>JARHVA010000829.1:3112500-3385000 GCA_037957365.1 Torreya grandis
TGTTATGATACCAAATGATACAATCAAATTTAAGGAATATAATGAAGGATGACCTTAGATTAGAAAACCCATAATATCTACACCACAACACCAAATATAAATGAGCATATAAGTTATATGAATCATAAAAAAATATTTAATCAATTTAATGAAAATAATGAAATACATAAACATAGACACAAAACACCATCTCTTAATTATAGTCTTCAATTTTATAGATTATAATTATCCCAAGTGGAATATCAAACAAATATATCCTACCCTATAATTTTGGATTGGTAAGGATATTCCTAAACCAATAATGGTTCCTTATTCTCTCATAGGTCAAATTAGCTCTATGTCTTCTTAATAAACTCGGCTCTTTAAATTTGGACTTTGATTTGAAACCCCCATCAATATCTTTGAAAACCCAATTTATACACCTATGAAGTCATTATGGAATTTTAAATTATCACCTTCATTTCCAAATATTAATTTGACATTAAATATTTACTTTTTTGATATCATGATCTAATTTTGATATAATTATAGTTTACGTTGACCTAAAAAAACACATGGTGATGCTTCATATGCATAATTTATAAATTTGTGAAAATATTATTTTTTGCAATATAGATTAGTAGAACTCATAATGTGCAAAATTTCAAGATAAGATCCAATTTATGTAGTGACATAAATATTCATTCCCTTAACCAACATGATTATGTATTAATAAACTATAATGTGGATAGGTTATGAGCTATGTAGGACTATGAAAACTAACATGCTTATTGGGGATAAATATTTTAGGTTTACTATGATATTGGATCATAATACCTTATAATAAATATCCACTTATAATATATAAGTTCACATATATTTTTATATTTACCAAGATTCCATGAGTTCAAAAAATTATCCTAAAGTTTCAAAAAATGCTATAAATTTTGTGTTGAAATTCATCACAAAATAACCAATTAAATATTACACATTGAAAATGTTTCACAAAAATACTTATTTATACTCTAAATATTCTCTGGGTGATGTGCATTTTTCATGCATCCTAATGTTCCAACATCATACTATCTATACAACCACTCAAAACTATATCAAGTATGCCATTTAACAACACGTTCATCTATAAAATAATCATATTTTTAACATTATATATACTATAAAAATATATCCTTAATACTATTTTCATTAACAAAAGGTTATGTAATGATATCTTTAATAGTATTATAGTTGAAAATATGTTTACAAGTACTAAAATGAAAGACAATATCAACATTAAGTACAATTTTATGAAATTGAGATCAATTATGACATTTCATTCACAAAACATACAACAATCATCCCAAAAAGTACATTAAAATAATCTCAAAATTATAATAATTAGATTCAATAAAAAGTGAATTAAATTCCTCACCATGTATTTTAAATTAATAGTGTCTTGATACATTTTCATGTACATGGGGAGTTTTTCAATGCTTGAAAAAAAAGTATGAAAAGATCAAATCAATACAAATCAAATCAATATAGTACTAATTATACCTTATAAATTAGTATCAGGCATAAGTGATAAAGATAAAGTTATTAAGTAAATAAAATAAAAAAAATTGTCATTCAAAGGATAAATAATGATACAAGATATGATTGAATAAAAAGACACATTATTTTAAAGACAAGTTTAAGAAATATTATTTCCTAACAAATTCAAAAGATACTCAAACATTTTAAATTATCCAAATTTAACTATTTTGATAAAAATTACCTTATATTGGTGTTTTAAAAAGTATATATCCACATTTCAAGGTAGTTTATAGGTCTAATATATTTTTTTAGAAGACTATCTAATGATGAGTTAAAATAACCATGGTTCTCTATTCTAAATAATATAAAAGTCTAGCACACCTTCTTATAATACTATCCAATGATGAGTTACAAAAGTTACAATTTTCTATTCTAAATAAAAATATGCTTTACAAACTAATATGATAGTATTTATTTAATTAGATTAAATATATATGTCATGTATGATATTATTATATTTATATCATCATATAACACATTATAGAGAAATATCATTACTATCCCATAATATTTTAATATAATAAATAATTTTGATGACATAGGTGGATCCAATATCTAACAAGTATCTCCATGGATAAATAATAATAATAATAATATAAAGTAGTGTGTATCTCTCCTAGTAAATTTACATCAAGTACAAAATTAACTCTATGAAATTAATCCATCTACTAAAATCATCATGATGTCCAACTTATCTCAAAATGAGAATAAATAATAATGGAAAAAGTAATATATCCATATGTGTCATTATCCACCTCCACCCATCAACATACAACAAAGTTAATAGAAATATAATAATGTGTCAGGAATGGCTACTAAAACTTACATCTTAGTGTATCAATAAACTTAATTAAGGAAAAAAATAAACAATCAATATAATAAACTACATATGAACATAGATTAGATGTATTTTTATTTGGATTTAAATTCAACTTGATTTTAGTCACAAATAATTTATTAACAACTTTATTTTTAAGGAAATTAATAAATTCTCTCCTTTTCCTAAACAATAAGAACCAAAGCATGAAACATAAAAAAAAAATTCAAACCTAAATTACACAAACCATACCTTCCTATGCATCCCCACTTCAACATGAAGACAAAAAAATAAAAAACATTCTTCACATTGGCATTTTCATTGGATTTTAAATAAATTTTAAAAATAACCATCCATATAAAGTAATCTTAAATATACATTATTATATTAAATAGATTTTCAATAATTTCAATAATTCCCATTTAGACAGTTATATTATAATAAACACTACAATAATCAAGATTAACATAGTAATGTGTAGGATATAATCATAATATATAGTACAAATAATATAAAATATCTATATAATAATTTAATCAAACATAGTTTTTCATCAAATATCCACATAACAACCATATTTTCATTATCTATAAAAATAAATCTATATCTAAAGTAACAGATCCAAAAAATATAAAATATCCATCTTCCATTTATTTTATTATATAATGGTATAATCACTTTTTCAAGGATTATTTAATTGATGGGTTTGTACCTATTAAAACTTTCATCAGCATATTATTTCACTTCAAAAATATTTTTTCATTATCTCCTTGAAACCATATATGTGTGTCCCTCTTCAAAACTCCCACATCTCATATTATATGACTAAATGCATAATAATGGTCAATTTATAAGTGGAGGGATTATTTAAAAGGGTAGTGTTAGGAAACTCCCACTATTATTGGTATTAGACCTTCATTTAAGAAATTTCATTTATATCCATTTGTGAAAAATAAATTATCCACTCTCACTTTGCTTAGTCATGCCTTGAAAATTATTAGGGGTTCACTATTCAAAATGACATAAACACTACATACCACTAATTACTTATTCTAAGGATTCATAACCCTCATGCTCATCTTTGAACTATAATTTAGGGTTTTAAATATTAACAACCATTTTATTTTATTTCATGAAAACCCCCATGATTTTTAATAATTATTATTTTTTAATATCAACATAAGTAAACATTTCTTTAACATCATTCTCAATTTTTAAAATTCAAGTCCATAATATAAGATTATACCAAAAAGGTCTAATAATTATCACTTACCCAATTTTCACTTTATAATCTACAATTCCTAATATTAGTTTTTAAACATTTCATGTAACCTGTTTATCTTCCATTCTTATGGATCTCTATAGTTTATCAGTTTCAAACATGAAAATAATATAATACTTTTCCTCTCGTGGTTAAAGACACTTGAACATCAATACTAACATTATCCTAGAGTAGTACACATATGTTAACATATACACCATTTGGATCTTGTGGCATGTAGACAATATTTGAAATTGGTTTTTTCCCACCTAGTTGGGCCCCCTGAGTGTGACCGGTGGGATCATAGATCCAATGGAGGTCACTACGAGTGGCAGTACCTCTGGGGATCTATCCAAGAATATGGTAGTGGATAGTCCATCCAATGGATGGAAGAAGGCACTTACAGGTGAAAAGACGTGTCCCTCAAAAGGCGTGTTGAGCCTCCCTGTTATCTCAGAGGGCACGACACTGATTATCCCAGATGATTTGGTGGAGGAAATCATGGCATCCATGGACCTTACATTGGTAGGTAAGTTTTTTTCTTTCTGTCCTAATATCAAATTGGTTAAGAAATGGGTTCTATTTAGGTGGAAAGTTAAAGGTAGTGTTTCGATCACTACCATGGCAAGAGGTCTATTCCTTTTTAGATTTAAAAATAGGGAGGACATGATCGCAACCCTTGTAGGAGGACCCTGGCTATATGAACCACATTATCTTGCCTTATGCTCATGGAAAGTAGGATTTGATCCTAACTCGGACCTCAATAAGACTGCTCCTACTTGGGTAAGACTGCTAGGGTTCCCTTTGGAATTCTAGGATGAAATTTTTTTCACACCTATTGGCAATGCTATTGTCCAATATGTCACTTCAAATCATATAACCAGAACAAAGTCTAGATGTGTGTACACTAGACTTTATGTCAATGTTGAAATAAATAAGACTCTCCCTATGACCATAGAGCTAAACTCTAATTATGGGACCTGGACTCAGCCAATTACTTATGAAAATGCTACCACTTTCTACCAAATATGTAAGAGGAAGGAACATTTAATGACACAATGCACAATGAAGCAAAGGGGGAAGAAAGGTGATTCCCAAAATGAAGGGGAGGAGCAAGTGAACAGTAAGCAAGAAATGGAGAGTAATGTGGAAAATCCTAACAATACAGAAAAAGGAGAGGAGGAGAAGGGAAAGGAGGATATCCCTAGTAGTGAAGGAAAAACTTTCCCAAAGGAAAATATAGTATCAAATGATAGTCAGAAGGCTACAAAAAAAGGAGAGGAGGAAAAGGGAAAGGAGGATATCACTAGTAGTGAGGGAAAAGCTATCCCAAAGGAAAATATAGTATCTAATGATAGTCAGAAGGTCATATTTAACATAGTCAACACTTTAGAAAAATAGACTAATATGTCTAAGGAAGGGGCAGGAGGTAACCTTTTGCTAGAGGAAGTCAATGAAGATGATAAAATTCCAAGAGTTGGATAGGAAGAAGTAACACCCAAAAATCACACTAAAGGAGTAGCTAAACCATATTTAAATACATACATTTTCCATGTTCTGGAAATCAGAGACCAAGTAGGAAACTACAAGGTATTCTGCAACTTCTTCAGGCTTCACTACAAGGTATTCCTACTTCATGTCTCTTTTTAAAATTCTTACATATTTTTCTAAAAAATTAGAACATATCCAAAGGAAATTTTTATGGATGGGAGTGGAAGACAAATAGAGAATGTCTTTAGTCAGATGGGAAAAATTATGTCTTCCAAAATCTCATGGTGGACTTAATATTAGATCCATCAGGAACATGAACAAAGCCCTTCTCTCAAAAGTTAGTTGGAACTTGATCCATAACAATAGTGAGTGGGGGGAAATAATTTATTCCAAATACATGCATATCATTGATGACTCCAACTTTCTTCAATAAGTGGGATTACCCCAGGGATCTATGATATGCAATAAAATGCTAAAAAGTAGAAGCCTTCTCAAACAGGGAATTAGGTGGAAACTTTGAAATGGTTGGCATATTAAATTTTGGGAGGATACCTGGTTAAAGGATAAGGCTCTCATCCCTCAAGGAAATTATGGAAAAATTGCAGACTTGACTACCCAGCTCTTTGGAGATAGGGTCAGTGATTATATGGAAAATAACAATGGGATAAGGAGCTAGAAAAACCTTTTGGATTACTATTTGCATAGGCCTGAGCTTCTCCCAAGAGTTTGGGAGATCTAGTAGTGCATTCAGGAGATTAGAATCCCTCTCTTCCCTCAGGAGGATGAACAATACTAGTGGCCATATAAGATTGGATCGTTCTCTATCAAATCTGCTTACCTTCTGCTTACTCCTGCAGCTCAGAATAAATAGGTATGGAAAAAGGTTTAGAATCATAAACTTATTCCAAAGAACAATTTATTTTGGTGGGCTACTGCCCATTACAAAATCCTTACTTAGGACAACCTTCAAAAGAGAGGGTTTACTTTGGTTAATAGATGCCTTCTATGTGGTTCAAAAGAGGAACCTGTTTCACACCTCTTTATCCACTGTGAGTTTGCCCAAGATTTATGGGCACAATACTTAACAACTTTGGTATTGAATGGGTTTGCAATTCTAACCTTAAAGAAGTAATTATCAGCTAGAACTCAACCTTCACACATCCCTGGATTAAGGAATTATGGAAGCAAGCTCTACCATGTTTGAGTTGGACTTTATGGAAAGAGAGCAATCATAGAATTTTTAGGGACACTGCTAGAAATGCTTCTCAGGTGTTTAACTCCTTTGCTAGGACCATTTTGGAAAGTGTTACAATAACTCATATTAGTGTTGCGGAGAAACCCCTATCTCAATTTGAAATCCAAATTGTAGCCAAATGGAAGGTTTTAAACCTCCTCCTTGGGTATGATAATTCCAAAATTCTATAGAGACTTCATACTAAATGGATTCCACCTAAACCTAATTGTATGAAACTCAACTTTGATGGGGCATCCAAGTTGAATGGTAAAGCTAGTAGAGGAGGAATTATAAGGATGGATGTCTGTTGTCTATGCTAGTGGAATTAGTTGCCAGAGCAATAACTACACTGAAGCTATGGCTTTACTATGGGGATTAAGGTTAGCTATATCCCTAGGAATAAGGAATTTGAATATTCAAGGAGATTTTAAGATGGTTATAGATGCCATTAGTAAAGAATCTAATGTTGGAATCTATCTAAAAGACATCATTACTAATATCCAGTTTCTTTTACAAAAGTTTTTTAAAGTTGAGATTTCCCATACCTACAGAAAAGGCAATAGGGTCACTTATGCTTGTGCCAACCTTGGTCAGCAATTCTCAGGATAGAGGGTGTGGTGACAAGGTGTTCATATTCCCATAAACATTAGGGAGATCATTTAGAAGGAGATGATGGATTAGGAATGATGCACATTGATGACAAGGATAGCTTTCGAAGGTGGTCCACATGGATAAGGCCATCAGGGATCTCAAAAAATGATAACCTTAGTACTTCCTTGATTATCATTATTAATTCTTTATATTATGAGGAGGAGGTGAGTGGGTCGCATCATGGAAACCAAGGGGAAATTATTTTCAAGCATGGGAGTAGACAACATCACCGCTGCAGGGCATTTCATAAAATGAGCCTTCACATTTGCATTCAACACAAATGGAAGCAAGGGCTAGCTACTTGTTCAAAGATGAAGGCAAAAATTAGGAATTTCACCAGCTGGGTCTATAATTACAGAATGGGGGGAGATCGTATTCGAATGGAACTTGTCTCCTACTATGAATTTAAACACAATCTACTAGTCTAGCATTATTGTAAAGAAGGAGGTATCAACCCATATTTGGAAAGCCTGAATGGTTATGACAAAAATTTGTCCAAGCAATTCACGAGATCTTGGTTAAATAAGTGGGTCACTGTGGGTGATATTAGCTTTGAAATCATTGAAAAGGTGATTTCTATGGCCACAGGAATGACCATGTAGGGTATAAAGCTCCAAAGGAAAACCAAAACGATGGATATGGCTAGCCACAAACTATTTCTAGGTGAAGGAGAAGAACTCATCTCGTATCAAGGAGGGTTTGAGCATACCAAACTTCTAGAGCCATGGGATGGAGTGTGCTTCATTCTCATGAAGTACTTCACTCTTGATGGGTGTTATATTAGGTTTTATAACTACCATCTTCCTTTTTTAAATCAGTTTAGATGCAATATTGTTATCAACTTTCCTTTTTACCTGCTTTCCTCCTTGGAACACTTTATCCTGAGGGTGAGAGCTAAAATCACCAAGAAACCAGATATAAAACCCATTCCCCCACACTAGGGGATTATTTTCTGTCTCTACAATTTTCACCATGCCCTTGAGCCAAACAAGAATATCAGAGGTGTTAGTGAAGACACTCCCTCCAACTCGGTGTCTGGTGATGCAATTGATGAATCCTGGGTTTCCCCTACTACTACCAAAACCAATGATGTCCCTTTCTCCACCCTTGTTAAGACCCCTGTTAATACCCTCAGCTCCATTGTGAGTAAAAATGGAAAGAAGAGGAAGGTTGATGGAGAAGAATAAAATTTTGAAGAGACTCCAGAAGGGACCCATAAGAATCTAGGTAGGGCCATGGGGGGCCAAGGTGGAAAACCTCACAAGCCTTCCAAAATTAGTAAGGAAGGTTTCCCTTCTAGAGTGCATAGGTTAGGGCAGATTGCTGGCAAATCAGCCCTAAAGGCCAGACTGATTGATTATTTATAAAGTGATTTGAATGAAGCAACCCAGGAAGAAGAGTTTGAAGAGCTGGAAATCTAGGAAATTTTAGAGGACATAGGAGGGAAATAGGCTTCTCAAGATTTTGAGGTCACTGAAGAGCAGGGTACTGACACTATGGGAATTGCTAACAATAAGGGGAAGATATATGTAGAGGAAGATGGTGAGGGCATGGAGAATGAGACTGATTGGAAAACCAAAATTGGGGCCTTGAAGGACTGAATTCAAAAGCTAGAGAAGGTCTTTGCCAAAGGCCTTCGAAATACAATTCTGCTGAATGTGTCTATGTTGGAAGTGGTGGGTAATACTGGGAATAATGACAATGTAGAGAATGAGAAACTTAATGATCTTGTTAATTCAATAGTTATGTAGATAAGTCCTTTTTGACTCTGGTCTTTTCATTGCTTATCTTTTATTTCTGACTGTTGTTCTCGGCTGTGTCGTTGTTTCTCTGCAGGCATCTTTTGTTTGCCTACCTTCTTGTCTTTTTTGACTGTATAGGTTCAGCCCCTGATTTGCCACCTTACTTAATCAAAAACATTATCCTAGAGTATAAATTATAATCAATACAATTATTAATCACATGGTTATACATATAATAAGTAATAATTATAAATAAATTATAAAATCAATACATTTCTTAATCATATGGTTATATATATATATATATATATATATATATATCAATAAATAGATATATATATATATATATATATATATATGTATGTATGTATGTATATATATAACCATATGATTAAGAAATGTATTGATTTTATAATTTATTTATAATTATTACTTATTATATGTATAGGTTGTCTAAAGGTAAAAATTAACAATGAAATTGATGTCTAATATAATAATGACTTTACATGCCAATCATACCATGACTAAAACCTAGAGAAAAATAAAAATAACCAGAGCAAACAAAAAAATAAATCAAAATTCAATGCCAAATCACAACAATAAAATGCGCAAAAATATAAGAATTAAGACATAAAATTCAACCTTATCATTCAAATTAGTTTTATTCTAGGTCAAGCCAGGTCTTAATTCTATATACCTACATCTATAGAACATATTTACAACATTTGATATAGAAATATAAACTGAAATAAACAAATAAATATAAATAACATAAAAATGATGACATAATATTAAATAATTGATATTAATACTATTAATATTAACCAAATGAATCTTATTTAACCAACATTTTATTATATCTAGATATATTCCAATTTAAATTAAAACATGAATTAGTATTTATTAATTTTTTATAGTATCAATATTAAAGTTTAATTTGTTATTAGTGGACAACAATTTATAGATTATTAGAATTATATATTAAATAATTGTATTCCAATAATATAAAAATTACATTATAATATAGATGTTTTTGGAATTCAATGTTAAATAACTATATTTTGATTTAAAATTATTTTAAAATTTATTGTTAAATATTTATATTCTAATATATCATAGATTGGAATCTATTTATTTTAATTTTCTCATTATCAAAAGTATATATTTTATTATTATTTTGTGATTGTTTCCAAAAGTGGTAGTAGATAATATTATGAATTATAATATTTGGATTTTTTTTCCAAAAATAGTGGTATACAATATTTTGGATTATAATTTTTTGAATTATTTAACTTAAAATTTAATATTTGTTTTATTTTATTGAATAACCAATGACAATTTTATTTATTTTTGGTTGTTGAATGGAAATGGTAAGTTAAAAATGAAATCTAGTTACAAATATGTGTGTACATAGTATTTTTTTTGAATATGTGTTTAAAATATTATTTAAAAAAAAATTGTACCATATATATGTACAAGATATCATAAATAATGTTTTACTTAATGTGTGTAAAATATTAGAAATAATTAAGTATTTAATATGTGTAAAAGAGATTATAATTATATTATCTATTGAGCCATATATATGTCCAATGTATTAGAATTATTTTTTTTTAATTGAATATTTGTATAAAAGATTACAATTAAAATTTTCACTAAACCATTATTGTGTGAAAAATATTGAACATGTGTATAATAGATTACAAGTTATTATTTTAATGAATCATATACATGCAAAATATTGAATATGTGTAAAAGATATTATAAATAATTGTTTTAGTAAATTATATGTATGAAAGATAATAATTGTGTGTATAAAAGATTACAAATAATTGTTTTATTAAATCATATGTGTATAATATATTACACAAAAAAATATTTTTTTGAATCCACATTTGTACATGAAATTGCAAATAATTATTTTATTGAATCATGTATGTATATAATATATTTAAAGCATATTTTTATTGAATACATATACAATATATTATAATTATTTTTTTATTGAATCATATATACGTTTAAGATGTTATACAAAATAAATAAATAAATAAAATAAAAAATAGAAATTGAATATGTATATAAAGGATTACAATTAAAGTTTTTATTGGATCATATAATATGTGTACACAATATTACCATATATTTTTATGAAATATGTGTACAAGAGATAAAAGATATGATTTATTTGAATCATATGTGTACAATATATTAAAATATATTTTTTATTAAATGTATGTAGGAGAGATAAAAAATAAATGTTTTATTGAAACCCAATGTATCTTTTTACAATAATAAGTGTACTCCATTTATTGAACCCTTTATGTAATCATCCATTTTATACAATAAATGAACACTCAATGTAATCCATTTACAAAAAAAAATCAAATCTTTGACATCTTTCACACATCTATGTATTAAGCACAAGTCATGTAGTAAATAATTTTGTTTTATTGAATCATATGTGTAAAAGATATACAAACAATATTTTATTGATATTGGTGAAAAAAAATTAAAAACATTTATTTATTGAATAGGCACATAATATATTACAAATAAATACTTTATTGAACCCTCAAATTTATTATTATAGAAGAATCAATGTAAACAAATTTATCTTATAATAACTAATGTAATCCATTTATTAAACCATCAATTTTAAATCACCTATTATATACAATAATTGGACCCTCAATTTCCATTTGACATTTTGAAACTAGTTGAATTTTTTGAATGAAAGAGAAGTATTCTTTAATCTTGGTAAGCAAACCAAAACAAATATCAAAATATTTTTTTGTAATATTCAACAAGTCACGATTAAATATGCATTCAAAGTATTATAAGATGAATATGAGAAATTTGGTTGTCTATTTGTTCATTTAATTCAATAATCCATGTATCCAAAAATAAAATCCTTGTACTCCAAACACTAAAAAGTTCCTTCCAACTATAGTGAAACCTAAAAAATATGTCCAAAAAAATAGTTTTTTATATTTTTGTATTAGTTCCGGTCAAACATAAAAATAAATATATTTCAAGTGTTAATAAAAAACTTAAATAAACATTACACAAAATATTTTGAATTAGACTATCTTTAACATTAAGAATATGTTACACATTAAGAATATCTTGGTTATTAAAAATGCCATGTTGCCTACACATACCAACATAGAATAGTCACTTCAGGTGTTATGGGGATGCATGTTATGTAGGAGTGAATGATGAAGAGATGAGAAAATAACTCGAACCTAAACCCAAAATATGGGATTGGAAAGAGAGACATGATAACAAAGAATTTGGAATAAACAAGATAAACAAAATGTAATCATGAATAGGAGTAGGAGTAAAATAGAGGATGTACAAGAAAGGGGAGCCTAGTGAGAGTTTACATAAATTGAATTTTTTTTAGAATTTGGAGATGATGCAAAGAAAATAATGAAAGGAATCGAGAAAGAGGAAGATAAAAAATGGGATAGAGAGGATATGGAATAAAGTGAGGAGAAAGATGATAGTAGATTATAAATAGAGTAGTTAGAGGATAGCAATAGATTGTAGTTACATGGAAGGATATTGTTTGGACTAGAAAATAATATTATTTATAAAAACTAATGGAAAATATTAGGATTGTGATAGTTTCAATATTATATATATAAGAAGTTTAAGACACAGATCATTCATCTTATAAGTATGCATCCCCCAAGCCCATTTTATATTTAGCAAAGAGAAAACAAAGTGTAGATGTTGGGACAAGAGGAAATTGGTTTGAATCATTTATAGATAACTTTGGAAAACTTATCATAGAAACAAAGAAAATAATAGACAAGAAGAAGTTATAAGAGGTTGAATTTTATTTCAAAACTAGTTTTAAGACAACCATAAATAATAGTTTGTAGAAGTCGGTAGTATTAGTTACAAGTATGCCAAGCATAGCATTGAATGAAATATTTTTTATTGATTTGAAAACATATTATGGATGTTTTAACCCTAAACACTATTTTTTAACCTATGATATGAAATGGTAAGTTAAAGGAGTGACTACTAAGGATGCGAAAAATTTCAAGCCCATTAGAGATTTAATAGACTGAGCTATTGAATTTATTTACAAAAGGGATGTTAATTACCCAAGTATTCAACAGGTTAAGAACTAGTTAGTTTTAGAATTCAAGATGAAAAAGTGCTCAAGATAGACCATTTAAGATGTTAAAGAGATTTTGTAGTAAAGTGGAGAATCAATATGGAAGTACATTCATAAATTATTAGATGTAATGAATAAATTAAATTTTATTTTGGAATACAAAGATAAAGATGCCTAGTTTGTGGATGATCTACGGTCTCCTATTAGGTTTTCCATTACAAAAACATGATTCTTGACTAAGACTAATGCATAATAAACTACACTATAGGTAGAACAAATTGAGGATTATGAGTATGCTTCATCAATTAGATCTAAAATAAAGATGAAAATATATGCTTTTCTCAAGAAGATGGATGAGTTTCATGGAATCAATAATCCAAAGTTAGGCCTATGGTATATGGATTATGTTAAATAGGGCATCACAAAAATTATTTTCCTAAAATTAATACATAGTTCTATGACATATATAGAGTAGTAGGACATGTGGCATCAAAATATCATCTATTGTAAAAATACATTAAAAAACCATAGAGCCTATATTAAAAATTTTGTAAGTCAAAAGATCACAATGAGAATAATTTCCATGCTCTAAAATAATTTAAAGAACATATCACTAAGAAAATCTTCATAGTTGTATCTCAAAAGATACCAACTGTGAAGAGGAAATTTATAAGCCTAGAGGTAAAAATGTATGATGTGACATAAGGTGTTCTTGGGTGGATGATTTCATCACCATAATATCAACCCCAGGCTCTATCCTTATGGACAACATTGTGTCCATAATATCAATACTAGTCTTCATGGAAAACTATGACTCCCTAGCCACAACAATCAAATTGGGACCCATCATATCCTAAGAAATAATATGGTAGATATGTTGCTCCATAGGATAAGAAAGGGGGATTTTTTGGAAAATAATCACAAGGTTTAGGATTTAAAAAATAGATGATGATATAGAGTGGGTACTGTGGTAGGCACTAGGGAGTTCACAATAATGATAACCAATAAGCTAATTAACTAATTTAGTGTTTTTGTGTGGTGAATAAAAAAAATTCACATGGAACTTCCCAACTAATACTCAAAGGTAGATTTACCATGTCTATTTTGGAGTTTTATGACAACACAATACTAAATATTATATAGTTTTAGAGAAATAGAGAAAAACGAAACCTATGCAAAATGTAAACATGATAAATTCACACTGTAAGGAAAATACATTCATATAAGTAGTTAGAAGACAATAGTATGTAAAGAAAAGATTGTTTCCTTTATAAATGATACATGATTAAATAATAAAGAAGGTTAAATGGGATAAATATCATGACCATACAAGTGAAAAAGTATTGATGCACCAAGTAGCCCAAGTTTTTCAAAACATACAACAATAGGCTGCATCTAAGGGTGATGTTGCAGCCATCAATGCATAGATGTATGGGCATATTTATAAATAATGAGGATAGAGGGGGAAATAAATTCCTTGACTAACATTTTAAAAATTTTAATAGATCTATGATATGAATATATCTCACATTAAATTACAAATATCTTGCATAACTTGATAGATTATGCAAAACAAGGTCAACATCATACTAATAGGGTCATTGGTATGTAAAAACCAAGAAACCCTAAGATGTTGATTCCCACATGGATATTGAGATGGTTGGATACAAATTACCTAATTTTGTATTTGATTTTGGAATCATAATGAATATGATTCCTAGGTCTACCTAGGAATGTTGTATAACTAACACTTAGCTACAACCAATCACTTTAAGCCTCATAGACTATGTTAGGGTATAACCTATTGGGTGATTGTAAGATGTAGAGATCAAAATTGATGACCTAATCTTTTGAGTAAATTTTAAAGTGATTGACATGAAGATTGATGAAACACACTATCTTACATTAATTAGGAATAGGTGGGCCTATAAGGCTTACCTGACCATTAATACAATTTGAAATTAGATATAAGTACACAAAAGGGATAAAATCATCATTATACCCCTTGAATAAAGTAGAAAAAAATCCATACATTATACCTAAATATCCAAATTCACCATATACACATGGGGATATTAGCTGGTTTAAGGTGAGTACAAAATCTAAACCTAATACCCTATAATTTATAGAATATAAAATTTACCAAATAGGAACATAGCTTCAACAAAAGTTAAAAATAATTAAACAATATGTATACAAACTAGTGATCACAAAGGCATCAATTTTTTAGTTTCAAATAGACTAATGCAGGTCACTTTGTGTGTAATCACCAACTAGGTCCAAAGTGGATATTTTGTACAAAGTAGGTGTCATAAATATGGACTACATAAATCCAAAAAAGGATTTTATTTTACCTTGGGAGACTATGTCCTCATTTAGTGGTGACTCAGAGACCTACATGCTAAATTGGTCAAGATGAGATCATGAGGTATGCTCGATGCACATCGTATTTTCCATAAAATTTCAAATATCACAACACTTTACAAATAATGAATTGAATAAATTTATTTTAAGGTTTTAAAATCATGTTCCAAACATAGATAAAAGGGTTATTACACTTAATTATGCACTAAAAAGAGCTATTATGACTTGGTGGGTTTTACACAAGATAAATTAGTTACAATGGGATGAGGCCTTCAAAATACCATGCACTCAATTTTAAATACCATCTACTATCATATAATAAATACATTTTTTATAAGAAGGATAGTGCCTAAAAAAGCACATTCATAAGTGTGTGGATGTATATACTTTATAGGGTTTTGAACCCAAATATTGGGTGCACATTTGTATATATACTTTGGTATCACTCTTGATAACTTGGTATATGCACCAGGAAGGCAGACAAGAGACAACATTTATTACATATCTAATAATATTCCATTTAAATTTTTTATTTTTATGATGAGAATCCCTTGGTGAAAAAATCTCTACAAAAATTTAAAAAAAAATTATATGTTATGGGTGAGTATAACACTTAAATACTATGATAGATTCATCTCCATAGTAAGAGGTAACTCAAAATTTGAATATCATAGTCCATAATTATAAAGCCACAAAAAAAAAGAGTACGTTTTCATCAAACAACAAAATAGGATTGTATGTGATTAAGAATTGACGTATTCCACTAGTAGTTTTGAGTAATTAGATTTGAATGGATTATTTTAACTATAGCGAGAAGTGGAGGAACCTAAATCCAAAGTCATAGATAGAAATGAAGATAAAAAATATAAAATATTAATATCTAGGAACAAAAAGGATAGAAAATAATGAGATATTACATTCAAAGTGGGTCCAGTAAGATATATTAGGATCCCTTAAATAAATTGGTAGGAATTATTAGGATAAAGACAATACCAAAGATTATGACTTTGGGTGACTACTAGATGAAAAATGAGAGTTCAAATGCATTGTAATTACTAAAATATTATCAATATATTTTTCTAATGAAATTCATAAAATTGAAAGGGGTAGACCTTTATCTAAGTGAAATTCATAAAGAAATAAAGGAGTGCACATAGTCTATGAAAAAGTGATTATACAGGATGTAGTCATATAAAATGTCAAAATTGGTAGCTTGAGTATGGCTTGTGACACCCAACCCATAGGTCCCTCTTGCATGCTCTCATGACCCTTATAGGAAATGTTTTTCTGATTCATAGTCATCCATAAACATTTGAGACTTGATTCTAGCTCAACTAGACCCCATTTCCCATGCTTAGTCCATCCACCTAGGTCCCAAACCTATAGGATAGGAGTACTGGGGTTGGACTATAGTGATGGACCCTAGGGTGTCCCATTTTTGGTGCTCTTATCCAATCATATTTCGAGCCTAGGTGACCATTTTATTTCAATTCCTCTTCTTCATTATGTTAGCCTAACACAAATGCATCTAACCCATGACCAATAAATCTATATAAAATCTCCTTCAAAGTTCATTTAGAAGGGATTGGAAAATATTTCAAAAGTAATAAATAATACAAGCAAGACCACTAAGTAATATTTCCATATTATTTTTATACAACCATCCAATACAACTAATAGCATATTCAAGCCCTCACACAAGTCCCTAGCCACTTCAAGCATACCCAATTTAGCATTTTTGCATTCACATAACACTATTGCACAAATCACATTAAGTGGGAGAACTACATATGGATTTATCCCTTTTTAGAGTATTGGTATGTAGGTATTATACCCACACAAGGGGTGTAGATACATGTTTAGTGCATCTTACACACACTAAACCCCCCTTCTTTCTCCAGTTTCATTCAAACATAATGAAGGTCTAGGGTTTGAAGGTTGAATCTACTCTACAAGGATATCTATTGAAATTCAATATCTAAAATTTCATAATTAAGATCACATAGGGATGACAGATAAACCCCAAAAAACTTAGATCTTTGTGACTAATTTGGACAATAATGACAAGACCTAGACTATAACACCAGACCATAAAGTGTCATGTTTTTGGTGCTCCTATCCTTTCACCAAACAAAAGATAGATCTTGGTTCATGACACTGTCCTAGTCCTACATAATTAGTATCAGGCTTTATCTTAGCTATATCAGTATAGTTTTAAGATAAGTTACATTTCTCCTATTTCATTACTATCTTTATAAAGCTACAAAGGTCAAACAAATTATACAAATTAGTAATCTATTTATTATAATATTATTTACTGATTTAGTCAACTCAGACCTTTAAAGAAATTATGAATAAGACTCTATATTCCAAAAGTAGTTAAATCATAGGTTAAACCCCAATATGAAGTTGAAAGTAACAGCGGAAGTGGATTACATGCAGATATATGCATTATATATCAAGTGGAGAAGGTAGATTGGGTCAGCCTAATGGTAGTACATCCTAATAAGTTTAGAGAAATTAGAATGTGTGGGTAATATGATGCATTAAATGATGCCTACATAAAATATCCATTTCCAATTAATTTCACATAAAAAGTCTTAGAGTTAGTCATAAGACATGGCGTGCATTATTTCATCGATGGGTTTAGTGGATATCACCATATTCTAATCATAGTAGAGCATCAAGATACGACAACATTTATAACCAAGTGGGGATTATTTTCCTATTATTTCATGTCATTTGGTTTGCAGAATGCTCTAGATATGTTCTCTAGAGTAGTGGTTACTACCTTTAAGGACTTCATCTATGACTTTATTAAAGTCTATCTAGATAACTGGGTTGTCTTTTATTTTTTCAAAGAGCACTTGTCTAAACTATGACTTATGTTGGAATGGTGTAAATATCTACAAATTATGTTAAATCTACATAAATTATTGTTCTTCATACCTTTTGGTGTCTTTTTGGGACACATAGTATTCAGGGATGGTATTTTGGTGGATCAAGACAAAATTTAAGTAATTGTGGATATGCCACCTCCCACAAGTTCTATAGAGGTGTGATCACTCTTGAGGCATACAAGATATCATAGGAAATTGATAAAAGGATATGTAGTTATATCTAATCCAATGGAAAATTTACTATGTAAAGATACAAGATTCAAGTGGATAAATGAGCATCAAATAGATTTTATGGATCTAAATCAAAGATTAGTTACAACACCAATTTCGGTTTCTCTTGACTAGAGAAAACCTTTTCATGTGCATGTAGATGGTCTAGGAATAGTGGTAGGAGATATTCTTATATATACAAGAGATGGAGGACTAGACCATCCAATTCATTTAACAATTTAAAACCCATCATCTATAGATAAAAATTATATGATGAAAAAATGAGAATCTTAGGCCATGGTTTTTACACTCTAAAATTTTAGACATTACCTATTGCCAATGATATTTTAATTTTTAATTAATAATCATGATTCATAATACTTAGTTATGGGAGGAATATTTCTCATTGTTTAATGTTATTCCAAGAATTTTAGTTCAAGATCAATGTGAATCCAAGAAGGTAAAATGTGGGGCCAAATCATCTATGTTGAATACATAATGGATAAGAACCTACAGAAGTATAATATGAATCAACAAATTCACATTTATTTCACATATTTTTTATTATTGAGAACATGAAAGACATCACACATTTTTTAGAGTAGGGGATATTTTCTACTCACTATGTAGAAAGAGATAAAATCAATTTATCACTAGATCCATCCCATTCAACATCATTAATGGGCTTTTATATAGGATGGGGAAATACAATGTACTATGAAGAGTGGTTTTAGAGCCTAAGTGACCTCAACTTCCTGAGGAGGCACATCAAGGGATCATTGGTGTAAATTTAACTACAAGGAAGATATTACGAAGGGTCAATGGTGAAAAAATGTATTTCAAGATGCACACCAGCTTGCAAAGCACTTTGATATCTTAAAAAGGATGTGAAATCTGAATTATAGAGATGATATGTCATTGAATCCTATGCTAGTATATTAACCATTTGATAAATGGGGAATAAAATTTGTTGGGCAAATCAATCCACCTAGTAAGCATATAATGTAAGATACATCATCATTGTAACCAAAAATTACACCAAATGGGTAGAAGTTGTTACAACCCCAAGTTATAGTGCTAAGGATGTAGATAAGTTCCTATATGAAAATATTATAACTATATTTAGGTGTTTTATCAAAGTATTTAGTGATAGAGGTACACATTTATTAAATAAAAAAATCAAGACTCTTACTAAATAATTTATGATATCACACCACAAAAGCACAACTTACCATTCGTAAATGAATAGGGACAAGTGGAGGTGTTAAATGCAGTCCCTGGTAATATGCTCACCTAAATATGAAACATCAAAATGGATGGTTAGGAGGATTATATTTATGTGATATTATGGGCATACATTAAAATTTACAAGTGTGCAACATGTTTCATGTCATTTTAGTTGGTCTACATATTTGAAGTAGTAATTCCTATGAAATACATAGTTCCTAATATAGATATTATAATGATCATGAGATTAGGTATTGGGAGTTTATATAGGCATAATTAATGGATTGAACCAAAATTAAATAAAAGAATCAAAGAGCATAATACACCCAAGAAGTTGATAAGATAATTTAAAAATCATGACATGATCACAATAAAAAATCTAAATAATTCTATCATGAATAAGGAGCTTACTTTATGATAGTAAAGTTAGATCATTTCTAATCAAGAAATACATTATATGGATTTTAATTTATATCATCCATGTCATTTCAAAACAAACAAATATTATCTTAAAATATATTCAGGGAACCATTCTTCCAAAATGTACAAGTGGTTGTAGGCTTAAGCATTACCATAAGTAATCTCTATCAATTATCATATAAAAATGAGAGAGGGTGCTATGTAGCACCATGTAATTTAGTATTTTTTATTAATGTATTATTTTTAGGTTTTTTTGTGTTTGTATAGTACACTTTATGTATCATAAGACATCAAAACTAGGGTTGAAAAGTCAAAGTTGTAGAGTGTGATATAGGAACAAATTTAGCCTAAGGAACAAATAGTTTGCAGTGAGTACATGAGAATAAAAAATTAATTCTAATAATGGGTCAGTAACAATCAAGTTATGGAGAAAGGAAAATCAATATTCATTCAAAACTATTAATGATGATACACTTTAAATATTCATCTTTTCAAAAGTACGTCAAATATCATAATTAAAGGATGTTTAATAAATGAATGTGGATAGGCAAGAAGATGATGAATCACATCAAAAAAATACCATTTGAGGAATAAATGTTTTTAGACATAGAATAAAAAACATAAAATCACCAACAACCTG
Source organism: Torreya grandis (assembly GCA_037957365.1). NCBI lineage: Eukaryota > Viridiplantae > Streptophyta > Pinopsida > Cupressales > Taxaceae > Torreya > Torreya grandis. The sequence goes on from JARHVA010000829.1 coordinate 3,133,165, forward strand.
TTGACATTAATTAGAAGGACAAAATTGTGTGCAACCAACTCAACGCATGTAAACCATTATATTATATGGATTTGAGTGATAAAAATATATAAAAAGGTATATAAAGATCACACAAACATTACACACATTTGTGAACAAGAGATCTCTACAATATGAGCCTAATCCAGTCAATTGTGCATATATTACTCAACAGTGCCACTCTAGTTAGAGAAATGTTTCAAGCAAGTCTAAAATAGGAACCATGGATTAGGCACAAATTATAATACTTATTATAGATGCATGTAAAAAATAAATTAGGATTGGGTTAAAAATTTTACATGGAAGATATCATGATCTATATCCCTTTGATTTCATTATCTCCACAAAGACCTAATTTGTTTAACCATGATCTATCTGAAGAAGTAAAATTAGGAGCCCTAGCATTCTAACACCTATTATGAGGCTTAGAATCATCAAGATTCCTAATTTTAGGAATTTTGTTGAGGTTATCCTCAAATTAATCAATAGATACAATAAGGGAATGATTCATATTTCATAGGATGTTACCATATTCATCAATGTTACAATCATGGTAAAATAAATAAGAATCCTAGCCTGAGGAAAATATCTCCTCCCTTACAAAAATAAGTCTCAACTCATTCATTTGGATGTAAAATCAAAGTATACTAGTGCATACATGGGTATCCATATCTACATGATAAATGACATATCAGTGCACATTATTTCTAATTGAATCACTAAGTAGTTTTGGCATACTACCAAGAAGACATGACATGAAACCTAAAGGGGTCATTGACATTTCCTATTGAATGATCCAATTGAAATAGAACTTTAATTGGCCTAGATTTTTGGATTATAATATCATGATTAACATTGATAAGGTTATCAATGGAACATCATAGGTGTTCTAATACCAGTTCTTGGTCCTACTAATTTATTTTATGTAGTGGAAGTCACCAGAAGGTCTGGTTAACCTAGATGAAGATTTTTGGCCTACGACTACATTCACCATCCTTATTTGGACCAAGATTATGAAATAATATAATAAATTATCCAAATTTAACTAATGATGGGTTGATAATTAAGCCCTCATTATATCACACCCTAGGGTACCCAAGGATGTTCTAAAGTATCTAGGGAAACATGCATCTACTAAAAATTTGACTAATGGGATTCATATAAAAGTTTATGAATTACTAAAAGTAACAACCAATCCACTTCCCTTATTCATTACCATGTTGGATTCCAAGGTAGAAGTATTATAATAGAAAACCCTATTTGCTAGAGTAGTATAACCCTTACGGTCTATACCTTCAAGAGAACAATAGCCTTTGCCTACATAATCTCAGTCATGACCATAGGCAACACCATAGATTATAGAAGCTACACAATAGGTTTATAATGGAAATAAGAAGGAACCAACATGGTGTATTTCATCACCAACACCAAAGAATAGGACATGTAACAACAAATCCTGGATAGATAATAAGCATGTCCTAAAAAATGTCATAGAATGTAATGTTGTAGAGTTAGGCATAGATGAATAGGAATTTTTGAAATCAATACTCTTGAGTATAGGAAAGTAAGTCTATGATAAAGAAGAAGAGCAAAAAATTCTTATGTAAGGCCTTACACACCTTCTAAGTCTAGAACCAGGTGTGATAAGACTTATGGGTTGACATCAACTAACATCCTCCTTCAATAATAGTAGATATTTTTGGGTAAGAAGCAACATGCTATTTATTTCAAGATGATTCTCCATTACACCGAAAAATCTAGAGCACAATAAAGATACCCATTATATGTTTGGAGTGTCTAAATCAATCTAAAAATGGATGGTTTATTTTATAGATCCAATGGTGGAGGTAGAAACACATCAGGGTCAAGTAGTTAAACAAAAACCTCAAGAGATAGTCTGGGTTTAAAAGAGAGTGAAGAATAATCTCAAGCCTTCACATCTTATATTCATAAGGTATAAACATAAATAAGTGTTTTTACTAAATTTATCTCATCATTTGATTTAAAATCGTCACTTGATTCACCAAATCTTATGTAGGAGCTAAAGGAGACAATTCCACCATAACCTAAGTAGCCTATCAAACAAATAGATAGTATATAAAAATAAAAAACTACCAAAACATCATAATAATAATAATAATAATAATAATAATAATAATAATAATAATAATAATAATAATAATAATAATAATAATAATAAGAAGAAGAAGAAGAAGAAGAAGAAGAAGAAGAAGAAAAGGTAAAACATATGGCCATGAATAAGGCTTGGAAGGAAGATAATAATAACAAAATGGAAGAGGTCAAACAAAAGGTTATCAATTAAGAAGTACAATAGAAAAAAAAGTGGAAGAAGAGAAATGAAAGCAAAACATCAAGGAAGTTGACACACATAATAAAAAGGCTGAAGAAGTGGATGATCCGGGGAACAATTCAAGTCACAATTTGGGTGACGGTTCTATCCCAATTGATGACAGAACTTCTAGGAGCCATAACTTTTACACCATAGTTGTAATTGACTCCTAATTTGAACTGTAGGAAAGCTAAGAATGAGTATAATGTGGTGATATGGCATGATATTTTCTCAATGGTTTTTGACCCTTGAAAACCCAATGGAAGTGCCCCAAATCAATTTTAGTAGTGTAGTCTAAAAATAGTAAGTTTTTAAAAATAGTAATTCCTCAAATTCTATATTGTTTTAAATCATGGAAGTCAAACCACTTAGTCTCCATCAAGATTTGTGAATTTACACATCCTCCTCCTACTTTCAAAATGTGTATAAATGAATATCTAACCCAAAATTGAAATGAGACATCTCTTCCCAAAGATAAGCATATAGTTGTATTGCAGTCTTAAGTAATAAAACATCTCTTCTCAAAGAATTCATTGTTACTATGTTATTTTTGAGTTCTTGAAATATCTGTCAAACAAAATTCTTTAGTTTTAGATCAGTGGAGGTGAACAATCAATAAAAAGAAGAAGTTATGAGGAAGAAATAAGATAAATTAAAACATGAAGTGCAAGTAAAACATTAGAATAATGATGAAGTTGAGGCTACATAAAAGGTACAAAAAGAGGAAAATTCAAAATACTTGTTCCACATTTAGGAGGAGCATGTAAAGAAGCAATCCTATGCATAAGGAGTCCAAGAGTAAGGTTTGGGTAGATGCAAAATATAAGGCTCAGGTAGATGTCAAAAATAAATTTGAGGTAGATTCCAATGCTAAGGTAGAGGTAGATGCCAAATCTAATATAAAGGTAGATGCCAAATCTAAGGCAGAGGTAAAATCCAAATCTAATGGAAAAGCCTAAGATAAAGCTAAGTCAACAATTAAGTGTAGGGGTAAATATGAGAGTGTATCTCAAAAACCAACTAAGGCTAATATGATGGTGGGGATCACTGAGACCCAAAAAACATCTTCCACATCACAAGGGTTAGAACCCCACTTGGTTTAACTCAAAGATGTTAATTTTTTATTTTAATTAAACCAATCTAAATTATTCTTATTTAAGATAATTTAATTGATCTTTAACTAAATGCATCTTGTATAATTAACTAATTATGATTCATTTAGATAATGATCAAATTAACACATTCAATAGAATTACAATTTAATCCATCACAACAAGTATACTTTCTAAATAAAAACTCATCCTATTGCTAAAAGTTTATACAATAATATTATAAAATAATAGTAGCCAATTATTGGTTATCAGGTACAATAATACAAAGTTTTCACATTAGAGTGACTATAAATAATACAATATTCCATGGACCTAACAAGTATCCACAACCTCTTCATATGTATATAAAATTTAATCATGAGTAAAAGTCTCTATTGGATGATTAATGGAGGAGAGGGAGAGCATCATCAGAGTGCTTTTCCACACCAATCATAAACCATAGATCCCCCACAAAATTTCCCAACTAAATAATGGACCTCCCTTCATGAATGAACATATGATAATGGTGTAGGTATATATAAGTGAAATAAAACCTGTGTGTTGTAATATTTTAACTACATGCAATATATCAGAAACAATTCCATTCTAACATGACATTGTGCATATATGCATATTAATCAAATAGGTGAAATGACAACATTAAACTATAAACAATACTTTGGCCAAAGTTTTCATATAGGTTAATGAGATTTTAGATCAATTATATTCACATAAACACTCAATTAAATTTCATTTAATCCATGTATTAATGACTCTAAATAAATGCATGAAAACCTTCTCACAATAATATTTCCTTAGTGCGAATAATACGATAATTAATAAAGAAGTTATATAAAATATTTCCATGAAATTATTATATAGATTTATTATTAAATCCACAATAATTAAATACAAAGAAACAATTTTAAACAATTACATGTGATAGAATAACAACTTAATATCTACCATCATACTTCCTAAGTTCTCATACATCCCAAAGTCCATTTTTTAATAAGGCAATATTATAAATAATTTTTTTTTATAAATATATTCATAATATTTGAGTATATATTAATTTCATATAAACACCCCTTTTCAAAAGTATTATAATAAAAATAATACAATTCAAAAATCTCATAATAAATCCTAAGCCAACCAACAAATATTAATAAATATAACATTATTTATTCTAATTGGTAATTTATCATTTTCCTCATAATTTATAATTGAATAAACATATTATAAATTAACTATATACATCCAAGTTTGCATATGAGTATATTTATTCACTATATACAAACATCTATTTACATACCAAATTATCTTCATACACATATATATTAAGTATGTCCACCTATATTCATATATTTTTAAAACCCTTAACAACTTATTTACATAATGGAATGATATATACATATAAATGATCATACATACATACATATACATATACATATGTGTGTGTGTGTGTTTGTGTGTGTGTTTATGAATTATTCATAATGAATATTATAGTATCTCTATGTATAATCCATAATTACATACATACATATTTATACATATATTTATTTTATTTTCATATCCCAAGCTCCCAAAATAAGAAGCATAAACTCAATTTAAAATTGACATATACATCACATTAACACCACACATCACTTAAAACCCAATTAAATGCATTAAAATACAAATACAAAATGTGAAATATTTTTTTCTTACCATATGGTACTTTGACTTACTGAGATCATTTGACACAAGTTTAATCCCTAAATTATATATCCATGACCCTAAAATAGTTCAAATTCAACCATTTTACAAAATTTTTAACTTAGTTTGGTCCATACTTTTAATACAATCTATCAAACATCAATCTATCATTCATCTATCCATATTAAACTCAACCAATTAACTTTAGGAAACAACACAATTGATAATTTATATCCCTATATTCATACTCATCTATGTATATATACTCAAGATGATGTATCCTATAGTAATTTTTATACTAGTATGCCAATCTATTGAATAGTTATTTAAGTTACTCAACATAAAATCATCATGACTACTCTATTATAAAAAAATTATTTACATAACTTATCATAATAAATAAACTTAGTCATTTTATACAAACTTCTTGTATTTTATACTAACTCAGTCTTATTACATATGTCTAACCCACAACCCTACAACAATATACACTCATATATATCCAATATGAAATAATCTTAATCCTGTGGTATGTCAATTGACTAAATCAATAAATAGTCCACATGAAAATAATTTACAAATAGTCGACTATATCACCTAAGTTAAGTTAAATAAACACTTTTAGTCATCCCATATAAACAATATATACAAGTGTTAACAAAGTAATTTCACACATCCATTGAAATGAAATGAAACACAACCAAGTAATATCCAACAAAACCTATTTTATATACCAAAATTCAAACTTAACCAAAATTTAGAATAATATCCCTAATTCATCCACTATTTATTTATAGTCAACTGTATAACTATATGGTTACATTGAGCCATTTTAATTTATAAATGAAAAATAAAAACACACTCATATAAATGATCACCAAAAAACCCTATTTTGAACCCCCTTATCAAAACAATGTCTCTAAGCCATTTTACTAATACAACCATTTTTACACACAAAATAATACATAGTCATTTTAGCATATATAAATTAACACATAGACATATAAATAAACCACATAATTATTTCATTTTCAATAGTCACCCTAACCTTTCATACCCATGTTATACTTTAAATCTAATCATTGATTTGATTCTATGGGGGAAATTATTCCTCCCACAGGGTCAAATCCTTATTTCTCACAATAGCTTCAAATTCTAAAATAACCATTTAAAAAAACCCCATAAACATTTCATCTACAAATTGCATAACATTAATTCAAAATTTTAGAGTGAACTAAATAATAAAGCATACCTCTTTGGTGGCCCTGAAGTAGATTTTCTCCTTTGGTGTATGAATAAATGTCCACTTTTCCTTCTTTTTATTCTTTGTTGACCCTAACCCCCTGCATTTCAGAAAGTCCAATTCTCCTTTATTATTTTCACAGTCATCTCCATGCCATATAACAACCCATAATTTCATGGCAAACCATTCTCTACCATAATTTCCCCCAATAATGACATGACATAACACCAAAAATTCCTGACATCCCTTCAAAAACTCATAACTCAACTACCAAACAACAAAGTCTCCTTAATGTTTCCTTATAACTTGCAGTCAAACCCTAGCCATTTCAAGTTTTATATGGTTTGAAAAAACAAAGACAAACCAAATGATCACTCCCAAATTAGGGTTGACATCATGTTATGTTAATAAACAAAATAATTATGTTTAATAAAAAGTTTAATGCTTATCCAAACTTTTATTTCCATGCCATATATATATATATATATATATATATATATATATATATATGTATATATATATATATATATATATATATATATATATATATGTTCTAATGATATTTTTTTGTTAAATGCTTGTAGGTAAACACCTATATAGGTTTATACATTCAATAATAAGTAAATTTATCTAAATAATGTATACAACTGAAACATTCCATAATGATAACAACATCATTATCGTAGAAAATAAAAACAACTACAACCAAGACCATAATAGCATTTAAACATGAGTCTAAATAAAATCAACATAATCAACCATGAACTAAAATTAAAACAATTGTGCATTTATTTTTACTACGTGGTGTGTGGATGGTTCATTTTCAAATATCTATACCTCTAATATTTCCATCTATAGCATCTTTTTTGATGATACTCTCCCTCCATATCATTCTTGAGAGTGGACTTTCTCTAGCTTCCACCTCACAAAATCAAATAGTAGTTATCTCATAACAATGATAATCAATTAAAATGTTGATAAATCAAAATAATACTGAATGAGCATAATCCACATTCATATGAAACTAATGTATAGCTAATCAATAAAGTAACGATTCACACAAAATAATCATTATATGTCTATCCATACATCAACATAAATGTAAATAGTTTAATACAATAATAATTAAATAAAATTAACTCCATTAATATTTGTTTAATAAGAAAATCAATTTTAGTGAGGAAATCAGGATGTAACATCCTCCCCCCTAAAATAGGTCATCATGCCGATGACACTTTTTTTAAATCAAAGTTTTGAAATTAAATATCACATAGTAGCAAATCAAATAAAAATATTAAATTCTCTAAATAAATAAATATGGAAACAACCTATAAAACTCACCATAGTCCTCCTACATGGAACTATCCTCAGAATATTGGTCCCATTAGACCTTGCACTATGAAATTTCTTATTACAAAAATTAAGTTTGAAAGTGTAAGTTATTTTAACTAGTTCTACCATGACCACCTCAGGATCTAGAACCTGTAAAGCATTCCACAAAAGATAATGCCTCCTAACTTTTAAAGCATGCACTATTGAAAAAGTTCTAGATCATGTGGGTCATAATTTACCTCATGTGATTTAATCTTATTGGACTCTAATGCTACAGATAAACCATCTTGCATAAGAACTCCTCTAAAATTATCCCTGAATGCATCAGTGATTATTGAGAATTGACTATTAAGATCAGGAACTCTTAGCACAAGTGTTAAAGTAAGCCTTATTTTTAACTCTTCAAAGGATTTTTTACACTTGTTAAAATAAACAAAAATCTAATTCTTTCAGTGAAGAGAGGTAATTGGGTTAGCTATTTTTGAGAAATTTGGAATAAAATTCTTGTGATACCCTACTAGTCCCATAAAATTTCTCACCTCATGAACATTGTTGGGTGTTGGCCACTACATTATGGCTCCTATCTTCATTAGATCAATTGCAATTCTATCTATAGAGATAATGTGTCCCAAATATTGAATTTTCCTCTAGAAAACACACATTTGAACAACTTTCCATATAGTTTATGCTTTCACAAATGTACAAAACTAACTCCAAATGTTGTATATGTTCTTCCTCATTCTTAAAATTAAAGATGATATAATCCTTAAAAACCAATATAAAGTGATCAAGATAATCCTCAAGAACATTACACTGGTAGAGAATTTGTTATCCTAAAATGAAAAAATGTAAATTCATAGTGTCCATACCAATTATAAACATTATTTTAACAATATCTTCTTGTCAAATCCTCAACTAGTGATATCCCACTTTGAGATATATCTTAGAGAAAATTTTCATGTGACGCATTTGATAAAATAGATAATCAATGAAAGGTAATGGATACATATACATATTATTTATTTTCACTTTGTTCAACATCATGCAATCAATACATAGGTGAAGAATACCATCCTTCTTGACAAAAAAGACTAGTGTACCCCATTGTGAAACCCTTGGTCTAATCAACCCTTTAGATAACAACTCATGTAGTTGATATTTGAACTCAACCAAATTTATAGTCATCATCCTATAAGGTGCCTTAGATTTTAGTTTTGATCCAAATATTATGTCAATTAAGAGAACAAACACCCACTTGGGTGGTAATCTTGATAATTACTCTAGAAACACATCCTAAAAGTTCTTAAAAAAAGGTTAATCATCAATGTATGATTCATTTATTTCTTCAATTTCATTTATTTTAAAAATAAATGTCTAACATCCTTTCCTATGATCCTTCTTAAGTTGAATTGTATAAATCTACCTAAGTTTCAACTCCCTTTTCTCACCTTGAATCTGAGTCTAATTCTTAAAATCATCCTAAAATTATACCTTCTTAAGATAATAATATAATTTATATTTATGATTAGCAAGATAATTCACCCTTAGGATTACATCATATCACCCTAGTGAATCTCCATAAAGATCTACTATTTTTGTTAATTTAGGTAATTCAAGATCAACTTCCACTAAACACCTATCAACTTTGACCTTGGCTTCATTCCCATATTGTACTGACCATGCATTTGCCATTGAACCAACTTTAATAGATAACTTATAAATAATTTTTGGATAAATAAAACATTTTTTTATCTCTAATATCAATAAAAATAAAAATTGGTTGAACAAAAATATTACCTTCAACCTTAATAGGTGAGACTTTAAAATCATCCTGATGATTGTTAACAGCTACATGGATTATCTATTAAAAGGCTCATTGATGCATAGTACCCTTATATTTAACCTCAGACTTACCTTTAGTACATTCCATGTCATAGTGATCATCTCCATAGATGAAACATCTTCCATGTGGTCCTTTCTTTTCTAACTATTGGTTCTCCTTGAAACTAGGCTTCAATCTACCTTCCACTTTCTACTACCCAAGAAGTTACTAAATTTAGAATTTTGATTCCTAAACTAATTCTTAGAATTTTAATTATTTTTATAGTTATTTTTATTAAGAGTGGGGTTGGAACCTCCAAAATTCTTCTTTAGCTTCTCTCTAACTTGGGCAAGAGAGTTTAGTTTTGACTCTTACTTAACTACCTTCTCAAAGACCTAATCCATTATAGATGGCCCATAAACATTTACCTCACACCCAATTTGGGGTTTTAATCCCATAATGAACTTTTGAATTCTAAATATTTTGTCTTCCTGACATAGAGGAACATATTTTAGGAGCTTAGTGAAATTCTTCTAGTATTGGTTCATCAAAATATCTCCCTACTTCAGATTCTAAAAAATTGTCAACTTCTTGTAAAAAAAATTTGGGGTAACCATCATGATCTAAAAAAAACCAAAAATTAATCCCATGTGGTAGTATTTGAGTCAAGTTTCATCTCAAGATTCTTATTTTCCCACCATGTTGCTTCTTCAACAAGTTAATATGCTCCCAAAATGCCTTAGTGACAGATGAGTAATTTAGGATCTCAAATTAATTTTCTATTTTTGTCAACCAAGATTTAGCACCATCCAATAACATAGTTTCATTAAACTTATGAGGATTAAACTTCTTCATGTCCTATGTAATTTTTTTTAGCTACACAAGCCCTCGTATCCTATGGTACCTTATCATGCATATGCTCTTGTTGAACCTCATACAAAGGTTACTACTGAATAGTATTATTTAGGCTCTTCTTGATTTACTTTTTCAACATGCCCATGTACTTTCCACTCTAAGTCCATGATTTTATCTTTATTTTCATGTATTGATATGATAATATGATCAAAATTTGTAACTTGCTCTGTGGCAAATTGGTTTGGAGCTATTAGAGGGTTAGTGTTTGAAGTAACCCCATCTCTATTTCTATCATGGACCATTATCTTTTATAATTAACATGATAATATGAATACATTAGTGGAATTATTAAGTCCTATAGTTTTAGCCTCAGATTTGATGGCATAATATTATAACTCCATTGGGTTTAACTCAAAAATGGTAATTTTTTTAATGAATTAAACCAATCTAGATTTTTCTTATTTAAGATAAGTTAATTGATCTTTAACTAAATACATATTTTATAGTTAACAGATTATGATTTATTTATATAATGATAAAATAAACACATTCAATATAAATAAAATTTAATACATCATAAAAAGTATATATGTTGAATAAAACATCAACGAACTACTAAAACTTTATACAATAAGAGTAGCCAGCTATTGGTTATCAAGTACAAGAGTATAAAGTTTTTACATTAGAGTGAATATAAATAATGCATTTTTCCATGTAACTATGATTATCCAAAACCTTTTCATATGTATATAAAATGTAGTCATCAGTAAAATTATCTATTGGTTGATTACTGGAGGAAATGGAGAGCATCATCATAGTGCTTTTCCATACCAACCATAGACCATAGATCCCCCACATAATTTCCCAACCAGTGAATGATCCTCCCTTCACGGATGAATAGATGATAATGGTGTAGGTATTGGGAATTCAACTAGAATACATGTGTTGTAATATTTTAAATATATGCAACATATCATAAATAATTTCATTCTAACATGACATCATGCATACATGCATATTAATCAAACATGTAAAATGATAACATTTAACTATAAACATTATATTTGCCAAAGTTTTCATATAGTTTAATGATATCATAGATCAATCATATTCACACCCTCACACACTCAATTAAATTTCATTTAATCCATGTATTGATGACTCTAAATAAATGAATGAACCTTCTCATAATAATATTTCATTTGATAATTGTGTAGGTATTGATAATTCAACTAGAATCTACGTGTTGTAATATTTTAACTACATCCAACATACCATAAATAATTTTGTTCTAACATGACATCATGCATACATGCATATTAATTAAATAGGTGAAATGATAACATTTAACTATAAACATTACATTTGTAAAAGGTCTCATATAGTTTAATGATCTCATAGATCAATCATATTCACACCCACACACACTCAATCGAATTTAATTTAATCCATGTATTAATGAATCTAAATAAATGCATGAGAACATTCTCAAAATAATATTTTCTTAGTTTCATTAATACCATAATTAGTAAATAAGTCATATACACTATTTCTATGAAATTCTTATAGATTTATTATTAAATTCATATAATTAAATATAAAGAAATAACTTGAATTTTTTTAATTAGATAAGCTTAATATACAAGCTAAGGGTCTGATGTCCAATATAAAATATCCTGAAAGATAGATATGAAATAATAATATCCACGACCATGATGCACTAACAAATTGATGCCAAAAAACCTACCAAAAAACAACAAAATAAATAAAAACTAATTAATTACTAATCTGAGTCCTCAGACTCCAAGTAGATTACCAATTTCCTAGTATGAGTATTTTCATTATGCTTCTCATTTACTCTAGTTTAATTGTTGATATGCTATAGGGGTTCAGTGGCTTCCCTCTTCCTCTTAATCCCCATGAATTTGGCTTCCACCATTCCCTATCTTGAATCTCTCCTATCTTCTTCACCTCCTCCACTCTGACTATTTTTTTAACCATGTGGGGACTGATCCACACTATCTTCTTCCTCCTTTTGGTTGTTACCTTTACTCATTAAAAAATAACCAAGTGTCAACAAAGCCTTCAACTTTTCAAACTCATAAAAAAAAATTGAGCTTATAATCCTTTAAATAGCCACCTTCATCTACAAATTTTGTATGGATTATTTTATTTTATCAGTCAAATTAAAGTTGAAATAAAAGTGACCCATGCTATAAATAGGTTTAATGTAGATAGGAAGTCCCTTCATAAAACCCATCATTCCTCCCCTCTTTGGGTTCCTCATCAAGTTTCGATAAATCCTCACTAGCCTTATCAAAATATTCTAATTTGTTATGAATATGTATTGCCTTAGAAATTACTTTCCTCTAGAGTGGTTCCAATCTTTTGACTATAAATTGAATGAGATCTTGATGCATTATGTCCACAAAATGGTTACTCTTGAAATTAGTGATAGAGACTTCAAGGGACTTTAACAATAATAAGGTAATATTAATTGGATTTCCTCTAAAATAATTGAGGAGGAAATGATGAAGAAAAAGTATGCTTTCCCTTGAGGGTTATATATTTCATGACCTGATTATAGACATCTAGCCATTTTGTTGGCATATCAACCTTAATAAATCCTTTATAATTAGAATAATTGAGTTTTTTTCTTTTCTAAACTATAAAAAATGTTAAAGAGTTCATCTTTCCTTTTCTTGTCTTTAAAATCTTTAACACCATTATAGTCTATAGATGTAATTTGGTTGATTATTTCTTAAATTACAATTATTTTTAAACCATGAATATGGATCTCCCTCTCCTTCCATCCTCTTGTAAAGTTATGAGAAATCACTGAGTCATGCCTAACTATTCTTATCATAATTTTTTCAAGTCCTCCCTTCACCATTTTTATCCATACATAGGGATATTCTTTAACCTCTGCATAGGAAATGGGTTCGGCCCTATCATGATCTATACCCATATTGATATTTGTGTCTTCTCTATGAATTTTTTGAGTGGGATAACTATCTATCAAATCTAAAAATCCCTTAAATTGGATTTCCCCTAATAATAATATCAATTAAAATCAAATCTATCCACTTGTGTATGGCCTTGAGCTATGATTGTATCATGATTTAAATACACATGTAAAATTTACTAATCCCACATTGATTAGATTTATCAATGATGATGATCATGAAATCACACATTAGAGTGGGATTAATCAAAATTAATGATAGGCATGACATCATTGGGGAAATCCACATCACCTTACTAGTAGTTAAGAGAGTCACATGTGACCCCTAAGTTCTCCATATTGTCATCACTTTTATTTACTTCCTTATAGACATAGCCTATAGTCACACCCTTGAATGATGTTAGCATAGTTTTAGAATCCTCCATTATGATGGTAATAGTCTAAGAATATTGGGTGGAACACTTCAAAGAGTTAATAATATTCATCAAATATCCTTCCACTTGTAGGTTTTCTAACCCCATCTTGGCTATAAGTTCAATCCGCCACAAAACTACCTTGTCTTTTACCAAATGATTGGTTGAATCCATAAGGATCCTACATATACTACCAACATATTTCCATTAGAATCCTAAATGACTCCTCTACCTCCTGTGGGACTAGGATTCCCTTTTTCTACTCCATCAAAATTCATCTTGTACCATAGAATCGGAGGATGATTCCACTTTATCTTCATTATATCAAAACTTTAATTTTTAGATTGGGTAGGAATCACAAGATTCAGTGAAATTAATATACAAAAAAAGTAAATAGAAGGGGATTCACCAAAAGAAGCATACATTAACCAATTCTCCTTGATATAAGCCATTATCATCTTGAGAGTAGTAATGGGATTGGGATTTAGGTTGTCAAAGATGTTTGAATTTTTGGAAATTTAAATTCCCTAAAAATATGAGGGGGAGCTAAGTTCCACAAAAAATTTAGGGGGAGATAGTCCCAACGTGCCTCCCATTGATAGATGAGATCCTAGATTATAGAAAAACTCAAGAATAATTAGACAAATTGAAAAAAGATTGAAAAATATAAGTGGTGAAAGGACAGATAAGGAAGATATGTTTAGAATATTTAGCCTCCTTCTTGTAGAGAACACACTTGTTAGTAATTGAAACTCCCCTTTTTATTAAGCTTTCCACCATTAGGATTTTATTTTGGGCAACCAACAAATAGAAGACATTAATTTTGGGGATCAAATTTTTTATCCATAAGAAATTATAGTTTTCCTCTAAGTCTTCTTTATCCCATAAAGATAGATAACTTGATCTAATAGAGAAAAAACCATTGGGATTGGCCATCCATATTAGATCATCTTTGATAAATCTACTAATGTGAGTATTCTAGAGCTGGTTATTCAACTCTTGTAGTAAAAGAATTTATTTTTGGTTCAAGTCTTATGTATGAATTAAATTACACCTTTAACTACCTTCTTTTTTACCTCCTGCTAGTAATCACACACTTTGTGACGTATAACCTCCTTGAAGTAACCATTCAATTCTAATACAACTTGAGAGGATCTAAGCAAGAATTGATTAATCCATAGATCATCCTGAAAATCAACTCTATTACCTATACCTATTTTCCATTGTATCCCTCTCATAATAATATCCTTTCCATTACTTAAAGATTTTTGAAAAGCTGAGCCATTGGTAGGTCCTTCTTCAACAAGAAAATAGAAACTATCCCTGGAGTTCAAATACTTGGATTTAATAATCCTCATCCATTGGTTATATTCTTTTATCACCCTTCATCCTTGCTTTGCTAGTAGAGATTGATTCATATAACTCATCCTCCTAATGCCCAAGCCTACCTTCCCTATAGGTAAAAAAGCTTTTTTTAGAAGAGATAAGAGGAAATTGGAATTTTTCTTTTATCCCCCTCTAGAGGAATTTCTTATACAATTTCTCTAATTAGTCCACCACTTTGCCCAAAATAATAAACAAGGACATAAAATAAATTGGTATACTATGTAGATAACTCTTAAGTAATTACAATTTTCCAGCTTGGGAGAGAAAATTCCCTTTTCATCCAACTAATTTCTTCTAAATATTATTAATAAGAGGGTTCCAAAAATATGATTTCATATTGCCTTTAGAAAGATGGATGTCAGGTAGGAATAAAGAAGGTTATTTACTAGACCTAAGGATCCTAAAAATCTTCCCTATAAATTTGTCAGGGTATTGATGAAAAATAAAGAACTTGTAAATAAATTAACACTTTGACTTGACACTACCTCATAGATTTCAATAATTTTCCTAAAACATTTAACTTCTCATATTGAGGCTTCTCCCATCATCAAAGTATCATCTGTAAATTGTTGGTGGATTAATGGTCTAGTGTTGGGGGCCACTTTAATTCCCTTGATTAATCCAAAATAAATGGTAGTATTGATGATTTTTCTCAAATTTTTATGCATCAAAATAAATAGATAAGGTGATAGGGGATCTCCTTATCAAAGACCTATACCCATAGGAAAAAAACCTTTGGGAACCCCATTAATGATGACTAAAAACATGGGGTTTAATATATAGAAAGTGATTAGATTTATAACAACCTAATTGAACCCAAAATTTTAAAGGACTTTATCAAGGAAATGCCATGAAACCCTATCATAAGCTTTGTTCATCTCAAGTTTAAGGAACATTCACTATCTGGAAGCTTTGGAAATTGAGTGTATAGTTTTGTGAGCAATGATAATACCATCCAATATCTATCTTACAAAAATAAAATCCCCTTGGTGTTATACTATAAACATAACAAGAAGTATTTGGATTCTTAAAGATAGACCTTTTGTGCATATCTTAGAGAAAGTGAAATAAAGACATATGGATTTGAAATCCTTTAACTAATTCACTTTGTGCTTTTTAGGGATTAAGACCAGAAAATAATTGTTAAATTCTTGAAGAATTATTCTAGATTTTAAAATTTAGTTGCCACTAGGGAAACTTCATTTTGAATGATGTAACAAAAGACCTAGAGGAAAAAAGAGGGGAAATTGTCTAGGCTTGGGGCTTTGTCTCCTTCCAAAGAAAAAACTATGGATATAATGTATTCATTATAAGGAGGGAAAATAGTGGATGCATTATCTTCTTAGGATATAACCCCCTAAAAAATATTTAAAACATGTTCTTCAAGTTGGAAATCCTAGGAGGGAGCAAGACCAAAAAGATTTTTGTAGAAATTGATAATTTGTAGTTCAATGTCTTTTTCATCTTTGTATAGAACCCCATCTTCTTCCTTGATTTTTTAAATTAATTTATGTTAATGATTCCTTAAGGCTAATAGATGAAAATACTTTGGGTTCTATCACCTTCCTTAAAAAAGGCTTTTCTACATTTTTGACGTTAGAATATTTCTTCCTTAGCTTCCAAATTGTGGAATAATTTTAAGAGTTCCCTTTCTTTAACTTGTGAGGAAAGAGTGGAACAAAAAGTATTGATTTCTTCGTCAATTTTTCATAACTCTTCTATTTTAATCTTTTGGATAAAATTATTTCAAAAAACTTCCTTCTTATAGATCTTAATTTTATGCTTGACATGTTTAAGTTTCATAGGTAAGATGAACATAGATAATCCTTGCACTAGAACTTCCACCATTCGTTCAATTATTCAAGCAAGGTTAGATTGGATAACCATATTTTTTTCAAATCTTAATGGAATGCTCTTAGGTTTATTCATATTTTCACAAGTGAAAATAAAGGGATTGTGGTTGAATACAACCTTGGGAAGAGAGGATAAATAAATACTAAATTATATATCCCACATCATTGAGAATAAGAACCTATCCAAGTGAACTTGAATAAGTTTTTCACCCAATCTCTTATTTGACTAGGTAAAAGGGTTGCCTTTCAAGTCAAAATTGATGAGACCTACCTCTGTAATCATGTCATAAAAATCCATCATGTTTTCATTAAATGATTATATTCCCCCTTTTTTCCATTAGTGATAAAGGATAATTAAATTCACCTACCACTATCTAGTTTCTGTCTTTGAAACATTTCCTAATCTTAATCATATCTACCTAAAGTTTTTTCCTATCATTTTTAGTGTTAGGTGCATAGATGTTTATAAGGACCCACTCCAATTTATTTTGAGTATATTTTAAAAATATAGTGATATTAAATTAATATTCTAATATAATCATTGCCTATAAGACTAGAGGATTGTATAAAACCACCATTTTGTTGGAAGCACCTCTAGAGCTAATGTTGACCAATTTTAAATTTTAGGTCAAAATAGAGCACCCCTAGTAAAATAATTCATTTTTAGGCATATAAAGGGGTCAAATATATTTTAATAATTGTTTTTATAGGTAATTTAATGCCTTTTAATTCTATATTAACTTTTGTTACTCATTTCATTAGTCTATCATGTCATTTTGGGTCATTTCAAGGGTCTAAATGGTGCATTAAATGTTTTGTATGGGTTTATTAGGAAATGTGAAAGTGTAAAAATGTTATTTCATCCCACATGTGTCATTATAAGTATTAAATAACTAAAAATAATTTAAATAGGGTAGGTTATTTAGAAAAAAGGTAGTTTTCTTTGCCAGAGAGAGAGAGAGAAATGGGCACTTATATGGCTTTCATGGGAAGTGTGCCACTTGGAAAATATGAAAATGTGACTCTTCACATATCCAATTTTCAAATGTATGTTTTTAATGATATTAAACTTCCATTTATTTCTCAAAACTATTCTATCTCTCTTTCACTTCTTGGCATAAAGAAGTGACATGTAGTTTCTTGCTTAGTATAGTAATTACAAGTAGTTTTAGAACAAATGTTTTTTGTGAGGTTATTATACACTATTATAAATAAATTTGAATATATTTACCTTGAATATTGTTTCCTTGAGCTTCATGAACAATCCATTCAAATTTGACATTCTAAAACTATCTATCAATTTGTGCACCTTGTAATTTTGTGTCTTGTTTGAGAAATTTTGTAGAGTTCAATTGTTGAGTTTACTTCTAGATATTGTTTCATATGTCCTATAAATAATTACATGATTTTTTCCACTTTTGTATTGGTTTTATGAGATAACCAACTCAATTTATAATAAGATACACTAGTTTTCATTTTGAAGATTCTTCAACTTTTTGAGGAGTTTTGTGATTTATCAATGATCACAGAGTTGTATTGAAAGTTTTGGGGACTTAATGTGTCCTTAAATTTCATTAGGTTGTAAATAAAACCTTCAAATTTATTTCTCGAGAATAGATATTGAAAGTCACATGAGACACCTCCTCACTATCTGCCATGAAATGGTTATCCATAGGGGTTTAATTAAGAATAAAGAAAAAACCACATGAAAATTAAGATCATGGTTTTGGGTTCCTTTTAAAAGTTTTGAACATATATTTGAGGGAATTGAAATAGGTCTAGATCCATTTGAAAAGAAAACTCATACTCATTACCCAATCTTAGTTTGCTACATGTATGCTCATAAGGTGAACCTACATGTGACATCAACAAATATATGAGGGTCTCTTATCAAAGAGTATTTGAAGAGTTTCAACCTTGATTGAGGTCATAGTGAGTTGAAAACACCATGGTAAAACTATTAAAAAGGATAGGTTTATAGAAAATAGGTGAAATCTTTCAAAGGACCAACTGATTGTATCTAAGTTCATTTTTCCCTAAATTATGAAAATAAGGTCTAACCCTTTTTTGCCAAAACCATGTAAGTTAGTAATCATAAGTTTGGTGCATTAAAATGAATTAATCTTGAAGCCTCTATCAAAGATAATAATATCACAAATTTTTAAGGATTAGGGTTTAATAAAAATAATTCTATTGGAGGTCCAAGGTTGTTCCTTAAACACTAAATTCTCACAGTGTTATCTACAGACTGGTGAGGTTGTGAATAGCCTTTTGATAAAAAGTTACAAATGAATTATATGTAAAATATAGGTATTGATCCATATTATATAAATTAATATACATGACATCATATCCTGAAGAAGGAAGACATGATGTTATTCTCCATCTCATGGATTTTCCCTATCTATACACAATCTAATGTGTACCTACAACTAGCATAGAGCTCATGCTTGAAAGTGTTATTTCCTTGAAATACATGAGTTTTTATATGTGTTTTATGTTTTTATAATATGAAATTTTTATTAAAAATTTACAATATACAAGTGATGGATATTATAGCTTACCCACATCCACAATGTGTGCTTATAGCCATTAGAAATGATTGGAACAAGTAGTGGACAGAGTGAACAAGTTTGATAAGAAAGTATGCATGAAGAGAGAGAATTTTGAAAAAATATTATCATTTTTAAATAATTTCTCATGATTCATTAATTATCTATATACATCATACCTAGGCCCAACTACTGAAGGAAACTTATCAGGCTTTTGAGGGTAAATTAGCTCAGTCCAAAATAGAGCCTTGAGGAGAATTGTCTCAGTCCTAAAGGATAGGAATTTTTTGAGATATAATGGAATATTTAGGTAATTTATATATGAATTAGGAATTTTATTACCCAAAGGTATGTTTAAATATTTTATGGACATCAAGATAAGTTGGAGATGACCCTTGTATTCAGCTACACGTAAAGTTACAGGAAGGGCACCTCAACCTAGGTAATGTTTTGCAAAGAAGACAAGGGTGTCTTAAAGACTATTAAATAAGTGATATTATTTATATAAGAATGGTTTAAATTAAATAAAATTTAAATGGATATACCCACACTTCAAATAAATTAATAATATCCCCAAAGTCACCTATAACAGGAGCCATTAGGGAATTTACTTAATCAAATAGAAATGCTCAATTTATGATCTCAAAAGTATTTATAAATATGATTTGAAGGGTTAAAAAGTATAAAACAATTATATGAGGGTATAAATGATTTTTAAATTATATTTTTTAATGTCAAACCAAACACAAGAAACCTACAAGCACAGTCAGAGCAAGGTGTCTCAATCTTGACAGTAAGATGAGAAAGATCCTTGGTGACTACTAGCTCCAAGTATGAATGAAATATAAACACTTTATAATGAACTATAAATGTTCAAAAATATATATTCCAATGTTTAAAAATTTACTTCAGAACACAAACACCTAGAGGACCTCCTAATGTAGGAATCACAAGCACGATACAATCATTGCCCAAACTCAGTTTGGGAATTCAAGAGAATAAGGGATTCTTGGAGAGATAAAATGATATAATGGTGATTGGAGCCACATTATAATTATATTTAAACATTATATGAACTTCCTATAATGATCCATTAATAAAATGGAAAGAACCTTTCGAAGGCTAAACACAGTCCAAAGCACAAACCAAGTAAGTTGTGCCTTCACTCATCTCTTTTGGAGGTTTTGGTTAGTTGAGGGGCCTATGATTAGATTAAAGGGATAAAATTTTGTGTATATTAAGCTTATTACATTGATAACCCAATAAAATATCCACTTTGGTCTAGGAAGATAGGGGAGTGTCCTCTATTTTGTCACAGATAGAGGGCACTCACTTGGTGCATGAAGATTGCATCTTGAAGAGAAAGTGATTAAGAGTGAATCAGAAGGTAAAAGAATAATTAAGGATGATTTGAGGATATTAATAATGAAAAAAAAAAAAAGGACACATCATATAAGGTTGGATCAAAATGAAATGGTTTTGAGAGCTCAGTTTATAAGTAGACCCTAGAAGGAAGGTTTAGGCATATAACCCAATCAAGGATCAACTTTCCTTGTCAAGATTTGATAGAATTTATAATTAATTTAATAATGTCTATGGGATTATTTAAAGTGTTTTTTAACCTTTGGATCTTAATTAATCTCAATTTAATGTCCAAAACACCAAATGTTGCAGTCAACCCCACTAGGTAAGGATAAGACCTAGTGAGAAAAGAGGAGTCACCCACATTTTTATCATGGTATGTAAATTAATATGAATTGGATAATTATTATAAGGTTAATATATATGTTTATAATCCATTTGAGTGAAAATAAAACATCAAAAAATCCATTTTTTGGCTCAAAACTAAATGCAGGCTTGTGAAAACAAAGGAAACAAGCACAACAGACCATCTTTCTAAGATGACATATCCCATGAGGATCTACATGGAAAATATAGAAGTTTTTGGAAGATAAGAGGGGTATTCAACCAAAAAAAATTGGATTTTTTTTGCAACTCCAATGTTAGGTTTTTATGAAACAAGCTTAAAGGTGAAAACAACCCTGAAACCCTTACAAACCCTCAGCCAAGACTAGTCTTGAGAGATTGAGTTGTAAATATAATAAATGGAATATTTTCATTAGGAAAACTATTTAAGTTAAATATTACTCACCCAAGATCCTTTATGTGCTATATATATGTATGTAATTATAAGGATATGTGTAGAAATAGGCTTTTCTCACTATTTTGTATGTTGTGTAGGATACAAGATGAATTAGGAGATGAAAAAAAGTTTGGGTGAAATATATACACTTAAGATAACTAAAAAAATTAATTTTTTTCATTATTAAACATATAATTTCCCCAACTAGGTCCTTAATTTTATCCAATCGAAACTGGCCCATTGAGCAAGCTACAAAGAAGAGAGGAAAGCTTCACTTGAATTCATTTTAAAGAATGCCTGATGCTTCCAAGGCCATGAAGGGTATTTAAAATTTTCAATAAATATTTATAATATATTTTCATGAAAATATTATTCCAACTTTGAGGCCAAGTGTGTAAGGTGCTTGGAAGGGTAGTTTTTAGGACAACAGTTGGTGATAGCTCTCTACTAGGTGATTCTAAAAGACCAAGCATGAAAATAATGAAATGAGAGGAATTTATGATATCCTCTCCTTCCATTAAAATAATTTTACATTCTATATATCATTTAAAAGTCACTCAAATATTTCCAATTGTGAAGGTAGTTTTTATATTCAAAAGGATGAGTTTTGTGCCATTTTGCCTAACTTTGATGACTTGGAATGACACTTGTTGCTCATAAACATGCATGTTTTCACCCATATACTCTTCCCATGCATGGAAAAATTAAATTATTATCTTTAAAACTATCCTTGTGACCATTGGACTTATTTTTCTCTCTCTCTCAAACTTTGTAAGAGTTGGCCATTTTGGCATTGTATGGATGCTCCACCTGAGTATGGTGAAGCCATACTAAATTTTAAACCTTTTGATAAATAAAATGTCTAAGTTTTTACCTCTCTCTTGACTTTTCATAGTTTTCTCTACTTGAATGTTTAATTTACCTAGTTAAAACTATAGATCCCTTAGCATTGTACTTCATTCTTACACCTATTTAGAGCCTCTTCTTACAGGGCATGTGAAGCGTTCTAGGAGATGTTCATGGTTTAAGTGAGTAGTCTTTTCATTAGAGTCATTCAATACATTTTTTATATTACTCCAATCCTTTCACGTTATCTATGACCCCATAATGTAATATTGATGCAAGAAGACATAAATTTGGGAAACTATATGTTTTAGTTGGTTTCTTGGTCTCAAGTGTGGAATGCAATTATTTAGAAGTCATCAAACTTATCTAGTGTATGACCTCGATAGTTTAGGTTTGATTTTAGTTATCCTTATCCATTTCAACCCCCACAAGTTAGTGGTATTTTTATTCAAGTGGTACATCAAAGAAGCTATCCCTATCTAAAGATTCACTTCATTCATTAGGCTGCCCATAAGCCTAGAAGTGATTCCATTATGCCACTTGGATTAGGAGAACCTTGGAATCTCCTCAAAGGGTGAAAATTTATTTGAAAATAGTTTTTGGCATGCCTAGTGGGACTCTTGTTCCAAGAGATTGAGATATTTTTGGTGTTGTCTCTCTATAATCAACCTTTATAGGCATCTTTCCAAGCATCAATGGTCATAGTAAAGACATATCAAATGGTTAAGTAGCCCAAGTGATCCTTTGAAGAACTCTGGTAATGTGTTTCTCTATGTTCTTACTTGAAATGAAGTTTCATGGCTACCTATGATTATGAATTTTTCCCTTTAAAAGTTAGTGAGACATATCCATCATTGCCCATCCCATACCAATATGAACAAGTCCTTGGTCAACCTCACCATGATCTCTATCAACCATCATATGACCTTATTCAATCCCAATATGAACAATTTCATCTCTTTCATGAGTTGTATCATTATTATAACCATCCTTCTCAATTTTTTACCTCTCTTAGTCAACCTAATCCTTTATCCAATCAACCCATTTCCATATTCAAAGAAGCACTTTTGGGGTATGAAAGATATATGTTAGAGCTTGATGCTAGAAGGGGATATGGTCAAAATAGTCCTAATGTTTCCATCCATAAGGTGAGAAATGAATTAGATTTACTTAAGAAAGAGTAAGAACCTATTGAGAGAGACAATTGGAAAAGGCTCACAAGTGACATGGTTGATGTGAGTGGTTTAGTCTCTTTCTTAGAGGATAGGCTAGAAATTCATGAAAGCCAGCCTCACCAAACATATCAGCCTTTGTATCCATTTCCCCAAGATTGACATCAACCATACATAACCCCTAATCATGAGCCAAAACAAGCCTATCAAACTCAACCTTTTCCCAATCATTTAAAGGAGAGATTTGAGAAGATAAACCTTGTGTTTAAAGCAAATATTAATAGGTAGATTGAGTTGTCAAAACTACATATGCAACAGTGTATGTTGGTAGCAATGAAAGTGGATTCCAAACCCTCATTTCCCTCTCACATTACATCCCCATCACCCCAAAAGGAGACCTCTAATCCTAGAATCATGAGTTGGAGTAAGGTAGCTGAGTCATGGGAAAAGAAGGAGGAAAAGAGTCTTGTTAAATAATGTGAATTTGAAAAGAAGCTTGAGCCTATACAAACCTCTCCTACCTTTCCTCAAGAAGAGAGTTCAAATCCTAATATCATGAACTAGAGTGAAATAGTGGAGTCATGGGGCAAGAAAGAAGAGATGAGCATTGTCAAAGAGTTTTATGTGGAAAATGAAGCCAATCTTTCTCAAGTCCCTCCCACCAATCCTCAACAAGATTCCTTATGGTAGCCCTCATGTACTCCCCAATCTAATTTTGAGTCATATGTGCCATCTCCACCAACTAGTTCCTTTTGAACTCATCCCATTATCATTTGCATTGATGGACCTATGGTGTGGGAACCAAAAGAGGATCATTTGGTTGATAAGGAAGGAGAGCTCTCACTTGAGGAAAGCATACCTCTTTGATAGCCTCATTGGGCTAGATCACATAATTTCAAGATGCCTAGTCTTGACATCACCATGGAAGAGGTTAAAGATATTGAGGTTTTTCAAAAGTAAAATCAGATTGTATTGGTTGAGACACAACTTAAGTGCCCTCAAGAGGTCTTAAGTGATAAGGAGAAGGTAAGTCCTTGTATTGAATTTCTTGGTTTTATTAATGAAGAATGCTTTCCTTATGTTGAAGATCCTATCTTGAGAGAGGCAAATGAAGAAGAGTATGATCAATTCATGGATGATAAAGAAGACGTAATGAGTGTTTATGAGGAGGATATCACCATAGGCACTCCCCTTGGTGAACAAAAACACAATTCATAATCTTATAAAGAAAGAGGTTTCCTTTTTTTCCAAGGAAGAAGAAATGATCATTAACTCCTTCTGCACATTGCAAGACACCATACATTAACATGGACAAGTTCATAATTAGTATTTAGATGACTTATTTGAAGTAATTAGAGAAGGATATACTCCTCTCCAAGATACCATGAGCTGACCAAGGATGAAGAAGGTAGCATTGGGACTCAAGTAAGTATGCAAAGGAGAAACAAGCTTTCAAATATATCCTTTCAAGGGGTTTGTGAATTTGAGAATGATATATTTGAAGTCACCAAGAGGGGGTATCACCATTTATAATGAACTCATCAGCTCTTGAAGGATGAATAAGTATCATATTGGCCTAAAGTTTCTAAGGAACATGAAATCAATCATTTTAAAATCATGCGTATAAAGAGGATGGAAGTGGATCATGAGAAAGTGAATGGGCAACAACAAGAAAAAAGTGATCATGTACAAGAAGTTTTCATTTACTTAGTAAATTTTTTTGGGTTTGCTTGTTTCTTAGTGAGCATCATGACAATTAGGTTAGAAGACCTTGTGAGAGGCATGGAGGAAGCAATGCTAAGAGACAAAAGGCTTCTTGACTCATCCAATCCTTCATGCCATGAAGTAAGAGGAATCTCAATCTTCCCTTTTTATCCAGGGGGAGGTATATCTGTGGTTAGTTATACATAGTATTTTCCCTTTTATTCTCCTAAGTTCTTATGCACATGTGTGTGTCTTGTGTTTTTGTTTTCTTTGTTGTGTGTGTCTTTTCCTTTGTGTGGTAGAGGTAGTCACTAGTTGTATTATGTTGATCAAATTTATAGTCAATGGTCAGATTCTATTTTTTGTTTTTAGTCCTTATATGAATCCATAATCCCAATGTAATGATAAGGCTATTGGTATAGTTATTACAACAGGTATACTACCCCTTTGAGTCACCAATTTGTTGACCAATTTTAACTTTTAGGTCAAAATAGGGCACCCCTAGTAAAAAAAATCATTTTTAGGCATATAAAGTTTTCCAATATATTTTCATAAGGTTCTTAATAGGTCATTTCATGCCTCTTAATGTTATATTAGCTTTTTTCACTCTTTTCATTAGTCTATCATGTCATTTTGGGTCATTTGAAGGGTTTAAATGGTGTATTTAATGATTTGTATGGGTTTAATGGGAGAATTTCAAGTTTAAAAATGTGATGTCATACCCCATGTTAAGTATTAATTAACTAAAAATAATGAAAATATAGTAGGTTATTAAAAAAAGGTATTATTTTGGCCAAAGAGAGAAATGGGCACTTGTACAACTTCCTTGGGAAGTGTGCCACTTAGAAAACATGTAAATGTGAATTTTAACCTCCCCCATGATCAAATCCAAGTTTGGAATGATCTGAAACTTCCATTTATTTCTCAAATTTGTTTAATCTCTCTTTCACCCCTTGGCATAAAGAAGTGACTTGTAGTTTTTTGCTTGGTATGATCACCATAGGCAGTTTCAAAATAAAAAAAATTGGGAGGTTATTATAAACTATGATACATTACTTTTAATATATGTAAATTTAATATTGGTACCCTAAGATTCATGAACAATCCATTCAAAGTTGACCTTCCAAAACTATCTATCAATCTATGCACCTTGTAATTTTGGGTCATGTTTGAGAAATTATGTATAACTCAATTGTTGAGTTTACTTCCAAAGCTTATTTTATATTTCATATAAATATTTATATTATTGGTTTTGTTAGGAATCTATAACAACAAACATGCTCTGATACCAACTGTTAGGAATCTTGAAAGCACAATTGATTACCAAGCAACTAAATATGCAAAATTAACCAGAGGCAATAAGTAACTAGAATAAAAAACAACACAAAATATGAGAGATAATACCCAATTGTATTAATACTCTTCCAAAAGGAAATACAACAAAGAAGATGACATAGTCTTCTTCCTTACACACATCTAGGGCTCCCACACCTCTAGGGCATAAATAATAAATCTCTTCAAGAGCTCACTCTCTCTCTTATGATCCTGACACACAAATCAAAAATAGAGTTGGTGTTCACCTCCACCAGCTAGTAACAACACTGCTAGTCAACCAGTCAGTAAAAATACTACCAGTACATCGAGTATACACACATACTCAAACCAAGTACACAACATACTCCAAGTAGATCTCCCATGAACTTGCAACAAAATATAACTCAAATGATCTTAATTACACCTGTATAACTTCTCCCTAATCTTGTAATCCATGTTGTGTTGCTGACCTTCCTGATCTTGCACACCTACAAATCAATTTGGTTCTACACACCTTCAAACCTAGATCTCACACACACATACAACTACAGATCAACCTATTCTTACAATTGGAAGGATCTACCTTGCCTTCCTCTATTTGATCTTTGATGTGTTGCTATCACCTTTGATCTTGCTGCCACCTCCAGATATCCTTTGACCTTGCACACACACACAGACACACCATGTAGATCTCCAAACGTGGCCTTGCACACCTACCGACCAAGATCATACACACATGAAGAGCCCTTCTAATTCTCCAAACTAGCACCCACACTTGGCACTGCTATGGAACTAGGAGGAGCTACCCTTGCTCTCTTCACACATAGAAGGAGCTGCCTACTCAACTCTAACTAGCACACCTTACAATATAGCCCATGAGTCTCTTATATAGATCTCATGCAAACAATAATTACACATCCAATTACAATAATTAGATCTATAGCTCCAAGGCTAAAATTAGCCTTTAACATGCAAACAACTAGTTCGTTAACTAATTTTTTGTGAACTAGCAGTTCTGGAACTACACAGGTGACTGAAGTCGGTCCCTGTCTGCCTAGAGGTGCCCGACACCGGCTGATCCATGACCGACGTCAGTTGCTCTTCTCACTATATATGACTGACGTCAGCTGATCATACTAATGTTGGTTGCTCTGCAACTTAGCAACCTCCTCCATGTCTACATCAATGAATCTTTTAGCTCTACAACCTAACAGGTTTCACTTTTGGATTGGTTTTGATGAGCTAACCAACTTAATTTGTAGGAAGATACACCAGTTTGCATTTTAAAGATTCATCATCTTTTCCAAGAGTTTTGTGATTTGTCAATGATCACAAGGGTGTATTGAAAGTATTAGGGTCTTGATGTGTCCTTCAATGTCATGAAGTGGTTAATAAAACCCTAAAATTACTTCTTGAAGAAGAGAGATTAAACAGTGACATGAGACACCTCCTCATTGTCTGCTATGAAATGGTTATCCACAGGGGTTTAATAAAAAAACCATGTGTAAACTAAGAGTATGGTTTTGGGTTAATTTTAAAAAATTTGAACATCTATTCGAGAGCATTGAAATATGCCTAAAATCCATTTGAAGAGAAAATTCATACTCATTTCCCAATCTTAGTTTGTTGCCTTCATGCTCAAAAGGTGCACCTATAAGTGACAATAGCAAAAATATGAGGGTCTCCGATTAGAGAGTATTTGAAGAGTTTGAACCCTGATTGAGGTCATAGTGAGTTTAAAATATCATTAAAAAACTATTGAAAATGATAGGTTGATATACAAGAGGTGAAAGCTTTCAAAGGACCAAGTGATTGTATCTAAGTTCATTTTTCCATAAATTATGAAAATAAAGGTCTAACCCTTTTTTTCCAAAACCATATAAGTCAATCATCATAGGTTTGGTGAATTAAAATGAATTCAGCCTCAATCCTCTAGAAAATACAAGAATCACACAAATTTTGAAGGATTAGGGAGTAATAAAAATGGTTCTTTTGGAAGTCCAAGGTTGTTCCTTAAACACTAAATTCTCACAGTGTTATCTATAGATGTGAGGTTGTGAATAGCCTTTTGATACAAAGTTACAAATGAAGTCTATGTTGAAAATAAATATGGATCCATATGATCTAAATTAATATCCATGACATCATATCCTGAAGAAGGAAGACATGAAGTTATTTTCCATCTCATGGATTTTTGTTGTTCGTACACAATCTAATGTGTACCTACAGCTAACATAGAGCTCAAGATTAAAATTGTTATTTACTTTTAATACATGAGGTTTTATAGGTGTTTTATGTTTAGAGAAGATTTTTTTTTTTTCAAAATTTACAAGATACAAGTGATGGATTTTATATCTTACCCACATCCACAATGTGTGCCTATAACCATTAGAAATGACAGGGACAAGTAGTGGATAAAGAGAACTAGTTTGAAAAGCCATGTATGCATGAGGAGAGATCCTTTGAAAAAACTATTATAATGTTTAAATAATTTATCATTATTAATTAAGTATTTATATAAATCATACCTAGTTCCAACCACTAAAGGAAACCTATCAGGCTTTTGAGGGTAAAGTAGCTCAGTCTAAAATAGAGCCTTGAGGAGAAGTGTCACAATCTTAAGGATAGGCATTGTTTGAGCTCCAATGGAATATTTAGGTAAGTTATAGATGGATTAGGAATTGTATGACCCAAAGGTATGTTTAAATATTTTATATACATCATGATAAGATGGAGACAATCCTTGTATTCACCTATAGGTATAGTTGCATGCAAGGCACCTCAACCTAGGCAAGGTTTTGCAAAGAAGATAAGTGTGTATTAAAGACTCATAAATAGGTAAGGATTTTTATATAATAATTGTTTAAATTAAATATAATCTAAATATATCTCCCCACATATAAATAAATTTAAAATAACCCCTAAGTCACCTACAATAGGAGCTATAAGGGAAGTTGTTTAATCAAATAGAAAAGCTCAATTTACAAGCTCACAATTGCATAGAAATAGAATTGGAAGGGTAAAAAGGTATATTTTTTTTATGAGGGTCCAAATTAGTTTTAAATTCTATGTTTTAATTCCAAACGAAACACAATAAACCTAAAGGCACAGTCATAGAAAGGTGTCTCAGTCTTGACAGTAAGATGAGAAAGATGTTTGGTTAACTAGTAGCTTCAAGTATGAATGAAATATAAACACTTTATAATGACCTATAAAGGTTTAAAAAGGTATATTAAAATGTTTAAAAACTTAATTTATACCACAAACACCTAAAGGACCTCTTAAGGTAAGAAGAACAAGCAAGATACAATCAATGCCCACACTCAGTTTGGGAATTCAAGAGAATAAGGGATTCTTAGAGAGATAAAATGATAGAATGGTGATTGGAGTCATTATATCATGATATTTAAAAATTATATGAACTTATTACAGTGATCCATTCAAAAAATGGAAATCACCTTTCAAAGGCTAAACACATTCTAAAGCATAAACCCTGCACACTCTACCTTCACTCATCTCTTTTAATGGTTTTGTTCAGTTAAGGGGCCTATGCTTAGATTCAGGGGATAAAATTTCGTGTAGAGTACCATTATTAAATGGATAACCCACTTAAATTTCCAATTTGGTTTAGGAATATAGGTGAATTCCCTCTATTTTATCTCAGATAGAGGGCACTCCCTTGGTGTATGAAGATTGCATCTTGAAGAAAAAGTGATTAAAAGTGAACCGAAAGGTAAAAGGAGACTTAAGGAGGATTTACTAGATTAATAACACCTATAAAAAAATAGAGGAAATTTCATATAAGGATGGAGACAAATGAAATGGTCTAGAGAGCTCAGTTTGTAAGTAGACCATAGAAGGCAGGTTTAGGCCTATAACCCAATCAAGGTTCAACTTTCCTTTTCAAGCCTTTATAGAGTTTATAATGAATTTAATAATATATATGGGATTATTTTAAGTTTTTTATCTTTTTTACATTAATTAATCTCAACTAAATTTCCAAAACACCAAATGTTGTAGACCCCATTAGGCAAGGATAAGACCTAGTGAGGAAAGATGAGTCATCCACATTTTAGCATGATATAGACATTAATATGAATTTTATAATTATTATAAGGTGAATAAAATGGTTTATAATCCATTTGACTGAAAATCAAACATAAAAAAATCCATTTTTTTGCTCAAAACTCAACTCAAGCTTGTGAAAATAAAGGAAACAAGCACAATAGGTCATCTTTCAAAGCTCACACCTCCCATGAGGCTCTGCATGGAAACTATATAAGTTTAGGGAAGATAATAAGGGTATCAAATAATGAAATTATGGAATTTTTTTTCAAATCCAATGTCAAGTTTTTATGAAACAAGCTTAAGGGTGAAAATAGGCTTGAAACCCTTGTAAAACCTCAGCTAGGACCAGTCTTGATAAATTGAGTTTTAAAGATAATATAAGGGCATATTTTGATAATAAAACTTATAATAAGTTGAATATAACTCACCTAATATCCTTCCCATGCTAGCTATATGTATGGAATTGGATGGAGAAGGGTAGAAACAAACATCTTCTCACTATTTTACGTGTTGTGAAGGCTACAAGATGAATGAGGAGATGAAAAAAAATTGGGTGAAATATTTACACTTAATATAACTCCAAATATTAATTTAATTTCATTAATAAACCTATAATTTCCCAAACTAGGTCATTACTTTTAGTCATTCAAAATTAGTCCATTGAGCAAGCTAGCTAGAAGAGAGGAAAGCTTCACTTGAAGTGGTTTTAAAGTACCCCTGATGCTTCTAATTCAATTAATGATATTAAAACCTACCACTCACTCCATCCCATGGATTTCCATGAAAAATTGATGCCAATTTTGAGGCCAAGTGTGTAGGGTGCATATTTAAGTAGAACAAATGATGATGGCTCTCTATCAGGTGATTCTAGAAGACCAAGCATGCAACTAATACATGGAGAGGAATTTATTTGATAATATAATTACATAAAAATAATTTTAACTACAATATATTATTTAAAATTAAATAAAAAAACTCTAATCATGAAGGTAGTTTTTCTATGTAAAAGGAGGAGTTTTGTGTTATTTTGCCTAACTTTGATTATTGGAATGACACTTGTCAGTCCTAAACTTGCATATTTCAACCCATATCCTCTTAAAATGCATGGATATCTGTAATTATTATCCTTACAAGTGTCCTTGTGAAATTTTGACTTCTTTCTCTCTCTCTCTCTCTCTCTCTCTCTCTCTCTCAAACTATATAAGAGTTGGCCATTTTGGCATTGTATAGATGTTCTAGCTGAGTATGGTGAATCCTTACTCAATTATACACATTTTTATCATTAAAATCACTATTTTTTACCTCTCTCATGAGTTTTAATAGTTTTCTCTACTTTAATGTTGAATTTTCTTAGTGAAGACTATGGATTCCTTAGCATTGTACTTCATTGTTCCACCTATTTATAGCATCTTCTTGCAGGGCATGCAAAGTGTTCCAAGAGATATTCATGGTTTAATTGAGTAGTGTTTTCATTATAATCATTCAATACCTCTTGTATATTCCTCCTAGCCTTGCATGTCATCTATGACCCCACAATGAAATATTGATGCAAGAAGACATATTTGGGAAAGTCTATGTTTTAGTTGGTTTCTTGGTCTCAAGTGTGGAATGCAATTGGTTGGAAGTCATAAAATTGATTTAGTGTATCACCTCCATAGTTTATGTTTTATTTTATTTATTCTTATCCCTTTCCAACCCCAAGAGTTAGTATTATTTTTAGTCAAGTGGTACAAAAAGGGAACTATCCCTATCTAGAGATTCACTTCATTCTTTAGGCTACCCACAAGCCTAGAAGTGATTCCATTGTGCCACTTGGATTAGGAGAGACTTGGAATCTCCTCAAAGTGTGAAAATCCAAGTGATAATAGTTTTTGGCATGCTCGGTGGGAATCTTATTCTAAGATATTGAGAGATTTTTGGTGTTGTCTCTTGATAATTAGCCTTTGGAGGCATCTTTACAAGCACCAATGGTGACACCAAAGACATATCAGTTGGTTAAGAAACCAAAGTGATCCTTTGAATAACTTTTTTAATTATTTCTATATGTTCTTAGTTGAAATGAAGTTTCATGGCTGCCTATGGTTATGAATTTTACCCTCTACAAGTTGGTGAGACATATCATTCTTTACCTATCCCATATCAATATGAACAAGTCCTTAGTTAACCTCACCATGATCTCTATCAACCTTAATATGATATTTTTTTAGTCCCAATATGACTTTTCATCCTTATCATGAGTTTTATCAATCTTATAACTAGCCTTCTCAATGTTTTACCTCTCTTAGTCAACCTAATCCTTTCTCCAATCAACCCATTTCTTCATTAAAACAACCACTTTTGGGGTATGAAAGATATATGTTGGAGCTCGATACTAGAAGGGGATATGGTCAAAATATTCCTAATATTTCCATTCATTAAGTGAGAAATACATTAGAGTTAGTCAAGAAAGAGTGGGTACCTATTGAGAGAGCCAATTGGTAAAGGCTCATAAGTGAAATGATTGATGTGAGTGGTTTAGTGTCTTACTTATAGGGTAGGATATAAATTCATGAAAGATAGCCTCACCAAACATATCAACCTTTATATCCATTTCCCCAAGTTCCACATCAGCCATACATAACACCTACTCATGAGCCAAAACAATCCTATCAAAGTCACCCTTTTCCTAATCATTTGGAGGAGAGAGTTGAGAATAGAAACCTTATGTTTAAAGCTTATCTTGATAGGCAAATTGAGTTGTAAAATTGCATATGCAACAGTCCATGTTAGTAGTAAAGGAAGTGGATTCCAAACCCTCATTTCCCTCTCACATTAGATCCCCATCACCCCAAAAGGAGAGCTCTAATCCCATCATCATGAGCTAGAGTAAGGTAGTTAAATCATATGGAAATAAGGAGGAAAAGAGTTTTGTCAAAGAATGTGAAGCTGAAAAGAGGCTTGGTCCTATACAAACCTCTCCTACCTTTTCTCAATAAGAGATTTTAAATCCTAAGGTCATGAGCTGGAGTGAAATAGTGGAGTCATGTGTCAAGAAAGAAGAGATGAGCATTATCAAATAATTCGAATTGTAAAATGAAGCTAGTCCTTCTCAAGTCCCTCCTACCATTACTCAAAAAGCTTCTTCATGGAAAACCTCATGTACTCCCTAATCTTATTTTGTGTCTTATGTGCCATCTCCATCAACTAGCTCCTTTTGTCCTCATCCCATTAGCCTTTGCATTGATGGACCTATGGTGTGGGAACCAAAATATGAAAATTTGGTTGACAAGGAATGAGAGCTCTCATTTTAGGAAAACATACCTCTTTGGTAGCTTCATTGGGATAGATCACATAATTTCAAGATGCCTAGTCTTGGCATCACCATGGAAGAGGTTAAATATCTTGAGGTTTTTGAAAAGGAAGATCAAATTGTACTAGTTGAGACACAACTTAATAGACCTCAAGAGGTATTAAGTGATGAGGAGAAGGTAATTCCTTGTATTGAATCTCTTGGTTTGGTTAACGAATAATGTTTTCCTTATGTTAAAGAGTCTATCTTGAGAGAGGTAAATGAGGAAGAGTATGTTCAATTCATGGCTAATCAAGAAAACTTCAAGTGTTTGTGAATTTGAGAATGATATATCTGAAGTCATCAAGAGGGGGTATCACCATTTATAAGGAAATCATCATCACTTTAAGGATGAAGCAATATCATATTGGCCTAAAGCTTCTAAAGAACATGAAATAAATCATTTTGAAATCATGCATATAAAGAGGATGGGAGTTGATCATGAGAAAGTGAATGAGTAGAAACAAGAACAAAGTGATCATGTAAAATAAGTTTCATTTCCCTTGTCATATTGTTTGGGGTTGCTTTTTTATTAATGAACATCATGCCAATGAGGTTGGTAAACCTTGTGAGAGGCATGGAGGAATCAATGCTGAGAGACAAAAGGCTTCTTGACTCATCCAATCCTTCATACCATGAAGTAAGAGGAATCTAAACCTTCCATTTTGATCTAATGGGAGGTATATTTTTGGTTAGTTTTACATATTAGATGCCCTTTTATTCCCCTAAGTGCTTATGCACATGTGTGTGTCTTTTGTGTTTATTTTCTTTGTTGTGTGTGTCTTTTCCTTTGTGTGGTAGAGGTAGTCACTAGTTGTACTGTGTTGATAAAATTTGTAGTCAAAGGTTAGATTCTCTTGTTTTTTTTTAGTCCTTAGATGACTACATAAGCCCAATAGACTGATAATGCAATTTTTCTAGTTAGTATAGCAGACATACTACCCCTATGAGTCACTAATTTATTGACCAATTTTGACCTTTAGGTCAAAGTAGGGCACCCCTAGTAGAATAATTAATTTTTAAGAATATAAATGGTTCCAATAAATTTTCATAAGGTGTGTTTTAGGTAATTTCATGCCTCTTAATTGTATCTTAACTTTGGCTAATCATTTCATTAGTCTATCATGTCATTTTGGGTCATTTCAAGGGACTAAATGGTGAGTTTAATGATTTATATGAGTTTATTGGGAAATGTACAAGTTTAAAAATGTAATTTACTAACCCATGTGTGATTATAAGTCTTAATTAACTAACACTAATGAAAATAGGGCTGATTATTTACATAAAAGGTAGTTTTATTAGCCAAATAGAGAGAGAAATGGGCACTTGTATAACTTCCTTGGGAAGTGTGCCACTTGAAAAATGTGTAAATGTGACTCTTAACCTCCCCCATGATCAAATACATGTTTTTAATGATCTAAAACATCCATTTATTTCTCAAAAATATTCTATCTTTCTTTCACCCCTGGCATAAAGAAGTGGCTTGTAGTTTTTTTCTTTGTACAGTCACCACAAGTAGTTTCAAAAAAAAATTTGAAAGGTTATTATAAAATATGATAAATTAATTTTAATATATGGAACTTGAATATTTTCACCCTAATATTCATAAACAATCCATTCAAAGTTGACCTTCTAAAACTATCTATCAATCTTTGCACCTTGCTGTTTTGGGTCCTGTTTGAGAAATTTTGTATAGCTTAATTATTGGGTTTACTTCCAAAGATTTTTTGATATTTCATATAAATCCTTACAAACTTGGTTTCACTTTTGGACTGGTTTTTATGAGCTAACCAACTCAATTTTTAGGAAGATACACTAGTTTGCATTTTGAATATTCTTCACCTTTTGCAGGAGTTTTGTGATTTGTCAATGATCATAAGGGTGTATTAAAATTTTTGGGGTCTTGATGTGTCCTTAAATGCCATGAAGTGGTTAATCAAACATTCAAAGTTATTTCTCAATAAGAGATATTGAATAATGACATGAGACACCTCCTCACTATCTGCCATGAAATGGTTATCCACAAGGGTTTAACAATTTAAAAAATGATGTGCAAACTAAGAGCATGGTTTTGGGTTCCTTTTACATGGTTTAAACATATATTTTAGGGAATTGAAATATTAATATAATCCATTTGAATATAAAAATCATACTCATTTCCCAATCTCATTTTTTTTACCTACATGCTCATAAGGTGCACCTGCAAGTGACAACAACAAAGATATGAGGGTCTCTGATCAGAGAGTATTTGATGATTTTAAACCTTACTTGAGGTGATAGTGAGTTGAAAACACCATGTAAATTTTTTTTAAATGGATAGGTTGATATAAAAGATGTGAAATATTTCAAAGGACCAAGTGACTATATCTAAGTTCATTTTCCCCTAAATTATGAAAATAAAGGTCTAACCATTTTTTGTCAAAACCATATAATTTAATAATCATAGGTTTGGTGCATTCAAATGAATTTAGATTTAATAATTTAAAAAATACAAGAATCACACAAATTTTTAAGGATTAAGGAGAAATATAAATGGTTCTTTTGGAGGTCCAAGGTTGTTCCTTAAACACTGAATTCTCACAGTGTTATCTATAGACTTGTGAGGTTGTGAATAGCCTTTTGATACAAAGTTAAAAATGAAGTATATGTTGCATATAGGAATGGATCCATATGATCTAAATTAATATCCATGACATCATATACTGAAGAAGGAAGACATGATTTTATTCTCAATCTCATGATTTTCCTTGTCTATACACAATCCAATGTGTACCTATAGCTAAGATAGAGCTCAAGATTAAAATTGTTATTTCCTTATAATACATGATTGTTTAGAGGTGTTTGATGTTTATACAAGATGAAAGTTATTTTTAAAATTTACAAGAGACAATTGATGGCTTTTATAGCTTACCCACATCCACAATGTGTTCCTACATCCATTAGAAATGATTAGGACAACTAGTGGACAAAGAGAACTAGTTTGATAAGCCAAGCATGCATGAGGAGAGAGAATTTGGAAACATTATTATCATTTTTAAATAATTTATCATGATTAATTAATTATATATATACATCATACCTAGGCCCAACTACTAAAGGAAACTTACCAGGCTTTTGAGGGTAAAGTAGCTCAGTCCAAAATAGAGCCTTGAGGAGAAGTGTCTCAGTCCTAAAGGATAGGAATTATTTGAGATATAATGGAATATATAGGTAATTTATATATGTATTAGGATTTATATGACCCTAAGTGATGTTTCAAGAGTTTATGGACATCAGGATAAGATGGAGATGACCCTTGTATTCATGTATAGGTAAAGTTGAATGCAAGGCACCTCAACCTAGGTAAGGTTTTGCAAAGAAGATATAGGTGTATTAAAGACTAATAAATAGGAAATTTTTTTAGATAATCATGGTTTAAATTAAATATAATCTAAATGTATCTCCTCATAATTAAAATAAATTCAAAACAACCCAAAAGTCACCTACAATAGGAGCTATTAGGGAAGTTTCTTAATCAAGCAGAAAATCTCAATTTATGAGCTCAAAAGTAAATAAAATTAGGATTAGAAGGGTGAAAAGGTATCAATAAATTATATAAGGGTAAAAATTATTTTTTAATTATACGTTTAAATATTTAAACCAAACACAATAAACCTATAGACACAGTCAGAGAAAGGTGTCTCAGTCTTAACAGTAAGATGAGAAAGATCCTTGGTTGACTAGTAGATTCAAGTATGAATACAATATAAAAAGTTTATAATGAATTAAAAAGGTTTAAAAATGTATAGTATAATGTTTAAAAACTAAATTCAAACCACAAACACTAACAATACCTCATAAGGCAGGAAGCGCAAGCAGGATACGATCAATGCCGAGACTCAGTGTAGGAATTCAAGAGAATAAGGGATTATTAGAGAGATCAAATGCTAGAATGGTGATTAGAGCCACTATATCATGATATTGAAAAGTTATATGAACTTATTACAGTGATCCATTAATCAAATGGAAATAACCTTTTAAAGGCTATACACATTCTAAAGCACAAACCCTACAAGTTATGCCTTCACTTGTCTCTTGTAGAGGTTTTGGTCAGTTGAGGGGCCTATTATTAGAGCCAGGGGATAAAATTTTGTGTATATTACCCTTGTGACATGGATAAACCAATAAAATATCCACTTTTTTCTAGGAAGATAAGGGAGTTCCCTATGTTTTGTCTCAGACAGAGGGTACTCCCTTGGTACATGTAGATTGCATCTTGAAGAGAAAGTGATTAAGAGTGAACCAAAAGATAAAATGAGACTTAAGGAGGATATAATTAGATTAATAACACATATAAAAAACAAGAGGAAGCCTAAAAAAATGATGGAGCCAAATGAAATGGTCTGGAGAGCCTAATTTGTAAGTATACCCTAGAAGGCAAGTTTAGGCCTATAACCCAATCAAGGCTCAACTTTCCTTGTAAAGCCTTGATATACTTTATAATGAATATACTAATTTATATAGGATTATGATAAGTGTGTTTTATCTTTTGAAGCTCAATATATCTCAACTAAATATCCAAAACATGAAATGTTGTAGTCAAACCCTTAGGCAAGGATAAGACCTAGTGAGGAAAGAGGAGTCAACCACATTTTTAGCATGATATGGACATTAATATGATTTTTATCATGATTATAAGGTGAATATATAGGTTTATAATTCATTGGATTGAAAATCAAACATCATAAAATCTAGTTTTTGGCTCAAAACTCAACTTAGGCCTATGAAAATAAAGGAAACAAGCACAATAGGCCATATTTCAAAGCTCACACCTCTCATGAGGCTCTAAATGGAAAAAAAATAAGTTTAGGGAAGATATTAGGGGTGCTTGGAAATAAATATGTGGAAATTTTTTTTCAAATACAATTTCAAGTTTTTATGAAATAAGCGTAAGGGTGAAAATAGGCCTGAAACCTTTAGCCAAGACTAGTCTTGATAAATTGAGTTGTAAAGATAATATAAATCATAGTTTGACTAGGAAACCTATAATAAGTTTAATATGACTCACAAAATATCCTTTACATACTAGATATATGTATAAAATTGTATGGATAGGGGAAAAAAAAGGCCTTTTCTCATTGTTTTATGTATTGTACAGTCTAAAAGATGAATTAGGAGATGAAACAAAGTTTGGGTGAAATATTTAAACTTAATATAACTCCAAATATTAATTTAATTTCATTAATCAACCTATGAATTCCCAAACCAAGTCATTAATTTTAGCCATTCAAAACTAGCCCATTGAGAAAGCTAGAGAGAAGAGAGGAAATCTTAACTTGAAGTGGTTTTAATGTTCCCCTGGTGCTTCCAAGTACATGAAGGGTCTTAAAATATTTCAGTAAACTCCTCACATGTATTTTCATGAACACATGATGCCAATTTTTATGCCAAGTGTGTAGGGTGCATGGAAGGGTAGATTTAAGGGGAAAAAATGATGATGGCTCTCTGCCAAGTGATTCTAGAAGACCAAGCATGTAACTAATGAATGAAGAGGATTTATGATATCTTATAATTACATTAAATTAATTTTATGTGACCTATATTTGTTATAAGTCACTCAAACAGCTCCAATCATAAAGGTAGTTTTTTTGTGCAAAAGGAGGAGTTTTGTGCCGTTTTGCCTAACTTTGATGACTTAGAATGACACTTGTCACTCTTGGACTTGAGTTTTTAAATCCATATACTATTAACATGAATGGATGAATGAAATTATTAGCTTGAAAAGTGTCCTTGTGACCTTTGGACTTATTTCTCTCTCTCTCTCTTTCAAACTCTATAAGATTTGGCCATTTTGGCATTATATAGATGATACACCTAAGTATGGTGAAGCCCTGCTAAATTTTAAAAAAATTGATAAATAAAATGACTAATTTTTTACCTCTCTCATGGTTGTTCATAGTGTGCTCAACTTCAATGTTGAATTTTCTTAGTGAAGACTATGGATTCCTTAACATTGTACTTCATTCTTCCACATATTTATAGCCTCTTCTTATAGGGCATGTGAAGTGTTCTAGGATATGTTCATGGTTTAAGTGAGTATTATTTTCATTATATTCATTCAAGACCTTTTTTCTAGTCTTCCTAGCCTTTCATGTCATCTATGACCCCACAATGTAATATTGATGCAATAAGACATAGATTTTGGAAAGTGTATGTTTTAGTTGGTTTCTTGCTCTCAAGTGTTGAATGAAATTGATTGGAAGTCATCAAAATGATCTAGTGTATCACCTATATAGTTTAGGTTTGCTTTTATTTATCCTTATCCCTTTCTAACCTTGAGATTTAGTAGTAGTTTTAGTCAAATGGTACATCAAGGGAGCTAACCTTATCTAGAGATTCACTTCATTCCTTAGGCTACCCGCAAGCCTAGAAGTGATTCCATTGTGCCACTTGGATGAGGAGATATTTGAAATACCCTCAAAGGGTCAAAATACAAGTGACTATATTTTTTAGCATGTTTAGTAGGACTCTTATTCTAAGAGATTGAGAGATTTTTGGTGTTGTCTCTCGATAATCAGCCTCTGGAGCCATCTTTACAAGTACCAATGGTGACTTAAAAGACATATAAGATAGTTAAGTATCCAAAGTGATCCATTGAATAACTTTGGTAATGTATTTATTTATTTTCTTACATGAAATGAAGTTTCATGGCTACCTATGTTTATGAATTTTGCCCTCTATAAGTTGGTCAGACATATCCATCTTTGCCCATCCCATACCAATATGAACAAGTCCTTGGTCAACCTCACCATGATATATATAAACCTTCATATGACATTCATCAATAAAAATATGACAAATTTCATCCCTACCATGAGTTTTATCATTGTTATAACTAGCCTTCTCAATGTTTTACCTCTCTAAGTCAACCTAATCCTTTCTCTAATCAACCCATTTCCACCTTCAAACAAGAAATTTTGGGGTATGAAATATATATGTTGGATATTGATACTATAAGGGGATATGGTCAAAATATTCCTAATATTCCCTTCCATTATGTGATAGATGCATTAGAGTTAGTCAAGAAAGAGTGGGCACCTATTGAGAGAGCTAATTGGCAAAGGCTCACAAGTGAGATGATTGATGTGAGTGGTTTAGTATTATCTTTAGAGGATAGGATAGAAGTTCATGAAAGGTAGCCTCACCAAAAATATCATCCTTTGTATCCATTTCACCATGTTACTAACATTAGCCATACATAATCCCTACTCATGAGACAAAACAATCCTATCAAAGTCACCCTTTTCCCAATCATTTGGAGGAGAGAGTTGAGAAGAGAAACCTTATGTTTGAAGCCAATCTTGAGAGGTAGATTGAGTTGGAAAAATTGCATATGCAACACTCCATGTTGGAAGTAAAGTAAGTGGATTACAAACCCTAATTTCCCTCTCACATTACATTCCCACCACCCCAAAAGGAGAATTTTAATCCTAGCATCATGAGCTGGAGTAAGGTAGTTAATTCATGGGGAAAAGAGGAAAAAAGTCTTATAAAATAATGTGAAGTTGAAAATAAGCTTGACCCTATAAAAACCTATCCTACCATTCCTCAAGAAGAAAGTTTGAATCCTAAGGTCACAAGCTAGAGTGAAATAGTGGATTCATGGGGCAAGAAAGAAGAGATGAGCAATGTCAAAGAGTTTAAAGTGGAAAATAAAGCTACTCCTTCTCATGTCCCTCCCACCCTTCCTCAAAAAGCTTCTTCAGGGCAGCCCTTATATACTCCCAAATCTGATTTTGAGTCCTAGTTTTCATCTCCACCAAATATTTCCTTTTGTCCTCAACCCATTATCCTTTTCCTTGATGGACCTATGGTATGGGAGCCAAAAGAGGAACAACTGGTTGACAAGGAAGGAGAACTCTCACTTGAGGAAAACATACCTCTTTGGCATCCTCATTAGGATAGATCACATAATTTCAAGATGCCTATTCTTGGCATAACCATGGAAGAGGTTAAACATATTCAAGTTTTTTAAAAGTAAAATTAGATTATACCAGTTGATACACAAATTAATATCCCTCAAGAGGTCTTAAGTGATGAGGAGAAGGTAAGTCCTTGTATTGAATCTCTTCATTTGGTTGAATAAGAATGATTTCCTTATGTTGAAGAAGCTATCTTGAGAGA
This sequence comes from Torreya grandis, assembly GCA_037957365.1. Taxonomy (NCBI): domain Eukaryota; kingdom Viridiplantae; phylum Streptophyta; class Pinopsida; order Cupressales; family Taxaceae; genus Torreya; species Torreya grandis. Next base: position 3,175,481 of record JARHVA010000829.1, read on the forward strand.
GGAAAATGAAGAAGAGTATGCTAAATTCATGGTTGATCAAGAAGTATTCATGAGTGTTTATGAGCAGGAGATCACCATAGGCACTCCCCTTGGTGAATAAAAATACAATTCACAATCTTTTGAAGAAAGAGGTTTCCTTTTTTCCAAGGAATAAAAAATGATCATTAACTCCTTCCTCACTTTACAAGACACCATAGGTGAACATGGATAGGTTCATAATCACTCTTTAGATGAATTTTTTGAATTCATTAGAGCAGGTAATACTCTTCTTGAAGGAGACCATGAGTTGATCAAGGATAAAGAAGGTAGCATTGGGACTCAAGTAAGTATGTAAAGGAGAAACAAGCTTTCAAATTTATCATTTAAAGAGGTTTGTGAATTTTAGAATGATATATTTGAATTCATAAAGAGGGGGTATTACCCTTTATGATGAAATCATCAGCTCATGAAGGATGAAGAATGATCATATTGGCCTAAAGCTTCTAAAGAACATGAAATCAATCCTTTTCAAATCATGCCTATAAAGAGGATGGAAGGTGATCATGAGAAAGTGAATGGGAAACAATAAGAAATAAGTGATCATGTAAAATAAGAGTTCATTTATTTGGTTGGATTGTTCAGGGTTTTTTGGTTCTTAATGAGCATCATGCCAATGAGGTTGGCAGACCTTGTGAGAGGCATGGAGGAAGCAATGCTAAGAGACAAAAAGCTTCTTGACTCATCCAATCCTTCATGCCATGAAGTAAGAGGAATATCAATCTTCCCTTTTGATCTAAGGGGAGGTATATATATGTTTATTTGTATTTATTATTCTCCCTTTTATTCCCCTATGTGCTTATGCACATATGTGTGTCTTTTGTGTTTGTTTTCTTTGTTGTGTCTGTCTTTTCCTTTGTGTGGTAGAGGTAGTCACTAGTTGTATTATGTTGATAAAATTTGTATTAAATGGTTAGATTATCTTGTTTTTTTTCATTCCTTATATGAATCCATAATCCCAATGGACTGATAATGTTACTGGTGTAGTTAGTATAGTAGGCATACTACCCCTATGAGTCACTAATTTATTGACCAATTTTGACTTTTAGGTTAAAATAAGGCATCCCTAGTAAAAAAATTAATTTTTAGGCATATAAAGGGATCAAATATATTGTAATAAGGTGATTAATAGGTCATTTCACGCCTCTTAATGTTATATTAACTTTGGTCACTCATTTCATTAGTCTATCATGTCATTTTGGGTCATTTCAAGGGTCTAAATAGTCTATTTTTTTCTTTGTATGAGTTTATTGGGAAATACACAAGTGTAAAAACATGATGAAATCCCATATGTGTCATTATAAGTCTTAAATAACTGAAAATAATGAAAATATAGTACTTTATTTAGATAAAAAATAGTTTTCTTGGCCAAAGAGAGAAAAATGGCCACTTGTATGGCTTCTTTGAGAAGTGTGCCACTTGAAAAATGTGTAAATGTGATTATTCACCTCCCCCATGTTAAAATACACTTTTATAATGATATTAAATTTCCATTTCTTTCTCAAAACTAATCTATCTCTCTTTTGCCATTTGGCATATAGAATTGACTTGCAGTTTCTTGCTTGGTATGGTCATTATAGGTAATTTCAAAACAAATGATTTTGGGAGGTTATTATAAAATAGGGGACCTTAATTTTCATATATGTAAATTTAATATTGGTTCCCTGAGATTCATGAACAATCCATTCAAATTTGACCTTCCAAAACTATCTAGCAATCTATGCACCTTGCATTTTTGTGTCTTGTTTTAGACATTCTATAGAGTTCAATTATTGAGTTTGCTTCAAGATCTTGTTTGATATGTCTTATAAATAATTATATGCTTGGTTTAAATTTTGGATTGGTTTTGATGAGATAAAAAACTAAATTATTAGGAAGATACACTAGTTTTCATTTAGAATATTCTTCACCTTTTGTAGGAGTTTTGCGATTTGTTAATGATCACAAGGCTATATGAAAGTTTTGGGGTCTTGATGTGGCCTTCAATGTCATGAAGTGGTGAATTAAAAATTTAAAGTGCTTCCTAAAGAAGAGATATTGAATAGTCACATGAGATACCTCCTCATTATCTACCATGAAATGGTTATCCACAAGAGTTTAAGAATTAAAAAAACCACGTGCAAACTAAGAGCATGGTTTTGGGTTACTTTTACAAGTTTTGAACATCTATTTGAGGGAATTAAAATAGGCCTAGAATAAATTTGAAGATAAAACTCATAATCATTACCCAATCTTAGTTTTCTACCTACATTCTCATAAGGTGCACCTCTAGGTGACATCAACAAAGATATGAATGTCTCTGATCAGAGAGTATTTGAAGAGTTTAAACCCTGCTTGAGGTAATAGGGAGGTGAAAACACCATGAAAAAACTATTGAAAATGATATGTTGATAGTTTCGAAGGTGAAATATTTCAAAGGACCAAGTGACTATATCTAAATTCATTTTCCCCTAAATTATGAAAATAGAGGTCTAACACTTTTTTGCCAAAACCATATAAGTCAGTCATCATAGGTAAGGATAAGACCTAGTTAGAAAAGAGGAGTCACCCACATTTTTACCATGATATGGATATTGATATGAATTTTATAATGATTATAAGTTGAATATATAGGTTTCTAATCCATTATAGTGCAAATCAAACATCAAAAAAGCCATTTTTGGCTTAAAACTCAACTTAGGCCTATAAAAACATAGTAAATAGTACAATAAGCCATCTTTTGAAGCTCACACCTCCCATGAGGATATGAATGGAAAAAAAATAAGTTTATGGAAGATATGAAGGGTATTCAAGAACAAACTTGTCAAAAAAATTTGCCACTCCAATGTTAGGTTTTTATGAAACAAGCTTAAGGGTAAAAAGAGGCTTGAAACCCTTACAAACCCTCAACCAAGACTAGTATTGATAAATTGAGTTATAAATATAATATAATGGAATATTTTGATTAGGAAACCTATAGGAAGTTAAATATGACTCACCCAATCTACTTCCCATGCTAGCTATATGTATGAAATTGTATGGATAGGGGTAGAAACAAGCTTTTTCTCACTATTTTGTGTGTTGTATAGGATAAAAGATGAATTTGGAGATGAAACAAAGTTTGGGTGAAATATTTACACTTAGTGTAACTCATAATATTCATTTAATTTCATTAATAAATCTCTAAGTTCTCCAACTAGGTCATTACTTTCAGCCATTCAAAACTAGCCCATTGAGCAAGCTAGAGAGAAGAGAGGAAAGCTTCACTTGAAGTGGTTTTAAAATATCCCTATTGCTTCCATGTCAATTAAGGGTATTAAAAATTTTAAATAACTCACTCCCATGGATTTTTATGGTCTAATGATTCTAATTTTGAGGCCAAGTGTGTAGGGTGCATGGAAGGGTAGATTTTAGGACAATAGATGATGATGGCTCTTTACTAGGTGATTCCAAAAGACTAGGCATGTAACCAATTAATGGAGAGGAATTTATGATATCCTATAATTACATTATAATAGTAATACCTACCCTATATTAGTTACAAGTCACTCAAAAATCTCTAATCATGAAGGTAGTTTTGTATGAAAAAGGAGTTTTGTGCCATTTTGCCTAACTTTGATGACTTGTAATGACACATTTTGATCCTTAACTTACATTATTCTACCCATATCCTCTTCCCATGCATGGATAACTGAAATTATTATCTTTAAATTTTCCCTTATTACCTTTGTACTTATTTCTCTCTCTCTCTCTCTCTCTCTCTCTCTCTCTCTCTCTCTCTCTCTCTCTCTCTCTCTCTCTCTCTCTCTCTCTCTCTCTCTCTCTCTCTCTCTCTCTCTCTCTCTCTCTCTCTCTCTCTCTCTCTCTCTCTCTCTCTCTATAAGAGCTAGCCATTTTGGCATTGTATAGATGTTCCACTTGAGTATGGTGAATCCTTGCTCAATTGTAAAAATTTTGATAAATAAAATGACTAATTGTTTACCTCTCTCATGAATATTCATAGTGTGCTCTAATTTAATTTTATATTTTCTTAGTGAAGACTATGGATTCTTTAGCATTGTACTTCATTCTTACACCTATTTATAGCCTCTTCTTATAGGGCATGTGAAGTGTTCCAAGATATGTTCATGGTTTAAGTGATTATTATTTTCATTAGATTCATTCAAGACCTTTTTTCTATTCATCTTATACTTTCATGTCATCTATGACCCCACAATTTAATATTGATGCAAGAAGACATAGATTTGGGAAAGTGTATGTTTTAGTTGGTTTCTTGGTCTCAAGTGTCAAATGTAATTAGTTGGAAGTCATCAAACTGATCTGGTGTATCACCTATATAGTTTAGGTTTGATTTTAGTTATCATTATCCCTTTCGACCCCCAAGAGTTAGTAGTAGTTATAGTCAAGTGGTACATCAAGGGAGCTATCCCTATCTAGAGATTCACTTCATTCCTTAGGTTGTCCACAAGCCTATAAGTGATTCCATTGTGACACTTGTATTAGAATATCCTTTCCATCTCCTCAAAGGGTAAACATTCAAGTGATAGAAACTACTACTATAACTTAAATATTTATCTCAAACATTATCTGTTTTCTTCAAAATTTTATCCTCAAACATATTGGTTTCTTGGAGGATTAAAATATCAAGTTTGTGACTAAAGACCATGTTTATTTATATTATTCATTTCATAGAGTTATTCAAACCCCTTATATTCCAAGATAAAATCTTCATTTCATAATGTTCATTAATTTTATAAGGGTCATTTGGGTACCCTTTATAACTTGTTTATCTGTTCTAAAAATTTTAGCATTCTAATTAGTTGGTCTACCAGTGGATTTTAGATCATCACCTACTACAAAATTTTTCCTACCCTTTTTTGGTTGAACCTTCATCTATTGGTTCTCTACCTTTTCCTTATTTTTCTCACTATTATCTTTCTTTCAAAATAACATTGAATAGGTATAGGTGAAAAGGGCTTCTGAAACTCCTTATTTCTAACTAGAGTTATCAAAAACATTGTAAGTAAAACTTATTATAGAAATAAATACTTACTAGAGAGTAAATATTCAAAAGATAAGAGTGAATTTGAAGCTTCATGGCTATATACTAAGGGTTCCTTTTGAACTAAGAAGAAAATAGAGTTGAAATGGGGCAAGCAAATGATGATTTAGCCAAAATATCTATCAAAAGGGGGAGGGATGGTGGAACCTTATATAAAATCATATCAATAATAACATTAGAATCAATAAAAATAGAATGGATAAAAGAAGGGGAAGTTTGAATAGGACTAGGAATCTTAGGGGGAAATAAATCCTTTGCATAGGATATAATATACAACCTCTCTCCTAAGATATAAGGAACTAGAGAAGGAAGGGGAATAAGGTGGGAATTGGGATAAGAGTTTGAGGAAGGAGGATTAGGAATGGGATCTTGGGTGGGTCATGGGGAAGGGTTCAAAGAAAGAGGTTTCTTTACCTAATGGGGAGTGGGGGGAAGGGAAGGATTATTGAAGAGAGGATAACATTTTTAGTAATGATTCAGAACATTACATGATTTTAATATATCTAAGTCTCTTTTAAACATAATTATTTGATTCTAAACCCCATATTTAGATTTGATCTTGATGGAATGAATTAGGGGTTTATTTTTAGGAATGAAGACACAATATAGTAGTTAAAATCCTTCATTTTAACCTAGTAATGGGGTTGATGGAAATAGGCTGACCAAGATCTCTATCAATCCCAAGGATAACCTTTGGGGCCTAGAATTAAAAAGGTAATTTTGGCAAGTTAACCCAAATAGGAATATCCTCCATTAATACACCATCAAGGTTAAAACCTATTTTCCACTTACAAAGATAGACATTTGATTTACCCATAAACCATGCCCCCCGATAAGGATCCTAATGTAATCCTCATAATTTGAAAAAATTATCAAGAAACAATCATTGGAATGGAAATGATGTCAATTTTTCCCTTAGGATACCATTTAAATTTAGCCCACTTTCAAAAGGAATCAATACTATTTATAAAATTGATGAATTTGACTAGGAGAGAATTTGATAGTGAAGATTTAGCTTTATTGATGATATAATTTGGAAAATAAGGACATAACTCATTTATTTCATACATGGGGACCAGTATGGAGTCTTAAAATATTTTAATTATTAAATTCTCTCTAGACACCATATCAGCCCATAAGATTGATTTCTTTCCACCAGTCTGGTCGAGTACTATATATGTAGAAGTGGTACGTGGACTCTATCTTGAGACAAACATGTAATTTGGTGCTTCCTTTAAAGTGATAGGTGGAACCTATCCTAAGACCAATGTATGTAAGGTGTCTCTTTCATGGGATCATCTCCAAACTATAAATTGTTCTCTTCTTACCCATCACTCAAATTCAGAATTCCACCTTCAAACTTCCCACCCATCGCTCTAATATTTTTATCAATAATGTGTGTTGGTTAAAAAAATTATCAAAGGGAAAAATCAAGGATTTTAATCAAAAGTGTGGGGTAAACATGAAATAATTACATGTGATAGAATAAAAACTTAATATCTACCATCATACTTCCTAAGTTCCCATATAGCTCAAAGTCCATTTTTTAATAAGGCAATATTACAAATAAATTATTTTATAATATTTAAGTATTTATAAATTACATACAAACACCCTTTTTCACAATTATTATAATGAAAATAATATAGTTCATAAATCTCACAATAAATCCTAACCTAACCAAAAAATAATAATAAATACAACATTATTTGTTCTAATCAGTAATTTATCATTTTATTCATAATTTATAACTTAAACATATTATAAATTAATGATATACATCCCAGTTTGCATATGATTACATTTATTCGCTATATATAAACATTTATTTACATACCAAATTATCCCCATACACATATATAATAAGTATGTCCACTTATATTCATATATTTAAAAAACCCTTAGCCACTTATTTCCATAATGGAATGATATATATAAATGGTCAGACACACACACACACACGCACGCGCGCACGCGCGCACGCACACACACACACACACGCACGCACACACACATACACACACACACACACACACACACACACACACACACACACACACACACACACACACACGTATGACCATTTATATATATCATGCCATTAGGGAAATAAGTGGCTAAGGGTTTTTAAAATATATGAATATAAGTGGACATAATTAATATATATGTGTATGGGGATAATTTTTTATGTACACACACACACACACACACCCCTATGTATAAATTATAGTATTAATTAATTATGTGTGTGTGTTTTTATGAATTATTCATAATGAATATTATAGTGTCTTTATGTATAATCCATAATTACATACATACATATTTATATATGTTTTGAGTTTATTTTCATATCCCAATATCCTAACTTAATAAACATAAACTCAATTTCAAATTAACATATAAATCAAATTAACATCACACATCACTTAAAACCTAATTAAAGGAATTACAACATAAACACAAAATGTGAAATATTATGTTGTGTACCATATGGTACTTTGACTTAATGAGATCATTCAACACATGTTTAACCCATAAATTAAACATTCATGGCCCAAAATATTTCAACTTCAACCATTTTACAATTTAAACTCATCTTGGTCCATACTTTTAACATAGTCTATCAAGCATCAATCCATAATTCATCTATCCATATTACACACAACTGTTTAACAAAAGGAAACAAGCCAAATGATAATTTATATCCCTATATTCATACTTTTCTATGTATATATACTCAATATGATGTATCCTATCATAAGTTTTATACTACTATGCCAATTCATTGAATATTTATTTAAGTTACTCAACATAAAATCATCATGACTACTCAACTATAACATTTCTATTGAAAGAAATGATCATAATAAATAAACTAAATCATTTTATACAAAATTCCTATGGTTTATATTGACTCAGTATTATTACATAAATATAAAACAGAAACCTACAATAATATACACTCATATATATATCCAATACAAAATAATCTCAATATTATGGTATGGAAATTAACTAAGTTAATTAGTAGTCAACAAGAAAATCATTTACACATAGTCGACTATATCACCTAAGTTTATTTGAATAACAAATTCTAGTCATCCCATATAAATAATATTGTATAGGTGTTAACAAAGTAATTTCACACAACCATTGAAATGAAAAAAAAACATAGCCAAGTTATATTCAACAAAACCCAGTTTATATACCAAAATTCAAACTTAACTAGAATTTATAATAATATCCCTATTCTATATACTATTTATTTATACTCAGTCATATATCTATATGGTTACATAAATTCATTTCAAATTATAAATAAATAAAGGAAAAACACAATCATATAAATGATCACCAAAAAACCCTATTTAGAACACCCTAGCAAAATAATATCTCTAATCCATTTTACTAACACACTTCCATTTTGACACACATAAAATAATACATAGTCATTTTAGCATATACAAGATAACACACAACCATACAAATAAAACACACAAGGATTTCATTTTAAACATTCACCCTAACCTTTCATACATGTGTTATATTTTAAATTGAATCATTGATTTGATTATGTGGAGGGAATTCCTCCTTCCACATGGTTGAATTGTTAATTATTCCAAGTGTTTAAAATTCTAAAACACCTATTTAAAAAACCCCTATAAACATTTCATTTAGAAATTATATAACATGAATACAAAATTTAAGAGTGAACAAAAGAACAAAACCCACCTCTTTAGTGCCCCCAAAGTAAATTTTATCCTTTAGTCTATGAAAAAAGTCCTCTTTTTCCTTATTTTTGTTCTCTATCGACCTTAGCCTCCTTGTATTTCAAAAACTCCCATTTTCCTTTATTATTTTCCAAATCATCTACATGTCATACAAAAACCCCTAATTTTATGGTAAACCATTCTCCACCATAATTTATGCCAGTAATGACTCACCATAACACTATAAATTCCTTGCATACCTCTGATAACTCACATCTCGACTACCAAACAACACAGTCTCCTTAATATTTCCTTACAACTTGTAGTCAAACCCTATCCATTCTGAGTTTTGCATGGTTTGAAAAAATAAAGACAAACTAAATTATCAATCCCAAATTAAGGTTGACATCATGTTATGTCAATAAACATAATAAATATGTTTAATAAAAACTTGAATGCTTATCCAAACTTTTAAACATTAAACAATCAAATCTTCATACCTAGTTAACCCTTAGGTATTTAGAACTTATGTCACCCTAGGTACCACCATAGTCACTTTTACATTGGTTTAGGTTAGATAATGTTTAAAAAATATTTTTTTATATGTTCAACAATGTAATTTATTTCCATGCCATATACATACATATATACACACACACACATACATATATGTTCTAACGAGATTATTCTATTAAATTCTTATAAGTACATGTCTGTATGAGGTTATGCAGTCAATAAGTAAATTTATCTAAATAACATATATAAATAAAACATTCCATAATGACAATAACATCATTATCTTATAAAATAGTAAAAATTGCAACCAAGACCAAAATAACATCTTAAAATGGATCTAATCCAAATCAACATGATCAAGCATGAATCAATCAAACATAATTGAAATTAAAGAAATTATGCATTTATTTTTATTATGTTGTTTGTTTAGTGTTCCTTGTCAAATATCTACACCTCAAATATTTCCATTTACATCACCTTCCCTGATGTTACTCTCCCTCCATATTTATATATAGACTGGACTTTCTCCTACACCCACATCACCAATGTAAATTATAGTTATCCCATAACAATGATAATCAATAAAAATGCTAATAAAGTGTAATAATACTGAACGATCATAATCCATATTCATATGAAACTCACGTACAGTTAATCAATCAAGTAATGAGTTACACAAAATAATCATAATATGTCTATCCATACATCAACATAAATGAAAATAGTTTACTACAATAGTAATTAAATAAAAATAATCCCATTAATATTTTTTAATAAGAAAATCAAGTTTAGTGAAGAAATCAACATGTAAAGATAGGTCTTATATTTTGCTCATGAGGGTGCACAAGAGGAGGCATCACATCACTTACATTAGATCTCTAAATAATGGTTATGAAATATCTTGGAACTCTCTAAACATCACACAGTATTTTCTCTACCTATGGCATAGCTCAAGAAATCACCTATGTAATCTATGTCTTCAACTTTAGCCTTGGATATAACCATGCAATATGAATCATTATATATGTCACAACTACATTTATCCAAAAAAAATTAGAGAAAAAAAATATTTTAATAATGTATAATGTAGAAATTTTTAGCCTTGGAGAAGGAATTGTTATAGCTCATGAAGGAAAATGTAGATCTCAACCTTTACCTCACCAAATCTCATTAGTCTATTGATACTACATGTCCTACCTTGGTAACTCAAGTTTTGGTTGACCAAGTCATGTCAAAATAAAATTAGTGCATAACCCTTCTCTCTCAACTCATAAAATATTAGCATGTTTCATAAAAGTTATAGACAACTCACACACAAGTCCAAAACCTCAAAATTGAGGAATATTCTATTTTTGATCTCCTTTAAGAATATAAACAAGTTATTGACACTATTATGCACCAAGCTCACAACATAGCTCAAAACATGCTTGACCAAAAGAAATATTTATCCAACACATGGAATGAGTCCATACTAGACTTCACAAACGTAGCTAAATCTAAATCTACCATGGATAACCAATATTATACCTTAGATGAATTGGATGATGCACTCACGTAATCACCTAAATATAGAGACAATGTTATTCTAAAGATGCAGACTTGGCATAATAAAATGTTATGTAATAAATTTATTAGTGTTTAAATGAGGTGGAACATAGATAATATGGTGGATTTAGTCCATGAGATCCAAGGGAAAGTATCTAATGTATAGGATATGATCATAGTGATGAAGGATGAGGACATCCAAATTTTGGTTGAGTGTTAAGTGTCACTTTGAAATAGAATAAACATGTTTAGATAAGATATCAAGGATTTATAAATTATTGAAAAAGGACATGTCTCATTTGGATATCTCTATTATAGACATCATCCAAGATCCTCAATTTTTTATTCAAAATTATTTGTAACATAAAATCTATCAAAAAAAGATTTATGAATCTTTATAGCATACACCTTAGACCTAACTATAACCTCCATCACCATATTCTATAGCAAGAAATTATTCAAAACTATAAGTGGAACTATTTGTATAGCCTCCTCTAGTCTAGACAACACAGTTTATGAATCCACCACTATTATAGGTACTTTTCCACTTCATTTTTTCAATTTTGAAGTATTTTGTAGTAGGAAGGGTTTGAATATTAGGATTTGGGCCAAGTTGGTTGAATAATTGTAAAGGGAAACCACTTATGATAATATATTGAAAACCTAACAGGGTGATATATTACTATGATACTTATTTGAAAAATAAAAGGGGAAATTAATTAGTGTGTAAGGGGTGATAAATGGTAAACAACACCTTGAGAGATTATTTTAACTCATGTTTCTAATCCAGTTCCTCACCTTAGGAATAATTTTTATCCCTAACATAGTGCACACTTCCTATGAATTTATATCAATATGAGACAACTATTTAATTCTAAGAAAGTGTTGGTAGTAAATAGGGCTTCAAAATTGTAAATTATAATTGATAGACATGTGTGTGACTCACACTATTTTGTCTTTTGTATTTATTTTTGTATGTTTTCACCACTTGAAATCATGTCAATGGTATTCATAATTTGAAGTCTTTCTTTTCTATGTAATGAAACACATGAATATAAAGTGACAGTGATTTATAATATATTTATATATAACACTCAATTGTATTATAAAAGAGTTATAATGTGATAGATATTGATATGAAGTTCTAAAAATGGTTTCTCTCAAAGTGCCTTTTATCATTGTTCTATGAGTAATGAATGCTTTATTTGTTTAAATTTATTTGTCTTGTAGATTATACTAAATGTTATGTAACTATTAAGCATATGTTTCATGCATATATATATATATATATATATGTATATATACATATATATATATGTATATATATCTATACATAGATATATATATTGTTAGGTTGTGGAGCTAAAAGCCTCACTGATGCAGACATTGGAGGAGGGTGCTGAGTGTCACAGTCACCGGCGTCGATCAGGCCAACCGACGTCGGTCAGGGGTGGATAGGAAGGCAACTAACATCAGTAGTATTCGGCCGACGTCGGTCATCTCTAGGCAGATAGGGACTGACATCGGTCGCCTGTACAATTCTAGAACTATTAGTTACATGAATAGTTTGTTAACAAATCAAGTGTTTACATGTTAAGACCCAATTATAGACTAGGAGCTATGGATCTAATTATTTTAATTAGATGTCTAATTATTGTTTGCATGAGATCTATATGATAGACTCATGGGCTATATTGTAAAGTGTGCTAGAGAGTAAGAGAGAAAATATTACTTCCTTCTATGTGTGAAGAGAGCAAGGTGTGTTCCTCCTAATGCCACAGTGCCAAGTGTGGGTGCTGGTTTGGAGAATCAAAAGGATTCTTCATGTATGTAGGATCTTCGTTAGCAGGTGTGCAAGGCCACTTTTGGAGATTTACATGGTAAGTAAGATCATTGATCTGCAAGTGTATGTGTGTTCATGGTCTAGGTTTTCAGGTGTGCATAACCAAGTTGATTTATAGGTGGCAACAAGATCAAGGTGACAGCAACACAACAGGTAGCAAGATCAGGCAGGATCTACTTGGAGTATGGTGTGTACTCAGTCTAGAGCAAGAGAGGAAGGCAAGGCAGTTCCTTCCATAAGTAAGATCATTTGGGTTGTAGGTTGTTGCAGTTCATGGGAGAACTACTTGGAGTATGTTCAGTACTTGGAGTGCGTGGAGCACTTGTGTGCTGGCAGTAGTGGATACTGACTGGTTGGAGGTGAACACCAACTCTATGTTTGAGTTGTGTGTTGGGACCATAAGAGAGAGAGCTTTGAGGAAAGAATTATTGTACACTTGAGGTGTGGGAAGCCTCTGAGAGGTGTGAAGAAGAAGTGGCATCTTCTTTATTGTATTCTTTTCTGGATGAGTATTAATACAATTGGGTATTGTCTCTCATATTCTGTGTTGTTTTTGGTTTCTAGTTACTTGTTACTTCTGGTTTAATTCTGCATCTTAAGTTGCTTGTATATGGTAATCAATTGTGCTTCCATGGATTCCTGACATATATATATATATATACATATACATATATATATGTATATATATACATATGTATATGTATATATATACATATGTATATGTATATATATATGTATATATGTATGTATGTATGTATGTATGTATACATACATACATACATACATACATACCTACATACATACATACATATATATATATATATATATATATATATATATATATATATATATATATAATTTAACTAATGAATGGCTAGGTTCAATTTGAGTTTATATTTGTTGTACACTTTTGTTACACTTTATATAACTATCCTTGTATTATCATATTCTGATCATTTATCTAGGAACCTCTACTAATAACATATAATTCATCATATATTATCTCATATTTAAAATCATATTCAATACATGAAATTCATTTGTATGGCCAAATAAATTTATTGTTTCCTACAAATACATAAGATATCAATGACATGTATTGAATAATATTATCGATTGGACATTCAAACTCAACAATAAAATCTTACTATAAGTAATTAATAAATACCACCTATAAATAAATAAAATGTCAAGAATGTTTAAGAATATTCCCTAAAACATTATGTCAAAATAATTTATTGATTAGGCATTATGGCTATCAATTCAAAGATAATTATAATTTCATCCTACTAATAAATGATCTATGAGACTAATCCTATTATTATACACCAATAATGTATTGATCATCCATTCACACAAAACTCTACTTTAAAATAATTTATAAATTATATATAAGATTATTATTTGGTTGTATCTATATTATTTGGTTGTATCTCTATAATGTCTTTGTAGATATTATTTATCGGTCAAAAGTAGTGAGCACCCACTCAAATAATATTTCCTAATATTTATATGCTAAAACCATGTTTTGAACAAAAGTAATAATGATCAATTGATTTTCATCAATTTTGATAAGGATAAATAATTTTTATAAATAATTTGGATTAAAACAAAAAAAAATATCATTTTAAAATCATTTATTGAGAAATACAAAATCTTTTTAAATATGATAATATTTATCAGATAAACTAGATATAAAAATTTATAATTAACCTTATATAGAATTATAAATAAATATTATTATAAAATATTTTATTTATTGAAAGTGTGACAACCTATTCAAAAATGTATTTTGTAAAATTTGTATGATTTTTATTTTTTTCCATTTATTGAGAATGATTAGCTACATGTTCTTAGTCCCTATTTATTTAAAGAGAATGGTATTTTGAAAAAGTATAATATTTTCCATGATAAGATAGTTAATTATTTTGTATAATTTATTCTCTATATAACTAAAATAAATGTCATTCAAAAATAATTTTTTAAGGTGAAGTGATAACCACCCATTATAATATGCTTTATTTAGCATTGTATATATTTTTAATTTTTTATATTTATTGAGAATGGGTGGCCACTCATTCTTGGTCCCAATTTGCTTTAAGAGAATAGCCTTTTAAAAAAGTATAATATTTAATATAATAATCTTGATAAATTTTATATAGAATTATAGATAAATAGTATTTCAAAATCATTTTTTGAACCAAAAAAAATATGGAGCTCTTGTCATGTCCAACATTAATTAGGGTTTATTACATGTATGTCATATTGACACCATTTTATCTCTACAAGATACTGTTAGCTACATTTACTACTATATACCAAAATTTGGATTCAAGAAATATTATTAAAAATGACAATAAAAACAATAACCTTGATAAACACTAATAAGAATGGATAGAGGAGATAAATCAAAATTGATAGAGCTCACTTACCATCACTCTTTACCTTCTCATGTCTCCATTCCAGGATTCAAATGCATGTGATTAGACTTAGATTGAAAAAGTGATAGCTTGATATTGGATGCTTGATAATGGATGATTTTATGGTTGATTATGGATTGGATATAGGATTTCTAGAATAATTTTGGCATGGTTTTGGTATGAGATCAATAGATTATTTGAGAGTGAAGGGAGAGATTAGTTAAAGAGAGGAAAAGAAGGATGATTATGATTGATTATTGATTAGCTATAGGATTTATGGAATCATTTTGGCATGGTTTTGGTATGATCTCATAGATTATTTTGGAGTGAGGGGAGAGCTTAGTTAAATAGAGGAAGAGAGGGAAGATCAAGGGCTAAATTCAAACTTGGGCCTTTGAGATCTATGGTTGAGGAATTTCCATGGAATTTTTAATTCCATGAAAATCTCTAAAATAAGAGTATTATAGAGGGAAAGGGGCTAAATTGGAGAGATTTATAGAATTATCCAATTCTAGAAATCCCCCCATAGGTTTTAGGAATTGCTAGTGTAGGGTGGTGGGTGGGTAGTTAGAATATTTTTGAATTTAAAATTGGCTAGTGGGAATAGGGTGTAGGTTAGTAGATAATGAGGTTTATTAAGGGCTAAATGAGGATTAGGATTCTTAGGGATGTAGTTATACCTAGTGGTTATGCTAGTAGGTGGTTAGGTGGGGTTATGGGAATTAAAAATTCCCATATAATAGATAAACAAGATTAGATTAGGATAATAGGAGATTAGGGAAAATTAATAAAGAGATGTGATGAATAAGGTTAGTGAAAATAGATTAATGGAAGGGGATATTAGATTAATGGAATAGGAATGGGATAAATTAGTGGGATAAAATAGGATAAGCAAAATTAGTGTCGACTAATATGAATATTAGTCAACTATAATAAAGTTAGTGATTTTAGGTGCATATAATTACCTTTCATTCTTGGGGTTCCACCCTTTGGTCAGTCCTTCCTTATTTAATGGGATCTCCTTAGGATCTTACATAATTCAATTCAACTCAACTTGGAGAAAGAAACCATGCTTCTGAAGAGAGCATGAAAGTTTGTTCATAAAGTATACCATGTAGTAATTTGCTAATTTATTCAGATTCTCTTCTTGATGTTTTTATTTATTGTACTAATTTTGATATTGATTTTCAGTGGTTAGAAACCGATGCTCTTATTGGATATTTCATGGGCTAAGTTTATGATTCAAATTTGGTTTCAAACCAATTGGTCACCACATATATTGAAGTTGGTAGGAACTCAAAACATGACCAAGGGGTTTTTACTCTTTAGGTCTTTTGAAATTGTAACATTATGCCACCATGCACAAACATGGACCATTTTATGTGTGAATATATTTGCTAATTTTCTCATTATGTACTAGGGACTTTATTATTTTAGATAAAATTAAACTCATAGTCCATATCTAGATAGAATTCCCTAACTTCCCTATGCCTTTTTGGCCCTTATTAGAACAAATGGTCAAACCTCTAGGATGGTTTATCTATTTTGAGATAAACTAGTTACTTAACACCCATCCTTAATATCTGGTTTGTGTGAAAGTGGACCTATCTCAATACCTCTAAGATACTATTGATATCTAGACAAGAGACTAATGTTTCACTTAGAGGGTTATTTAGATTAACCTTTATAATACTTCTATTATTAGGACTTATACCACATGATTAAATATTTTTATCTAATGGCTAACTCAAATCCACCATCCAAAACATCGACATATCCCTCCAACCTTCAAGCAATGGAAAATGATGGTTAGAAGGTAGTAGATAATAAGAAACAATCTAAATAATTAGAATGTGAAATCCCATGTAAGTAATATAAATCCCATAAATCTATTTGACACAACCCCATCAACCTTAGACCAAATAATTTTATCTTGATTTCATGTACCAAAATCTCATTCTATCATGACAATTACTCCTAATGTTATTAATTCCAATCTAAAAACACTAGAGTCTATACCCACTAGGTTCTCTTTATATCCAATTTAATATTCATAAGTACCCTCATCTATCATCTTAACCATAAAATCATGAGAAATACTTCCCTCCCCATTTAGGAAAGTGACTAACCGATCAAGGAGTCCCTCACCTGGTAGTGAGGACAATGAGTTTGTTTATCCTAAGAGGTGGTCTATTGAGTTTGGGTATTTTTTCCTAAGCAAAAATGCCTCTTTTTTATTAAAATTTGATTTATGGTGTTAGAGGGATAGGATGGAAAACCATGAACCTTAATAGTTTATAATGTTTTTTTTCTCATGGAATGTTCACAAATTGATAGACCCAAAATGATTTTTTTTAGTATAAGACACTTTTTAGAATTTTTCAGATATGCATATCTTGTGCCTAAAAGAAGTTAAAATTACATGTTTTGCATTGTATATGGTAACAAACATCATTTGGCCTAGTGCTACTTGACACATGTCTAGACACAAGGTTGGGTGTGGTGTATTAATCATATTGATTGATCCAATATATGCACCTTTGATTTGGAAGTGGAATTATCTAATCATGTTATTCAAATGATTTTAAATCATGATGGATAGATCCTTAGTATTATCAATATTTATGCTTTTAATGATGTTGAAATAATAGATATATGGATATGGATATAAAATTACCGTGATATGGACCACTAGATTAACTATGTGGATTTTAATATAATTGAATCTATGAATGAAAATGAAGGGTTCCTTATGATGTGGTGGTGTGCTAGTGAGAGGGAAACCTCATTTTATCTGTGTAACAAATTTGGGTTGTTTGACCTAAACCATCATCATAGGAACTCTTCCCCTATAACTTGTTTCACTAATCTAAAGTTTCCAAGAATTTGAGTGAGTTATAAAAAAATCAATCAAATTCACCTATTGAACTAGAATATTTTATCTATTGTCCAAAATTTTGATTAATTGATGAGTTTTATTCTAAATTTCCTTCTCTCTAATTACCAGTCCATATGGTTTACCATGGAATAAACCAATCCTCATTTATTTTAATAACCAAATCTAATTGAATACCTTTTATCTTAGACATCCATAAACTCTTGCTCACTATAAAAGGGTTTGGAATCTTGTCCCATGTCTGACTAGGGATTTTGGGTCAATTTCCTAGTGGGAAGCTATCATCACTCACACTGCCACCTTTCTTCACTTTTTTGGAAAAAAAATGTATTTTATAATAAAAAAATATAATGCTACCACCATGAGATAATTCACTCACCTTTTTAAAAATTTAGTGTAGAACCATTTTGATGAGACCTTTTGAAACTAAGTGGCCACTCTCAAACATATAATAGAACTTGTAGACCTTTAATAGGCTCATGGGGCCCAATTAAGAGCTCTCTTATAATGTTTTAAAATCAGTGATCAAGTATCTAAATAAATTTTCAATAGGCTAAAGGCCTAAAATTCTAACACTCAAATAAAATATATTAAATATGTAGGAGATGATTTAACTAACCTCTTAGACATCCTTCAAGATTTTCTTAAACATTATATACAATTTTTCAAATCCTAATATTCCTATGAATCTCAAGAGTTGGATTTTCAAACATACTTGGATGTGATTTCATGAAAAATCTCTCCCATTTAAAACATTTCTTGTGACCAATTCCTATCCATTAAAGATTTGAAATAGGAAGTAATGGTTATGGCTTAAGACAAAGCCCTTAGTGTGGATAGATTTCCTTGAGAATTATATCAATATCTTAGATAATGTGTTAGAACTAATTTGTATAAAGTTTATCTAGAGGCTCTTTCCTGAGATAATTTAGGATAGATTAGCAAGAAAAGGAAACATTAAGTTCATTCCTAAAATTGGGGATCCTAAATTATTTTATAATTGGTGGTATATTACTCTTTTGAATGTTTCATAAAATATAATTAATAAATCCCTAGCCCTGATGAGTACATATTTTCTTACATGTATAATTCAATTTGAACAAACTAGGTTTATATGAGGGCATTACATCTTGGATAACATCCTAGTTATCTAGGAAGGCATGAAATGGGATAAAACCTATATGTAGAAATATGTTGATGTATATCTATGTCAAATATATAATATGAATAGTATAACAATATTTATTGGTTTATAGTGTAGGTACTGAAAGACATTAGGGCTTAATTCAACTTTGTTGGGTGATTAATGTGGCCACCACCTTTAGTTTGCAAGTATACACTATTGTAGGGATAGTAGGAACTCAATAGTGACATAATCTATCTAAAATTTATTTATATTGTTATGATGTAAAATTGCTTGTGTAATTTTCCAATTTATGCCCAAACTTTAAACAAACAAGTGGATATTTAAAGTTAGCATTAATTTATAGTGATCCATGTCAATAAAGTTCATAAGGAACTAGGTTAGGGTAGATATTAAATATTTATTTTCAAAACCAAAGACTAATAGATATCCTTTAGTTCTTCCTTAAAATAATGTAAATAAAACAAGCATTCATGAGATACTAGTGATAAACTCATAATATCACAAATATAGTAGGGATTCTAGGGTGAATATAATGCATATATTTGAAAAGTATGCTTTAAAATAACTACCTATGATAAATTTATTTTAGCACATTAATTTTTAGAATAGAAGGAAAATAAAGAATACATAATATAAATCATTAATATAGATAAAAACATAAACTAACAAGATACATTCAAAACACTACTACTAGATTTAACCATGGAAGAAATGAAATCATATGTTACTAGAAAATCTCGAGAAATAAGAACACATGAAAATAAAGAAAACAATGAGCAAATTTCAAGAAATTTTCTTTCTCTTTGCATTAATCTCACAAATTTCTGTTATGAATTACAATAAAAGGGGAAAACCCCTATATATAGGTCTTCTAATGCCTAAGACAGCTATAAGAGAACTAAATATATGACACCTATTAGTGGATAAGGTCCCTAGTATCCTAAATCTAGAGAATATTCACTATTAAAATAAGAGAACCTTTTAAAATGCATTTTAAGGGAATTAGGACATGATTCTCATAAAGAGAAAGCAAACCAAATGGCTATCTCATTCCAAATGTTTTGGGTTGAGATCCTACTAATGTGGTCAATGATGAAGCTCCCAATTTATAAGAAGATGAATGTGAACCCAAAACAACTAAATATGGATTGGTAGTGATATCTAAAGAAGAAGATATCCCAATAGGGGAAGAGGAGGTAGAGGTTCTTATGGTGATAGTTTGTGTCTTGGTGTCTTTTTATTTCTTAGATTTTACTTTCCCTCTCCATGCTTTAGATAATTTATTATAGTCAATGTCAATAAATTTTAGACTGATAATAGGTTGCTTCATTAGTTTTATTTTAATCCCTACCATTGCATCATGATTGATTCATAGAGGTACTATAATTTCATTAATTACCACAACCTTCTCTATCCTCTAATTGGTAGAGGCTACCAAATCTACCATCTCTTACCCCAAGGTTGCTACTCTATAAATAGACTTCTTTATAAAGCTTTAAATGAATTTTTTAAACTGAGCCCTGAAGGCATCCTTGTTAATAATTGAGTCAACCTTGTTGGCAAGGTATGTGATCTTAACATCCTTTAGAAAAATCATGACTTTGTCACCTTGCTAAATGAGAGACTAGCCCAAGGATCTCATTTCATCAATCCACTAGTTTAGAGATTTCCTTTTACCAATTATGTAAGACTGACTAAGTAATGATCATGTCCTCCAAGGGGATTAGATTCAAGTCCTTAAACTTATTCATCCTAATCAACTTCACCAAGTTGATTATCTTGCTATTATATGTCCTATATGTATCTTTTACCTTGAGGATCATATTATCTATTTCATCCCCCTTTACCTTGTATTGGGCTAATGTGTTCAAAATGTCAAAAATTTCTCCCACAACCCATTCTGCCTTTGTTATGGTATCCTATGATAATGTGGCTTTGTGATGTTCATCTAGGTCAGTTACATTCTATTATACTTTTTTTATCAATTCAATAGCTACATCGCCATATGATTTTAAAGTTGAGAGGGGTCCTCCTCATAATGTTGTTGGTGACTTAGCTTGGCTTTTTATTCTTGTTCAGCTCAAATAAAGTCTCTTTTGCTTCATACACAATTGTTTGGTCCATATGGGTGACCTTCTTGGTCAACCTCTTCGTGGCTCCACCCTTATTGTCAAATTATAATGTGACCTATAGAGGGTCTGTTATGATCAAATATTAGTTTTCTAATAAATATAATTGCATCTAATTTATCCATGATTTTTTAGAGGAACCACTTGAAGGCTATATATATGGATGTAATTGTTGGGCTAGTGTTAACTATTGGAAAGATGATGTCTAGGAAGTGACTATAGATGTGACCAAGATAAATACAAAGCTGTGGGATGAAGTGGGAAGTGTCATTCTAGAGGATGAGGAAGAACTAGTGTTAGCTAAAGCATTATTTGTGAATAGGGGAAATTAGGGGATGAAATAGTGGGCCTCTTCTTAGGTAATTGAGACCTAGACTAGGCATAGGCTTGGGCAGAACTAGGGCAAAATTGGCCATTAATGAGATCCTAGAAGTGGAGGATATAATGAAAAGGTTGATAGTGGGAAATGACATGGTTAGAGGCCTAATTATAGGTCTAATGAGGGGATGGTAGGGTAATAGGTTAACATGGTCTAGTTTTAGAGGATCATAGAATATGTCTAATGGTTAGCTATACAAGAATGAAGGAGGTAAGCAGACACACTCTTGACATGTTATATTTGGTTCCTCTCTAGTAGGAAATAAGGGAGGTAACCTTAATGTTGAAGCTTCTAGTGTTAGAGTAGGTGTAGCTACTACCTCCACTAAAGGCCTTTCCTATAATAAAGTGATTCTTTATACATGATATGGGATGCTAGATATGGATGTTGAAGTAGAAGCTTGTTTGACATGTTTTCGTGTATCTACTCCTTCCTTTTCCAAAGTATGAGCTAATGCCTATAGTATCCTTAGACTAAGTTATGTATCCATCATCCTTTATTCCTTAATACTAAGATCATGAACCATAGATGTTGATGCTCCTACTTGAGTATATTAATGTCCAAAAACTTGGTAAAAACTTGCAACATTCAACTTCCCTTTTACTTGTGGGATATTAACATCTTTCATTCTCTGCTTCACCTCTATGTCATTGGCATCATTGATGTAGAATTGGTCTTCATATTTAGGCTCATGATGGTATATGTGATGTTTAGATCCACCTTGTGCTTGTTGTAATGTTTAAATGTTATGTATTTAGGGTCCCACTCCCTATTGGCATCCTTTTAAAAATGAAAGGTGGATCTTTGCTTGGTGACAACCATAACTGAATTCTAGTTTTTAATTATAAACTAACCAATGTTGGATAATTATGGATGAATCATACTTCTTTTCTTATTTTTTCATAATCCATCTACCCCTATGAGTAGCTAAAATTTAATCTCTTGTTCAATTAGTTTGTTTAGCACTATGGTAGGAAGAGTAAATGGGGATATCTTAATTCCTACTACCCTTATGACTATGCAATCTAGATACTACCATTAGGCTCTTAGGGTAATTAAGATTATTCTAATTTATTTTGATAGCTTAGGAATGGGCCTCTCATGGATGTCCTTGTATGCTATTGGATAGAATTGCTTGTCAATTTCCCACATCTCTTTCTTGTAATTGTAGATTATCACTTTTGAGAAGACATGAGGCATGGTCAATTTTCAGGTTCAGATTTTAACTCATGAATTTTGGGAACTTTTGGTAGCACACATGGCAGATACCAGGTAATACATCATATAAAAGTGATCTCCTTTATTAGCCATGACCTTTCTAATTTGGGATGCCAAGTTACAAGAAATGATATCTCTTAGAGGGGGAATCTTGGCATCATCTATGATCATGGATAAAACTGGAACTGACTTATCATCTATGTGGCATATATCCTCAGCCCCATATAACCTATTCATCATAGCCATCCCCATTATTAGCCCTTTCCTAAATTAAGTGATGGGGATCTAATTGATCTTGGATTTGAAAGGGAACCTCCCCTTATTTTCTACCTAGTCCGTAAAAAATTATATGATGTTATGTGTTTTCAGCTATTGGGTGATAGTTTCTTGATTGTAAACAATCTCTAGTCTAGGTAAATCATAATAATCCTAAAAGGATAGAATAACTATGAAATCATTGTCATTATCCAATTTAAAGGACTTAATCATATTGTCTACACACATAGATTTAAAAAACATTTGGTGGACTAAGTACACACAGGGGAATACCTCTAGGTTGGATGCATCCTTGTGCAAT
This sequence comes from Torreya grandis, assembly GCA_037957365.1. NCBI lineage: Eukaryota > Viridiplantae > Streptophyta > Pinopsida > Cupressales > Taxaceae > Torreya > Torreya grandis. The sequence goes on from JARHVA010000829.1 coordinate 3,198,938, forward strand.
ACTATATACTTGAGTGCCATGATATCCAACCTATCTTATACATCAATAGATCCTTACTAATCATCACTATATGTATCTATGGTATTTTTAACATGGTATAATAGATCATTATAATGCTTATTTCCAATATCCAATGCAATAAAATTGAAACTAGTATCCTGAAAGATTATGGTCATTCCATAATAGTAGAGGAATGCAACTTGCTCTAGCATAGTGGATTCATATGTTCTTGATTCAACCATGGTTTCTCAAAATTTTGGATTAATGAGTTTGTGGATTGTCTTGATGTTCAATGAACACACATAAATGCTTAGAAAATAACATAGAACACTTCAGATTTATTTAATAGATAACAAAGTTGAATGTAAATCCTCAAGACAACAATATTTAAACTATAGATTTTTTTATAATTTTAAACTAAAAGATATGAATCATAAATGGAAAGTATATTTAACTTGATTTGACCTAAATCCTAGGTGGTTCTTTATTTTTTCTCTAACAGTTTCAAAATTCATTTTGATAAATTAGCTAATCACTAAGTTTGGCTTGTCCACGTGGCCTTTCATTATGGGATTGACTTTTCCCCAAAGTGACTCAACTTTATAACCACTTAAATGAGACCCATAAGAATTTAATTCCCACCAAAAATTTGTTGTGTATATATCTATGTGCCACCTATTATCACACTTAACACATGATTGAAACTTGGTGCCTTTTTGTGCACTTCAACCTTTCATTTTGAATATTAGGCTATCCAAGTGGCTTGCATGATATTCTTCCAAGTGGCATATTATGATTGGATCACTTTTCCTTTAGATGTTGTATGTCTTGACTCCTTTTATTTTGGGATGGCATGGATTTGAGACCTCTAGTTGATTTTCAAGTGGAAATCTCTCATTGGCTCATGATGTCACATGATTTTATTATATGAAAATTTTGTTGGACCTGACTATTACAACATTTTTCCATATGCCATCTTTTAATTGGATTGTTCTTCACTAATTTTCATGGTTTTATTTGATCATATATTACCATGAGGTAAGGGGTACACCTATCATTAGCCTATTAGTTTTATGTACCAGGTGGCCTCCACATAACATCCAACTATCCAAGATTTAAGTGACTAGTTATCAAGTGTCATCTTTTTATGTAATCATAGTATTCAGATATTTCACATTGTACTTAATCTATAGGGGGTGAGAAGGGAGTGATTGAGTTCCAAGTGGCATGATGTAATTGGATTGCTTTGTCATGGTACTCTTGAAATAAATTAAAGACTTAGAAGGTTATGATTGGGTACCACATGGCATGCCCTAATTAGGTTACTCTTCTTTGTAGGATGAAATACAATGATTGAATGATAAGTGGTCCATTCCTACTAGGTTATTAAGTTGTGAGACTTGAATAAATAGTAGGATCATTAGAAGATGATGATTGAGTGCCAAATGGCATGTTAGGATTGGATTGATGGGTCACATACCTTTTTGTAACTTCTCTTTGAACTTTAAATTCTATGATTGAGTGCCAAATGGCATGATTTAATTAGATCTATGGGTTGTGACTATTTTTCAAAGGATAAATTGTATATGATGAAGTTTGGAACTTTATATGATTAGGTGAGTAATGCATGTGATACTACCTTGTGTTAATTCAGGCTGAGTTGGCATCATGATTCTGTATAAAGGCAAAAGTGTGAAATTTAGTGAAGTATGTGATAGAGAAAAAGGGATAAGTGAAAATTCGTAAACCTTAAATATGAAATCTGACTTTGACCCTTTTCGAAATGAAATCAAGGTATGTCATAATATTGAATAAAATTTTCAACATAGCCAAAGTAATACCATGATTCATAAACCTTAAAATAAAGTAATTTTGATTATGTTTTAGGGACCATACCTTCACTTTTTGAATTTTAAACCCTTGCAAGAGAACTTTTAAACAAATTAGATCATTAAAAAACCAATGAACTAGACATTAATGAAATATTTTAAAAGGTACCCACTAATATTTATCGTACACTAAAATTATTTTTAAACTTTTAAAGTCACACAAAGGGTTTTTATCACATGGAATCAATGGTAAGGTATGTCCTAGGGTAAATGACCCAAAATTTCATAGGGTCCCCATTTTTAATAAAATGGGCCATCTTGAACTCAACAAATGGTGACCGTTGAAAGGAACATAACAATATGTTAGAATTCATATATCTTGGTTTATAATGTAAAACTAAAGTAATCATCCCCTAAAAATGTAACAAATATTATAATTGGTTTTCTAGAACTAACAACTTTTCACTTGAAGGATTAAATAATAAAAACATAAAAACCATTAATACCATCTGTGTGTTTTGAATTGCTTGACCAACATGTCTTTGGGTTTTATAATTAGTGGATTCAAACTTTCTCTTTGAAAATAGGTTCTAGGAAAGCATTTTTAGATATATATAGTTATTCTTAGATTTAAAGGGGATGGATTGGGCATTACTCTACTTCTATGAAGGCATCCATAGACCCAATAGAGATACCTTTAGATCCACTGTGGGCCTTGCTCTAATGCCAATCAGGTGCCCATAACCCTAGTGGAGTTTACCCAAATCACCTTTACGATAATGTAGCTTATAGTGTTAAGTCTATTTTAACTTGATACATGTGTTTTTGATTTTTTTTGCAAACCCTTGGAGGTTGGGGACTAATTTTTTAGATAGGTTTTAGGTAATTTTAGAACTTATACTCAAGTACCACTCACTTTTAGTGACTGAGTTCTACCTAGATAATCTTATGATGTGAAATTAAGTGCTAGTATGTATGGACTTTCAAAAATTTAATACCTTTATCTAGTCAAATGTATGCATGCTAAAATTGGATTATAATCATAATAAAATCACATACTCCATGAAATGATAAATTTAAAATTAGACTCTCTAGATTTTCTAAATCAACACATGGAACAATCTCTTACTTTAGACAACCATATATTGGGATGTACATGAGCTTAAACAACTCAATTCTTCAAACTTCAAAAATTAAGACAAATGCAAGAGAAAATTAGGACCTTTCCCAGGGGGATTATTAATAGTCTACAACACACAATAACTACTCTAAGGAAAGAAAAAGAATTTTAAACAAGCACACAATAAGAGAGCAAAGAAGAAAGGGAATTAATCTACTTATACCTACTACTACAATAAACCAATTCACAATCATTTAACATGAGTAAAAGGTGAAGTTGAGAATTAGTTATTTAAGTACTATCCATTCATCGATAGAGTTAAGTTGATATGGCCTAATCTAAAGGGGCATGAATTTGTCATGTTAGCATTTTTTATCCTAGATGAGTGGCCATATCTAGTTGTGATGTTCTCTTATAGGAATTTTATGGCATTAGTTGCTTTGTAATTCCTAGTAATAATTGCCTCGGTCCACTTGGTGAAATAATTAGTGGATATTGGCATGAATTTATGTCCCATCAAAGAGTTAGGATTGATGACTCTAATGAAGTCCAATCCCCATTATACAAATGGCTTATTTTTAATCAATGGTTATAAAGGCATGGCTTCCCTTACTTCCCTATTATCAAACACTTAACATTGATGACATGCTCAAACATGAACATATGTATCCTTGAATATGGTAGGATAGTAATATTCTGCTCTAAGTATTTTGTGGGTAGTGGTTCTACCCAAAGGATGTCCACTTCTCATTTTCTCATGGAAATTGTTTAGTATGTCCATAGCTTCCTTCTTAGAGATGCATCTCAAATAGATTCCTTTATAGTTTTTTATGGATCACTCCTATTTTGATCATGAAGTGCTAAATTTTGATCTTGAGTGCTCTTATTTTCTCTATTTTCAATTTTGGAGGGAAAGTGCCATTTAATAGGTAGTAAACAATATATTTATAACATTATTCACTTGAGACCTAGTCTAATTCTACCTATAAAACATTAATTATAAGGTTAGTCTTAGTAATTAACTAAATTAAACCTTGGACGCATACCATCTTAGCTAACTTAATCTCTATGCCATATTCTTAGAGCTTGGTCATCCATTTTCCTTGTCTCTCTCCTAACTAATTTTGATTAAGCATAATATTAATGGTGGGGTTATGTATAATGGCATGAGTTTTGTTTCATAGGATGTAATATTTAAATTTATTCATGTCCTTTACCAAGACATGCACCTACTTGTCTAGGAGTGGGTATCTCAATTCAACATCCTTTAAGTTTGTACTCATGAAGGAGATTGTATGTTATTTGTCATCTACCTTTTGTGTGAAGACAAAAATAATCATGTGGTAAAAGACAAAATAATAAAGGTCGAAATATTATCCAAAATCTAGGCTTATTAGTATGGGTGACTATATTATGGCTTCCTTAATGTCTTGAAAATATTTCTTAGCCTCAGACGTCTAATCAATATTCATATCCTTTTTCAACATATCATTAAGAGGTCTGACAATTTTAATGAAACTTGAAATGAATTTATGCACAAAGTTTATTTTTACAAAAGAATGATTTAATTCCTTTTTACTATTAGGAAAATCAACCTTGAAAATAACATTGATCATGTCAGGCTCAATATCTATACCATAATTCATGATCACGTGTCTTAAGATATTACCTTTGGTTACACAAAAGATATTATTCTTAGGGTTTAGAGAGATACCAAAGATTATACATTTATCCATAACTTATTTAATATGCATCATATGGTGTTTCCTATATTTAGATAAAATTGTTAGGTCATCCATGTAGATAATGATTCACTTATTGATCAATCCTTGAAATGCATGATCCATGGCACATTGGAAAGTAGCACCAATGTCGATGAGTCTATAAGGTATCCTTATGTATGCAAATATTCCCCACTTGGTTGTGGAGGTAGTCTTAATTTTGTCTTCTTTGTTGACTAGCACCTAGTTGTAACCATAGAATCCATCTAAGAAAGAAATCATCTAAGAGCCTCTAACTATTTGAATTACCTCATCCAAAGAGGGAAATAGGTACTTATCATTTTTTCAGGATATATTGATATTCCAAAAGTCTACATAGAGTCTAATTTCACAATTTTTCTTTCTAATTATGACTAGGTTATCCAACCATGTGGAATGTTTGATTAGGAATACTATCTTCGCATCTATAATTTTTTTACTTCTTTATTGATTAGAGGCTCTAGGATAGGGTTCATGGGTCTTTGCTTTTACCATAAAGGTTAGATGCTTCCTTTAAAGGGATTATATGAGTGATGACCCTAGTGTCAAATACTTTGAAATCTTTGTAAGATCATACGAGGATTTCCTTGAATCTAGACAATATCTTAGTGGATTTGTCTACTTATTCTTTGGTACAAACAAGCTCGATGTTGATATTTCGGGGATTTTTAAATAAACCTAGATTAATGTGTTTGTAATCCTTTCCACTTACTTTAGGCACTTTATTATCACTTTTTGGATTGTGTTGATCAAATATCCTTTCCAAATAGACCATGCCTTTAGGAATTCTATTCTTCTTTAGTTGGATTATTCCATCATTATCATCTTTAACCCCATTTGTAGACTCTTATTCTTTATCGTCAATTATGTTTGATTCAAAGACCCTAGGACTAGTCATGAAATTAATGATATGTTTATCATCATCAAACACTCATAAGTGGTATAAAAGGGCTTAATATCATTTTGATTGTAAACTTTTACAACTTGAGAGCCTCTGATGGGACCAAATTCATTACTTTCAAAGCCAACATATTTGCCAATAGATTTTGATCTCTTGGTATAAAGGTGATGTTAAATGATTTGAATCTTTCAATTAAATCCCATCCTCTAAATTTATACTTCTTTAGATATAAATCTTTCATTAGTATTGACTATGTACCTATTTGATGACTAAATTTGAGTTATCATGTCCTAACAGCTTCATTACCTTGTGTTTGATGACAAATTAAAGTCCTAAGATTGGGGCCTCATATTATGCAAGCTTATTAGTACATGTAAACTAAATTCTAAAAGATGATAATTATTACTTACCAAATGAATTCGTCATCACAATACCTACCGCTGAGCCTTGCTTGGATTTTACACCATTAAAGTACATCCTCTAAAACCCTTCATCCTTGGTCATCTAGCTAGTTTCATTTAAATCTATAGTATCAAGAGCATATACACCTAGGTTGGTGGAATGGAAGTTCACCTTCTAATTCTTAGAATTTTACTCTATTATCATGAACTTAATCTTTATCTCTCATTCAATTCAAAGTTGATTAGGTATACCTGTCCATGGTAACCACATATGTGAGCAGTCCATGGACATGTATCCACTCAAGGATTTTACCTAGTTCCTACTCAATAAAATCCCCCATGATTATGGGATTTCAATGAATTTAATGTCAATGAACTATTGAATCTAAGTATCATGAGATAACTACATAAGGATGTTCAAAATTTCTCCTACCACCTTGACTTTTGACTTGTCTAACTAGGCAACAACTTTCTTAGACTTGATTGGAGTCAGTCCCAACTTTTCATAAATACTTATCAATATTATGTTACCATATAGTCCAAAATTGAGAAAAAATTTATGTACATTCTTCCCAAATATTCTAAATGTTAATAAAAATGGAGGAACCTCATCATTACTTTTATATATTACCACATTTACATTCACATATTTAGCTTTACCTTTATTTGTTTTCTTAGTTAATGATTTTAATAGTAAATCACATTGCTTAGTTATTTGAGAAAGCTCACGTAAAGTGATATAGGATTTAATATTCTTCATATCTCCCATGATTTATTATAGACATTTGGATCTAGTTGTATCCAACTCTATAATCATTTGAGTATCCTTACCCTTGGGAGGAGGAGGATAGTTGTTGGTTCAATGATCTGGGGGAGTGTCAACCTTGTTGGGTGGTGTGGAAGTTATTGTGAATTAATTTTGAGTTATGTTCCTCAAGGAATAAATACTCTTTTGATATTGTTGGAAAGTATGGATCTCATCCATGTTACTTTTAGGATCATTCTATTCTTGGTTAGGGAAATCATAAGTTTTGACTATGAGGTTGTTTGGTAGATTTGAACCCATTATCAAGTGTTGTTATATTTATTGAATAGTCAGTATTATCTTGGTTGTATGGGATATCATCATAACTTTATAACTCACCTTAGAAAATTTCAAAAGAATAATTTTTTTTTATGTAGTATAACTCTCCATATCGAGTTGTGTTATAGAACCTACACCAATTAGGTAAGGGTAATTCACATATATTTATGTCAAGAATCTTATTGGTTGGGGGTTTATTTTTGTTATTCTTATTATTAAACTTGTTGAAAGGTCTATTTTAATTTGAAACATGTAGTTTATATTAGAACTTTATCCCATGTTTCCCATTTTCCTTTGCAAACTAAAAAAGTCACTACCTAGTTTTTAAATCATTCTCTAAACTGCTTCCAATTATCCCTTTGAGTCATTAGGCTTAGTGTTTTGGAATAATTTTTAGAAAAAACTTTGGGTGTTAGAGTTATTAACATGGACCAGAGTTTGATTATTATTTTGGGGTTGAGCCCCAACAAAATACTAGTTTAATAGCCCTAATTTTTAACCAAGAGATGCATGGCTCAATGGTAATTGATTGAGGCTAGGTATTTGATTTAAGGTTTGCATATTATAGTTTGCATTCAAAAATATATTTAGAGTTTGTAAAGCTATGTTGATTTTTTTTATATCAAAGGTAGGATGCCCCTATGGGTGAATTTGTTCATCAATGTGTATAGCCTCTATGTATGTATGTGGGAGCATATTGATGTTTATAGCCCTATGCATAAAAATAATATTCATGAGATCTAGGGTATTCTTGTAAATTTAAAGTTTTAGGTCACCTACAGGCTAGTATGGAGTTGTGGTAAGGCTATACATCTATTGAAATTTGTAATTAAGATCTCTTATAAGATCACTCAGGTCTCGTGTTAAGATAGTGAACTGTTGGTAAATGATTCTAGGACTAATGACCCTTCCCAATTGTGTGATGAAGGTATCATTGAATTAGATCCATTATATGATGGAATCCTCTAGTAAATTAAGAAACCAATCATTGGTTGCTTCCCTAAAGGTAAATGGGAAGAGTTTACAGACTATGTCTTCATGAATGACATTTATCTTAAGGGCAACCTTGAAAGACTTGATATTATCCTTAGTAGTTATACCCCCAAATGGATTGAAGAGAGTGATGTATTTTTCAAGGTTCTTGGGTAGATCATGCATAGGTCTGGGCACATTTATGGAAGATCTTCCTTAACATGTCATGACTCGTTAGATGTAAAATAGAAATGTGGATATTGGCTTATTAGAGAGTTAAGGTGGGATTTAGATCTCCTACATCTCCCTTTATTATCTCTAGCTTTGCAATGGGTTTCTAAAGACTTGAGGGGAACTCTAGTCTCAGAATGAGATCTGCTCTAGATCCTAGGCAATTCCAAGATTCTAAGAAAATGTTCTATGTTATATAATCACAATACTAAAATGGTTCATCAAAAAGTTATAAAGAAGGTAAATATCAAACAAAATAGCATAAAGAACCCCATAGAATGGTTCACAATTAGGCAAAGTGGTCTTATTTTACCTTTGCTAATATGGATCCTTTAGGGCTTTAAAGTGTAGATAAACTTTGTTATAAAATTATTTTATTATGAAAAGATAAAATTTAGAGAAGATATTTCAAGCAATCTTTAGTGTATTAATCTTATTAAAGTGTCTTAGCGCAGAAATCTTGCAAAGAATATCTCAATGCTATGTGAACGTACTCAATTTCAAAAAATATATTTTAAAATAAATATCTCAATGCTATGTGAACGTATCTCAATGCTATGTGAACGTAGCGCAGAAATCTAAAAAAATAGCATTGAAATCTATGTGAATGTACTCAATTCAAGTCTCTAAAAGCCTTGGTTAAGGGATATTTCACAAATAATCCACTTAGACACTAATATTTACACTTATTTATCACAAATTAAAATTTCTTAGTTCAAATCATTAAATTTTTTTTAAACATAAATGAAACAGAGCATGATCCACTCAAATAATTTAATGGCATGCTTATCCTTAATGTCTTTAGATTAAATTTAAATAGATTGGAGGGACAATGCTAGAATATCTTTAGACTTAATCTAATATTTAAAGGATATTTTGGAATAAATATCTTATAAAAAATGAAAATAAATTGCATTTTTTATCCTAATCTTTGTGTATTAAAAGAAATTATTCTATATTTAAAATGAAATACACTACAAATTCTACTCAAAATAAATAAAGATGCCTTCCTTATAATTCCAAATTTATTCTATTGATGTATATCTATGTGAAAGGTATAATACAAATAGTAGAACAATATTTCTTAGTTTATATTGTAGGTACTGGAAGACCTTAGGGCTTAATTTATTTAGTCTACAACTAGACCCTGCTATAGGGACAACATGAACTGAGTGGTGACACAATATATCTAAAATTTATTTTTATTGTTATGATGTAAAATTTCTTTTGTATTTTTCCAATTTATTCCCAAACTTTAAATAGACAAGTGGACATTTACAATGAGTGCTAATCTAAATTGATCCATATCAATAAAGTTTAAAAGGAAATAGGGTAGGGTAGAAAATAAAGTTTTCTTTGCAACATAAAATACTAACATATTTCCTTTAGCTCCTCAAGATAATAATCCAAATAAAAATAACATTCATGAGATCCTAGTGCTAAACTCAAATTATCACAAATGCATTGGGGATCCTGGGGTGAATATAATGTATATATCTAAAAAAATATGTTTTAAAATAAATACCTACAATAAATTACTTTCAACACATTCATTTGTAGGATATAAGGAAAATATATATAACAAAATTTGTTAGTAAAACTAAAATCACAAAATAACAAGATACATTCAAAACACTACTATCAAATTTAACCATGGAAGAAACAAAATCACATGTTATTAGCAAATCTTGAGAAATAAGAACATATGAAAATAATGAAAACAATGAGAAAATTGTAAGAATTTTCTCTCTTTTCATTAATCTCAAAAAATTCTATTCTAAAGTATATTAAAGGGGGAAACCCCTATATATAGGCCTTCTAATGCCTAATATAGTTACAAGAGAACTAACTATATGACACCTATCACTAGACAAGGGTTTTAATGTAATAAAGCTAGAGAATATTCCCTATTCAAATAGGGGAATATTTTACAATGCATTTGAATGGAATTAGGACATGATTCTCATCAAGAAAAATCCCAATATATGGTTATCTTGTTCCTGAAGTGTTGGGCTGAGATCTTATTGGTATGGTCGATGATGAAGCTCTTAGTATAGAAAAATATGGATGTGAACTCATAATAACTAAAGGAGTGATAGTGATAGATGAAGAAGTTATCCCAAGAGGGGCTAAGAAGGTATGGGTTCCTATGGTGATATTTTGTGACTCATTGGTTACTTCTTTCTCAGCTTCTATTTACCCTCTCCATGATTTAAAGCATCTCTTGTAGTCATTGTTAATAAATTTTAGATCAATAATAGGTTCATTCAGTAGCTTGATTATAATCCATGTCATTTTATCATCTTTGCTTAGGAAAGGTCCTATAGCTTCATTAATTGGCATAGCCTTATCTATCCTCTGATTGGTAGAGGATACCAAATATACCATCTCCTACCCAAAGGTTACTCCTCTGGCCATGGCATGTTTTCTAAATTTTATAATAAATATTTGCATTTGTGTGATGAAGGCATCCTTGATAATAATGGAAACATCCTTTTTGGCAAGGTGTGTGAACTCATCATCCTCTAGAAAAGTGATAACTCTGTCACCTTTTTAAGTGAGAGACTAGTCTAGGGATCTCATTTCATAAATCCACTAGTTTAGAGCTCTCCTTATACTAATTATGTAGGACTGAGCAATGCTAAAGTCCTACAAGGGGATTAAATTCAAGTCATTAAACTTATTCATCCCAATCAAATTCACCAATTTGATTATCTTGATATCATATTTCCTATATGTAACTTCTACCTTGAGGATCCTATTTTAGATTTCATCCACATTTACCTTTTATTAGGACAAGGTATATAACATGTATAACATTTCTCCCAAAAACCATTCTACCTTGGTTATGGTCTTCTCCAAAAATGTGGTTTTGTGCTTCTACTCCAGGTTAGTTGATTTGTGTTGTACTACTTTTATCAATTCAACATCTATATCACCATATGATTTTAAAGATGAGAGGGGGTCCTCCTCTTACTATTATTGCTGACCTAGCCTAGACATTTTCTTCTTGGTCATCTCAAATAGAGTATCCTCCAAATCATAAAACAAATTTTATGGATGGGTAACCTTCCTCTTGGTTAACCTCTTCATAGATCCAACCTTCTTGTCAAATTCTAATGTGACCTATGGAGGGTCCACTATGACCAAACCTTGGTTTTCTAATGTATCTAAATACATTTGCTTTATCCATGACTTATCTAAGGAACCAATTGGAGGCTATGTAGAGGGAGGTAATTTATAGGTTGGTGTTAACCCTTGGAAAGATGAAATTTGAGAAGTGATTGTAGATGTGACCAAGAAAAATTTAGATCTAGGGGATGAAGTAGGAAATGTCATTATAGAGGATGAGGAAAAACTAGTGCTAGCTGAAGCACTAATTGTGAATAAGAGAACTTAGGGGATAATAATAGTGGGCCTCTTCTTAGGTAGCTGAGGACCTAGTCTAGGCACAGGATTGGTAAAAACTAGGGTAAATTAGCCATTACTAAAACCTTGAAAGTGGAGGATATAATGAATGGGTTGATAATGGGAAATGGCATGGTTACATGCCTAATTATAGGTATAGTGAATGGATTATAGGGAAAGAGGTTAGCATGGTCTAGTGTCAAGGGCTCATAAAAGATGCCCAAAGGTTTTTTATAAAGGAATGAAAGAATTAAATAAACATGCTCTTGACCTGTTATACTTATTTATTCTTTGATAGTAAGTAGGGAAGGCAACCCTGATGCTAAAGTTGTTGGTGTTAGACTAGGTGTAACTACTAACTCCACTGAAGGCCTCACATATACTAAAGAGATTTTTTATACTTGGGATGGGTTTCTAATGCGTCTCATAAAGTATAATATTGCTTAATATGTTTTCCTATATTTTCTCCTCCCTTATCCAAAGTAGGAGATAATACTTGTAATATCCTCTAACTAAGTTATGGGTTTGTTGGCCTTTCTTCCTTAGTACTAGTATCATGAACCATAGATGTTGATAATCTTTTTTGAGTATCCTAATGTTAAAAAACTTGGTAAAAAACTAAATAATTCAAAATCCATTTTACTTTTGGGATATTAGCAGCGTTTAGTCTCTACTTCACCTCTATGTCATTGGCTACATTGATGTATAATTGGACTTCATCTTTAGGCTCAAGATGATAAGTGATGCCTATAGATACCCTGCACTTTTTGTAGTGTTTGAATGTTATGTGTTTAGGGTCCCACTCATTATTGAAATAATTTTCCAAACCAAGGTGGATCTTTACATGGTGGTATCCATAATTGACTTCTAGTTTTCAATTCTAAATCAACCAATGTTGTATAATTGAGGATGAATCAATCCTCTTTTCTTATTTTTGCACAATCCATCTACCCTTTTGAGTATCTAAAAGGCAATCCCTTATTTAGCTAGCCTATTTGGCACTATGGTAGGCAACTTAAAGTGGTTTGTCTTAATTCCTACTACCCTTATGACTTTGTAGTCTAGATGATACTAACAAGCTCCTACGGTGCTTAAGGTTGTTCTAATTTAATTTGATATCCTAGGAACGGGCCTCTCATAGATTTTCTTGTATTCTGCTAAATATAAATGATTGGTAAATGCATGCATATCCTACTTATACTTGTATATTATCACTTTTGAGAAGACATGAGGCATAATCCACTTCAAGTTCAGATCTTGATTGGTGACTTGGGGGAACTTATGGGTAGTAAAGATGGAATTTACTAGGTAGGACATCATATAGAAGTGATCTCCCTAGTTATCCATGAGCTTACTAATTTGGGATACCAATTTGAAAGAAAAGATCTCTCCTAGAGGGGGAGTCTTGGTCTCATCTATGATCATGGATGGAAGTGGAATCCACTTCTCATATATTTGGCTTGTGTCATCGATCCCATGTAACCTATTAATCATATCCATCCCAATTCTTGCCCATTTCCTAAATTAGGTGATGGGGATATAATAGATCTTAGATTTTAAAATGAACCTCCCCTTATTTTCTACATAGACCCTCAAAACTTCTCTAATGTTATGTGTTTTAATCCATTGGGTGATATTTTCTTGATTGTAATTAATCTCTAGTTTGGGCATATCTTTATAATCCTGAAAGTGTATCTTGACTATGAAATCAATGGAGTTACCAAAATTAAAGGACTAAATCATATTTTCTACACACCTATATTGAATAAACATTTGGTGGACTAAGTTAACACATGGGAGTACCTTTATGTTGGATGTAGCTTTGTGTAATCTTGTAGACTGAGTGCTAAGATAACCAACCCATCTTTTTCATCACTAGATACTTCCTCATCATCACTATCTCTATCTATAGTCTTCTCCACATGGTATAATATATAATTATAATTCTTGTCTTTAGTAGCTAGTACAACATAATTAAAATTGGTGTCTTGGAAGATGATGTTCATTCCATAGGAGTAGAGGAATAAAACTTGCTCTTGCTTGGTGGATTCAGATTTCCCTACTTTAGCCATGGCCTCTAAATTTTTTTGATTAATGAGCTTTTGGATTGTATTAATGTTGAATTAACTCACATAATTCATTAGAAAATAACATAGAACACTTTAGAGCTATTTAGTAGATAATAAAGGTGACTACAAAGCCTTGAGATAATAAGCTTTAAACTCTAATTTTTTTAGAATTTTAAACTAAAAGATTTGAGTCATAAATGAAAAGTATCTTTACCTTGATTTGATTTAAATCCCAAGTGGATTTTCACATTCTCTCTAATGGCTTTGAAATCCATTTTAACAAATTAGCTAGTCACTAATTTTAATTTGTCCATGTGGCCTTTCATTATAGGCTTAACCTTTCCTTGAAGTGACTCAACTTTATAACTACCAAAATGATCCCCATAAAAATTTAATTTTTAGTAACAATTGACACTTTTTGAATATATATATGCCACTTAGGTTTCACAGTTGACATGTGCTTGACACTTCCCACCTTTGCATGTACTTAAACCTTTTATTTTAAATATAGGGATATTTGGGTGGATTATGAGATATTTTTCCAAGTGGAATATTATAATTAGATAACTTATACTTTTGATGTTTCATGAATCAAACCCTTTATTTGGGCTTACATGGCTTTAGGACCTCTATTAGATTGCCATGTGATAAGCTCTCATTGGCTCACATTATCATGTAACTTTATTATATGACATTTTTGTTGGACCCAACTACTATGACACTTTACTATGCGTCATCATCTAAATGGATCACTCTTAATTAGTTTTTATAGTTTCCCTTGATCATATATTACCATGAGGTATGGGGTCCATGTGTCATCAACCTATCGGTTCCATCTATCAGGTGGCCTCCATTTGGTATCCAACTATCCAAGATTTAAGTGACTAATTTCTAGTGTCATGTTTTTGTGCAATCAAAGTATTGATATATTGAACATTGTAATTTAGATAAAGGTGGTGTAAAGGGTGATACTGAATACCAAATGGCATGATGTAATTGGATCACTTTCTCATAAGACTCTTGAAAGAAATTGGGGTCTTAAAAGGTTATGATTGGGCATCATGTGGCATGCCTTGATTGGGTCATTCTTCTTTATAGGCTAAATCGTAGTGATTTAAAAAAAATTGGTGCATTCACATTAGGTTTTTAGGTCATGAGACTTAAGGAAATAATAGGATTTTAGACACCAAAATTATGTCACACACATGTGTAACTCCTTGTGTCAAACCCCCGCTCGAGCCCCTTTTAATAATTAGCCTTAATAACACATGATTTTACCCCTCACACATTTAATTAATTTATAATATTTAAATAAGTTAATTAAAAACTACTTATACCACCTTTCCTGGCCACCTCGTCCTAAGACTAATTTTTACCCTCTGAGTCACCTCAAGACTTAGTCCCCTAATCCTAACTACCCATGACTTTTTCTCACCCCAAAAATAAATTTCTAACTAACTCCATCCTTTTTAACCTCACATGTATACCATTTACTAATGGATACAACACTTAGCATGAGAAAGAATAGAAAATAGGCTAAAAATAGCCCTTTTACCTATTCTCATGCCACTAATGCTGGTCAACCCATGACTGATATCAGTAGGATCACCAACGTCAGTTACTTAAGACAAATTAAAAACTAATGTTTAGGTCAACATAAATTAGAAAAAATTAATTATTTACATACAATCTTTAGCATTCAACTTTCTACATTTAGGCTTACCATTACTCTACACAAATTAGGAATTGATATACTACATAGAGCTTAGATTCTTCTAAAGTGATAATACATACTTGACTTTCTATTCACCTATTAAGTAAACATGCCTCACTAGATCCCTTTATCCAACACCCATGGTTCATCCATTTCATCAGCTAAGTCTATATTTATGTTTTGGTAATTCCTTTAAATAGTAATTTTATAATTACTTTACATTATACTATTTATTATTTTACAAACATCCTGACTCTCCCTAAAGAGGAGTTATAAAAATCCTTCACCTATTTTCTTCTTCTCCAAACATACCAACCTTCTGTCTAAACCCACACGAGTCTTACACACTCCCTTACGACTCTTCTCAACCTCATAAGCCTAACCAACATCCACCTCCTAGCTCATAAAAGTTTCTTGTAACCCCTTGAAAACTTACTACCCCTACTAACATCAATCACATAACCAATGTTGGTCATATAACCAACATCATCCATATCTCCTTATCAACATTAGTAGCCTAACTGGCATTGGTGACTGTATTTTCACTAACCTCTCTAAGCCTACCCAAACAACCTCAAAAAACATCAACAACTCACATTACCTACATTGTGTCACTCTTTACTACACTCATACTACATGAACAATATGAACAACTCTCTCTTAATCTATCTTTGTGCTCAACATCATCTAGATATGATGCACAACTAATCCATGTTCTCTCTAATCCCTACCATTCAAATATGTTTCTCCTTAAACATCAAATAGATCCAAAATTTAGTGAAACATTTTTGGCATGCCAGATGGGACCCTGGAGTTTTCCCTAGATTCATTACTTATTTTAAGCATTCATATAGGTGAATTATAGTTAAAATCTCATTCCTTTCACTTTTTCCTTCTTTTATCCCTCAAAATGAAAATCTCAACATTTTATTTTCTATTTAAAGGCAATAAACTAAAATTTCTTCTTCCTTGTCACTCTTTTATTCCTTTTTCCTCTAAAATAAACTTATCATTTTTCTTTCAAGTTAAAAGAATCCTTATTTATATGTTTCTTGCATGCATATTAGGATAATTAATTTCATTATCTTCTCCTACTTCATCATTATTTTCATTTGACTCAAAACACTTCAAATTTGAGTTTAAAACTTATTGCACTTCATTATTTTCTTGTTGCATAGTAGCTCACCTAGTTCATTACATGCATTATGAATGAATCATAATACACCCATGCTACACAAGCAAATCATACTCACAAAAACAAACATATAAAATCACCTAAGACAAGGCCCAAAAAATATTCCATCACCTAGTGGATCACCTTACCCTACCCAACTATCCTAGTTAGATTTCACCACCAAGGGGAGAACTCACTTCATTCTCTGGTGGAGTATAAACTCTAGGTAGAAGGTATATTTTGGCTAAGTGACCTAGCTTGGCTTCAGGTCTATGAAGTACAGGGAGAAGTATCCTATAACAAGCCATGTACCTATTCTAAGATAGATTTCCTCTTGAGCACCAAAACTAACCTAAAACTAGCTTTACATTACTTTCTAGTACCTTCGATAACCAAATTATCTTCTCACTATCTGATTAAGGCACAAGCCAACACAAGAATAAAATTAATCTTTAGGAGTTAATAATTGGTGGTTGTATGTTCTTTTTCTAATTTTCTATTGCTTTCTATATTTTGGATTTGGTAAGGATGTTTTTTTATTGATTTACAAAATCAACACCATTTATAATACTCAGGTTGTATAACCTATCATATTAGGTTTTCTAAGTGTTCATTCTCCTTATACAGTCCTCTTACATCCTCTATTTTACCTATATTCTACCTCTAAGTTTCTAAAATGTTGGATTTTCCATCTCTAAGGATATCACAGTGATCAACATCAATTAATCCCATCAACATCAACATACTTTAGCCTACTGATATCAGTTAATTCCACTGATGTCAGAAAATTTTAACTACCAACATTGATCAAGTGATCAACATCAATGACTATGTAATTTTATTTTTCTTAAAACAACAAGCTAAAACAACCTACTTACCTACACCCAAACCTAATTTTTCCTTATTCTATCACTAATCTAAATTATTAAAACTATTTATACTTCTTGCATGGTATTGACGTGATCCCAAGCCAAAATTCTTGTTGATTACACAAGCCAAAGACAACTTCCACCTTCCCCATTTGCTTTTGATTCTATCATGGAGCATAATTTAGATAAAAAGCATACTCCTAGCCCTAACCAAATTCTCATTATGCCTAAAGGAGATCAATATTTTACTAAATTTCTTGATCATAATGTGGTAGCCCTTTAGCATTACCTTTCCATGAGCCAAACCCATAATTCTTCAGGTGACCCACTATATGGTATGCCAACTTCTCTAATGGAGATAAAATTAATTATTAGATATCTCCACTGTTTTCCCCAGGGTTACTCAAACCATCAATTTGACAAGTAACCCAATAATAAATAATATCCAAGGTTCAACATTATCAACTACCCAATCCCACCTAAACCCTGGTGTGACTTCCCTATATTCACAACCATAAGCAGTTAAGTCAAGTCTAACCCCATTTATAAATTTGTTGGTACCTATATCATCTACTCTCGTACCTATAATTACCTAAGTTATGACTTATCCTTCACCCAATATAACTATACCAACAACCCAACCTACAATAACAACATCCAACCTAGTGGAACAAGCCCCTTTCATTTTTGCCCCAAGTCTATAACTCATTATCCCTATGTTATGTCAACACAACCATATCAAGCTATGTCATATGATCCCTCTGCTTCCTATCAGGTTCCCTATAACTTAGGGGGTATCTCCCAAACCAATCCACCTTCAGACCTCATTAAGATGTTGATGGACAAGATGTCTAATCTAGAGACATCCATGTTGGGTTCAAAGAATGTGTTATATTATGACTAGATATGAAATGATCCCATCCATCCTTCTATGCCTATTCACCCTTATCCAAACCAATGGTAACTCTCCAAATTTACTCATTTCCATAATAAGGAGGACCCATAATATCATTAGAAGGCACTTAGACATACTTGTTATTTAATAGGGCATGATGATGTGTTACTACTTCACACCTTCCCTATGTCTCTTGTGGGTCCTACCCTTGATTGGTATAGCTATATAACTTGGCATTCCATTTTTTCATTGACCTAACTCACACAAATATTCCTAGACTATTTCTCTATTAACATTTCTAAAAAGGTTTCTATTATGGACCTTTATTCTATTAGACAATTTGATGATGAGTCTATCTCAGATTTTATCAATCATTAGAGAGGCTTAATCAATCAACTCTCCTTATCTTTGCCACAACCTAAACTTATTGAGCTCTTCTCAAGGGCATGTGCTAAGTACATTTTTCCACACTCTGAGTACAAAATTTACACACATTTGATGAAGCCTTTAGAATGGCACAAAAACTCAAGATTCAGGCTATAGACAAAGATAGAATCAAGTTGCATAGTAAGAACACCAATTTCAAATTGAATGACTCATCTTATTCTAAAAACTCTCCTTCTAACCAAGAATCTAAATGCTCTACCTATGTGGTTGTTATTAAATCAACTTCTTCCATAATCACAAACCAACCTAATTCCTTGACTTCCCAAAATTTGACTAAGCAATTATAACAACAATATGAACAAAGACAATACACTCCCATTGGGGAGTGATATACTTCCTTTTTGGAAAAAATATTGTAACAATGATATATAACCCTTCATCAAATCAATCCTCCTATATAATTTGACCCCTACCATCTTATTCCAACTTGGTACAAGGAGGATGAGTTTTGTGGCTACCATCGAGTAAAAGGACACAACTATAATAATTGTAAAACATTCAAGAACATTGTTCAAGACATGCTTGATAGGGGTGATCTCATCTTGGATAACCCTAATGCACTTGCTAATCAAAATATGGATGTGTTTAAATAGCCTTTTCCTAACCATTCACCCAATCAAAAATATTTTTTAGACCATGACTAATAACTCATGTGATCATAATATCCATATGGTTAATATGGTCTTTCCTTTACTTTTAGTCCAACCTCTCCCATAATAGGAGGCACCCATTGTACCTACTCCTCACCCATTTGTTTTTCCCATTCTTCCTCCTCAATTAGAAGAACCTACTTAACCCACTCCACTCCCATGTGAGGAAGAGCCTCCTTTACCACTCCTTTTGCCACAAGAGGAGCCTATATTGCCAATTCCTTTTACACAAATGTTACCTATCCTCTTAATACTTAAGGACCATGCCTTACCCATTATGCAACTACATGTTGAGGGGAATATCATTCATATGTTATACCCTCTCAAGAAACCCTCTTCACCTACCTATCCTCCACCAATAGAAAGCAGTGCTTCATCCACTCCTCCTTTACACCTATAAGATCTAGTGTTATCTACTCTTATATTAGATGAGAGACTTATTATGCCCACTCAAATTCAACTAATTTTACCACTTCTTTTACCTATGGAGGATCATACTTTACCTATTCCTTGCCCACATTTTGAGGGAGCAATTATATAAATTCTCTACCCCTTGAGAACCTATTTCCCCTATCAACATTGGCTACATAACCAGCATTCGTCATATAATTGATATCAACCATATCTTCTTACTGACATTAGTAACCTAACTGATGTCAATGACTATGTATTTCCACTAACCTCCATGAGCTTTCCCAAAAAACCTAAAAAAACATAAGCAACTCACATTACCTACAATGTGTCACTATCTACTACACTCAGACTACAAGAATGGTATAAATATCTCTCTCTTATTCTCTCTTCCATTTTGTTATTCATTACCAATTTTGTTTCAAAAAAGTGGACTGTCATCCCTAAAGAAGTTTGACACTTCCATAAACAATAATGTAGCTTGGTATCCCACTCATATATCTACTAATATATATTTTTAGTGGTATTACTTTCTTATTAATAGGTAATCATCCCTAGCCAAAGAGTAGTGCTCAACATTGTCTAGATATAGTGTGCAACCAATCTACATTCTCTCTAATCTCTAATACCTACCCTTCATCTTTGGTTCTCCTTAAACATCAAATACATCCAAAATTTAGTGAAACATTTTTCACACACCTGGTGGGGCTCAAACCCATAATTACCTGATTAGAAGTAACCTTGTCACCTACCTCTCCTCCACCCATGGAAGACCATGCCTCTTCTCCTGTCTCTATCGAAGAAGACCCTATTATGTCTCTTTCTCATCTTTGGCTTGATGTAGCAAAGACCAAAAATTTCCCTCTTTCTCAATCACCTTAGCATCTAAAGAAGCAACCATAAGGCCTAT
This sequence comes from Torreya grandis, assembly GCA_037957365.1. Taxonomy (NCBI): domain Eukaryota; kingdom Viridiplantae; phylum Streptophyta; class Pinopsida; order Cupressales; family Taxaceae; genus Torreya; species Torreya grandis. The sequence goes on from JARHVA010000829.1 coordinate 3,219,783, forward strand.
GTCAACTTCATCTAAACCTTTCTCGTGGTTAGTGGAAAATCTAGAATTTCTTGACACCATGAAGCTAGTTCAAGTGGAATTTTGGGACCAAATTAAAACTCCTTATCATACATAATGAGTGTCAACCTTTACCACCAACCCTCTCACTACCCTTTACCCCAACATCTTTGATAAAGTCAAAGCTTCATCACTAAAATCACTAGAAGCTCATCTATCTATGTCAGATCCCTTAAACTCATAGGCATATACCACATTAAAGCACATCAAGTTTTTATGCATGTATCCAATCTCTAATCTAATTCATCCATAGGTAAAATTAGATCTGACTCTCTAACCACAAGTTGGTTTTTCATGACCTAAAATATATAAAAATGTTAATTTTCCTATATCTCATGGATCCTTCCCTCTTCCACCCTCAACTTTATCATTAATTTTATGAATGTACCCCTCTACTTTAGTTAGATTATCACCAATCCAAGCAAAAAAAAAGGTTAAGTTACCTCCACTACTATCTCTACCACCTAGTAGGTCTTTCACATTTGGCACCATGATACCTAACACTAAGAAAGTGTCAGCAAAACATGTGACTCGACCACCACCTAAAAAGGTGCCACATAAAAAATCACCCCTATGACTCCTAAACTAAATAAGGTGTCCACTATTATTACAATAAGTGATAGCCCATTTGTAGGATCTTAAATCTTTTTCCTATGCTAGTAGTTGAAATATTACACAATACCTCTTCCCCACATTAAGCCTTATATCCCTCTTGGACTAAAGCCATCTTTGTTTGATGATACAAAAGTGTGTCTATATCATCATTCACTTGGACATGATACTGAGAGTTGTAAATCTCTCGTGGTAGTCATTCAACAACACTTTGATGTTGACACTCTCTTTGTTGATAAAACCACTAACCTTCTTACTATTCCACCTCTGGCATCCATAATGTCTCATACTACTCCACCTGAATTCAAACCCAAAGATGTTTTTGTACCCCCTTTTTCACCTCCTTCACCTATGTTTTAGATCAACACAATTAATATGGCCATGCAGTCAAAAAATCAAGAGGAAAAAGGTAAGGAAAAGGTCTCTTCCACTTGGGATCATCCATTATCTAAAAACACTCCTCTAAATACTATTATTTCCATCTTGGGTGTCTCAAACCAACATCTTTAGAAGTTATTCAAAGATCGATGGTGAAACGACTTCACCAAACTCCTATGCAAATGTCCTTATATGAGGTAATCCAAAATTTATCCCAACATTTTCAAGCTTTGATTAGTGCCTTGCAAGTGGTTGAGGTTCAACATGACAATCCCCAACCTCTTGTAGCTTTGGTCATCTCTTTTAATACCATCTCTCTGATTTCCTTTAGTGATTCAAAAATTCCACTTCAACACCCTGAAGATCAGAATTCTACTCTTTTTATCACCACATATATCAATCAAACTCATGTTAAAAGAGTCATGATCAATGGGGATATATTATTCATATTATCTCCACCCATGCCTACAAATAGCTAGCTCTTCCTTATAATTGCATGTCTCAAATTGACGTGGTGTTCTACTCTATTAATGATAACACAACTACTATGGTGGGTGTTATTGTATTCCATATTTGTGTGGGTACCCACACAATTCATAAGCTCTTCTATGTTGTAGAATGAGAGTTCTAATACAACATACTACTTGGATGACCTTAAATATGTGTTATGGCATGTGTGCCCTCAAATTTTCACCATTGTGTCAAATTTGAGCATAATGGATAGGTGCATGTTATTCCTATCACCCCACCTCCATTCAGAACATGTAACATGACTTATAGTCCCAATGATGTTATAATTACATTAAAAACATCATCTTATTTTCATGATACTTCTAAACATTCCACAAGATCCACTACCCTAGTTACACAGATATTAGTGACAAATTCTTGATAAAGATCCCATGAATGAAAATTTCAAGCATTTATCACTCAAATAATATCATTTGTTGACACTCAAAATGTTCCATACTCCACAAGAGTATGGAAATCTTCATATGAACCCAAATTATGATCCCCATATTGGGATGGTCATCCCTTATGGACCCCCTAACCTTTAAACTAATTTCACATATGGGGTAATTGATCAAGCTCCCACTATCGACAATCCATCCTTTTTACCACAACCATTTACCTGTGACATATATTTCCTAAGCCAGCATAGTTTCAATCATACCTATCTTTATAGGTGTGCTTGGAAAGGATTTGGTTTTGGTTGTTATGAGCAAGGTGTTCATATGCCCATTAAATATCCCACTAGTAAAACCATTGAAAATTCTAAAAAGAGGCATGGAGTGGGTTATGATGAACCAACTAAATGCATAAACAATTCTCATGTACCAATTATCAAAAATCTAGTCTCTTCTTCTCCATCCTTTCCCCCACCATCACCAATCAAATTAGAGGTATATATACCTCCTATTTTTTTAAATAAATGTCATCTATTTGGGGCCTCTCACCTATCACTAGGGTAAGGAAACAAGGTCCCATCCTCTCATTCATCCTAAAATTATTGATGGAGACTCTCCCACTATCAACATTATCTAATGTCAAGCTAATGATGTTATTCTCACATATATGTGTGTAGATGATTCCTATATACAATGCTCTCTCCCATACAAAATGCAAGCTATGTTAAATGAATCAACCATTGACATTAAATTACCCTCTCATGATAACCCCCATATTCTTAAGATTGACAAGTCTTTAAAATCCTCTGAGCAAGCAAATTATGTCATATTTCTTAATGACCATAGTAAATCCTTCTGTTGGTCTTATAATGACATGTTTGGTATTGACCCCTCTATCATCACCCATAATATTATCACCAATTGAGATGCCAAACCTATTAAGTAGAAGCTTCACAATATACATCTTCATATTGATCTCCTTGTCAAAGAAAAGCTCCAATGTCTCCTTTATGTTAACTTTATTCAACCCATCAACTACCTGTAATGGGTTTCTAATATTTTTCCTATCACAAAAGTGACTGGAGCAATCTACATCTACACTGACTACCATGACTTAAACCTTGCTTGTCTAAAAGATAAATTCCCTTTGTCAAGTATCTACCAACTTATTGATCTAACAGCTGACCATGAGATGCTATCACTTATGGTTAGGTTCTTAAGCTACAATCAAATCATGGTTACTCTTTAGGATCAATATAAAACAACTTTCACTACCCCATGGGGGACTTTCTACTATTGGGTCATGCCCTTTGGTCTAAATAATGCTAGTGCCACCTACCAATGTGCCATGACTTACATCTTCCATGATCTCCTACACAAAATTATGGAAAATTATGTGAATGACTTACTCAAAAAGTATAAACTTCACCAAGATCACTTGATGATTCTCAAAATCATATTCGATCATCTCCTCGAATATAATGTTTGACTAAACCCAAAGACATGCATCTTTGGTGTCCTTTCAAGTAAGATCTTAAGCTTTATCATTTATCTCCATGGTATTAAAGTTGACCCTATTAATGTTTGATAAATACTAGAGATGCATCCACCTACTAATATCAATCAACTCTATAGCTTATAAGCCAAGCTTTAGTCAATCTATTGCTTCATCTCCCAATTGTTTGATCATTGTCAACCCTTTCACCATCTCCTAAAAAAAAGATGTCTTATTCCATTATAATACATATTTACAAGAAGCCTTTGATGCACTCAAATAATATCTCCTTTCCCCACTAGTTCTTATTCCACCTAAGGAAAACTAGCCTTTCTACCTTTACATCTTGGCAACAGACCATTATTTTGGTGATATGATTGTATATTGAGATGATCACCATCAATAACAAGTGGTTTACTACATGAGACACACACTTATTATAAAAATGATATACCCATATTGAAAATATTTGTCTCACATTGGTATTTGCAACCTCTAAGCTCCACCATTACCTCTTGAATCACAAAACCTACATCATCACCCATATTTATCACCTCAAATTTATGCATTTCAAGCCATATCATAACCAATGTGTAGCTTGATGGCTCATGCTCCTTGATAAATTTGACTTAATGTTTATTCAACAAAAGTCTATCAAGGGGAAAATGATTGTTGATGAGTTAGTTGTTGCCTCTTTACCTGAAAACCAACCTTCCAACCTCAAATTCCTTTATGAATCCATCACAATGCTCTCCATGAATGACATCTCCTATCAAATGATGATTTTCTTTTATGGATATAAATGTCAACATGATGGGGGTATAGGGATCATCCTCATCCCTCTTGATGGTGAGCCTATGCCTTTGTCATTTAAACTAGATTTTGAATGTACTAACAATATGGCTGAATATGAGGCTTTGATTTTAGGGCTTCAAATAGATATTTTCTTTGGTGTCAAATCAATAACCATTTTTGATGATTCCCATCTAGTAGTTAATCAAGTTAATGGTTCCTAAATATGTAAAAATGAAATTTTGTGGAAATATAAACATCATTTAGATATGATATTAGGATCATTTAACTCTTACATCTTGCAAACTATTCCTCAATCTATAAATAAGTTTGCTGACATAATGGATTCACTTTACACATACCCACTTCACCCTCTTCCTAAAAAATCTATGTCACTATGCATCGCTTGACATTGCCATCCTATGTATCAACTAACATCATTTTTATCAAAAACGCAACCCACATGACTTATGGTATAAGTAACTCATGGATTACCTTTCCTTTTATATTACCCCTTTTGACCTCTCTAATAATGGGAGGTGTGCCTTCATGAAATGCGTCACTCATTACACTATGCAAGGGGGACTTCTCTATAAGTAAGGTTTTGATGGTCTCCTCCTTAGATGGCTTACTAGTACTGAGGTCCCTTTCACCATTAAGGAATTCCATGATGGGATTTGTGGTAGACATTTCGATGGTCACGTAGTTGTCAAGCGTATCCTTCGACTTGGATATTATTGGCTAACACTCCATCAAGACTACAATGATTATGTTTAGTGTTTCATCAAATGTTAGGAACAAACTAACCTCCTTCACATTCCAATCCATGCATTATAAGTTTCCAAAGACTTATATCCCTTCTTCCAATGGGGATTGGATTTAATTGGTGAGATTAACCGTCATTGATCCCTCCATCACTGTTCTATCATTACTACCACTGAATACTTCACCAAGTGGGTCAAGGCCATTCCTCTCATCTCCACTAAGGCTAACAAAATTATTGACTTTATAAACCATCACATCATATATCATTTTGGTGTCCCCCATAAATTATAATAGATAACAATAACTCTTTCAAAAATAAGACTATCCAAAATCTTTGTGACACATTTGGAGTCAAATTAAGTTTCTCATCACCATACTATCCATAAGTAAATAGATAGGTAGAAGCTTCTAACAAAACCTTAACTGAAATCCTCATGAAGGTAGTCAATGATACTGGAAAGGATTGGTACACACACATTCCTTTTGCTTTATGGGCTTACCATACTATCATTTTAACCCTTACATGTGCTACACCTTTTTCCTTGGTATATGAGACATAAGCTATTTTTCCTCTTGAGGTCTAGATTCCTTCTCTTTTCATCTCTCTATAGGACATACTTAATAATGATGAATTTCACTAAGAATGTTTGGCTCAACTCAAGTTGCTTAATGAATGTTGTCTCATAGCCCTCAACCACCTCCAAATCTATCAAGAGCATATTAAATGTGATTACAACAAAAACCTCAAGGGGAAAGATTTAAATATTAGAGATCTCATCTTAAAGGAAAATAAACATGTGATGAATATAAATAAAATAAAATGGTGTAAATTCACACCTAATAGGTTTGGACCCTACATCATAACTCACAAGTATGGCTCAAGAACTTATCACTTATCTTCTCTTGAAGGAAAGCCAAAACCTGAGACTTTATATGCTTTGCACCTATAACCATTATTTTTTTATTCAAGTGATGCTTCACCTCATGTTTAACTTGAGTTCGTCCCTTGAGAAACCCTATTACATTAATCTCCCTTCCTCTTAACCCTTACTCCTACACACTTAGTTAACCTACAAAGTGCTATGGTTTTTCCCTCAAAGTAGAAAACCCCTAAGCCTCTATAGTCTTGTCCATGACTAAATTTAAAAAAAAAGGGATATATATACAAGTTATAATCTCTCATGTCATGATTCCCAATGTAGACTACTCCTTTAAAGTAAAACTATGTACCTTCTCTTTGATACCATAAATAGACTACTCCCTTGAAGGATAGCTATTAAAACTCAAAAATAAAAGATTAGACCACTCCCTTGAAGGATGGATAGGCCAAGCTTTGTTATCAAGAAAAATAAATGAATTAGAAGATTCTCATATTGATCAGATTCATGTGACCTCAACACAAACAAAATCCCAATATAGGCTTCTCACATTGATTAGCTTACACCAAAAAAAAAACTTTAAGTCATGGACTTGCCTATAGTAGCTCTCAGGTCACCCACAGAAAGGGCATATCATCCCCACTAAGAAACTTACACTACCCAAACACTCTCACTCTTTTTACCCTTTTCTCCTCATACTCTTTCAAGGGAATTTGAACTCACTTAACACAAGGTGAGTATGATGCTTGTCTAAAAAACAACATGGTTAAATAATGCAAAGCATAAAAGAGGCTCATATTCCTGAGCCTAGTTATGTTATGATTATGGTATTTACCATTACACTAACATCATGCCTCTTTATTTTCCATCCCAATCCCATGTCAATTTATCTACTAATATTGCATCTCATGATAAGATTCAATCACCATCTTGCCTTTCTACCAATTCTTCTTGATTATTAGATTTGTTTGTTTAATACATATCTATCTCAAGCATAACTACTCAAAACTATGATAAAACTATAAAACCATTACTCATGAGAAATCTACCCAATGCACAACCATAGTTTCTTTAAACAACAATAAATAGAAAAAATATCAAGCCTACTCCATTTATTTTAGCATACATCATCACAAATATGTAAAAATGTTGAAATAAAATAACATAACCAACCTATTAATTTTAATCATACACCATCACAAATATGGAAAAATGCTAATATGAAGCTAATAAATTAACTATGCATATACCATCAAACATATGGGAAATGCCAGTCTAACTCAACTAGCATGCTCAAAATTAACATAACATAAACATCCACATCATTATAATAAGGTAAACATCATCACCATCATAATAATGCATCTCAAAATAACACATCTCATATATATACACTAAACATAAATGTACATCACTAGATCATATCAGTATCATCTTTCCTTCAAACTATACATCTATCATCTTTGGCTCATAGGTTGGTGTGTATAATAATATCAATAACAAAATCTAGCACTCAGAATCCTCAAGGCTATACTCGTGGTCATGAAGAAGCATTGTCATCACCACTCTCCACCTATCTACATTTATGTGAGCTAAAATTCATGGAATGAGTCACTAATCTATCATGCTCTCTAAACTTAGAATACCTATGAATCTATGGGAACTCCCTAATGTCCCTCTCATAATAATCAATATCATCAAGGGTAGTGTTATACCTCACTAGAGATACAATCTATGATAGACCCATCACACCTACTAAAGGCCCTTATATTGATCCTTATGGTAGAGGAGGAGTAGCCTATCTTGATTCTCTTAAACTATCCCTCTCTATTTTTAGTGTAATAATTTGGCCTTGTAATGCCCTAACCTAACCTTGTAAAGCCCTAACCTAGCCTTGTAATGTCATAACCTATCCCTATAAGACCAATACCTATGTTTGAGCTACATCTTGGGCCTATACTACTACATCTCATGCCTATACCACTACATCTTGGGCCTGTATAGCTTTATCTCTCTCTCTCTCATCACTCCCTATAAATTTTGTGGTGGTCTCCTACCTTGAACTATGAGATGCAAACCTATCCACCAAGCCAAATAATCCACTGTGCATCTATGATCTACTACACCTAGGCCTACTAGTAGCTCCTCAAAATATATCCCATTTATATCCTAGGGTAAGGGTAAAGGTGCCTCTATATCATCCCTCCTATATCGAGGAAAGGTATGAGGTACATCCTCTAATAAGATAAACTATCTCCTGACTTGTGCCATAGGTATTATCTCTAGCTCTTCAACTCATCTCCCTTTAACCCATAATGTGCTCTGTTAATCAACAAGATGTTATACCTATCCTCTAAATGACAGGTATGTCAAGTAGGGACTCTAAAAAATATATATGGGAAGCAATCCCTCTATCATGCACCTATAATGATCAATATCTCACACTATGCCATCTACTCATGTCTGGGCCATACCATCTCTCCACCATCTAAAATTAACCCTAAAACTAGCTATAATCATGGTAGGTAACCCCAATGGTCATGTCACCATGATGTGCTCATATTCCCAACAATGGAGTAAATTCCCAATACACAAATTATAATATCATCATAGCCTCAACCCCCACAACTCTTTATATAATTATGCTAAAAAAGTTGGTCCCCATGAAAATATGATCCATTGCTCAACCATCTAAACTAGAACACCTATCAACACCATACAAAATCTCCCACCATATATGTTTGGTAGTGCATATACTATAATCCTTATCATCATCAAGATGCTCAACTGATGTTGCTCCTCATCAGTAGTGTACAATGGCTCATATGCAAATCTCACTAAGTGATAGGTTGCCTCACTAACATGCTCTCCAAAAAATGTAACCATGTGAATATCATGCTACTCTCTCAAACATTATAAGAGATCCCCACCCTTGAGTGGCAACCATAAAATCTTGTACACATCTTCTTGTGTCACTGTCAACTCTCTAATCAGCAAATGGAAGGTGTTGGTGGTGTGATCCCACCTCTCTATCAACACTATCATCAAAATAACATCCCATGAAAATCTATAATATCATTACACTCTTCCAAACCCTATGGCTATCATGTGATCCCATTAATATAAGGTGACATCCCTCCTCATCTGCATCGTCAATGTAGGTAGTTGATCTTATAACATCAACTCTTACCTAGCCTGCATCCATACACACAAACCTCAAGTCACATACTTTCCAATATAATTCACCAACCTTTTTTTCCCTCTTCTCTATGGGTGAACAACGCTATCCTAAGGCCCTCAAATTGGCTATGTAGGTATCACTTAGTTGACATGGGTTCTTCTAATGTTAGCTCAACCATATACCCACCTAACTATCTAACTTATTCTCCCACCTAAACCCTAGGCTTCACTACTTATCTCTCCACCCTAGGTCTCACTACCTATATCTCCACCTTAGGACTCACTACCTATCTCTCCACCCCACCCTAGGCCCAAATACCTATCAGAACTCTAGGCCCCATGGCTTATATCTCAAACCCTTGACCCTACAACCTATATTTTAAGCCTTAGGTCTCATGACCTATTTTAACCTACCTTTTCTTAACCATTTACCTTAAAATTTTTTTAACCATACCACATATCTTTGACTTACACACTGGGAAAACTACATTGGCCTAAGTACCTCAACCAAGCTATGTAGGTAGTACTCAATCAACATGGGGTATTTTGAGGCTATCTTAGCCATTAAGCTAATTGATTAATTCAATTAGGGATCCAAAATTAGCCTTTTCTCCTATTTTGGGTTTTTCAAGGTCATCGATGTCGATCTTATATTATGATATTAGTGTTTGATATCAGCTAAAATTGATGGACCCCACTGACATTGACACCATATCGACTAATGTTAGTGAACCCTATCAATATCAGTGACTAGTTTGACCCTAGGGTTGAATAACTTATCTCCCAATTTTGAGTTTTTCCCTAAAAACTACCCTCAAATACCTCCCAAAATCACCTAAACCTACCCCACTCAATTTCTTACCCCTCTAATAACATTCTCTCCCCCTAAATTTTAAATTTAGCCTAAAAAACAAATTCACAAACTTAAATTCAAATTCAAATCATTGAGGATCTTACCTCATCTCTCCATCTCCTCCAAGATATAATGGCTAGCCCTTATGGTGGTGCACCTCCAGTTGGATCCCCTCCTAGCTCTACTATCTCACTAACACTCATAGCTCTTTTTCACTCTAATCAAATGTTGAAAATGAGTTCTGGTGGGCCACCAAACCCTTTTTTGTTAGGTCTAATCTCCCACTAACATCATCATCCTAAACCTAAGTTTTCAATGTTTGCATTAATTCTTATCGATATTGGAAACATAACCAATGTTAGTACCCTTAAATTAGAGTTTCCAACCCCAACCATAACCCTTTCAACTACACCATTAATCTATGGTACCTTAGAGATCATGTATATTTCCTTGACCATGAAAACCAACTTGGAGATCACATATATCCCCCCAACCATGACAAACAACCTTGGATATCACTTAAATCTCCACTCATGATGACTTTGACCAGAGATCATGAATATCTCCTTGACCATTGACCCTTTTAAACCAATATTGCATTTCATGTCTTGACCACTTATTCTACCCTACTATAGTTGGTTATTATACACGTGCATGTCTATTAGGTGTTTTGGATCATGACCAAGCTAATCTTATCACCTACAACCTTTTGTGTTTACCAGGGGCACATCCAACCTCAGATACGTAGAACACATGGACCATTGGAGCTACACCTTTGATCATTTTAACCTTATTAGCTATCACTTACAGGCTATGATTTGGCTATTTTTATTAGATTCCTCCTCACCTTTACCTATTATTGATTTTGTTGACTATAACTCATAGTATATGTGTAAGCAATGATACCACATTCTCACTTAACATCCACCCACTCAATTCACTCCTTATCAAATTAGTACCTAATTCTAGTTTCTCATCTATTGGTTCCCATTTTGAGGGGGGGATACCTCATATAATAGCTAGAACATCCAACTCTTGTTTTTGTCTTACAATTTGTCAGTATAAATTACAATACAAAAAGGGGAAAATGTAGACACCAAAATTATGTGACACACGTAACTTCTTGTATCAAACCCCCCATTGAACCCCTTTTAATAATTAGCCTTCCTAACCCATTTATTTAGTCCTCACATATTTAATTAATTTAAAATATTTATTTAAGTTAATTAAAAATTACTTATGCCACCTTACCTAGCCACCTCATCCTAAGACTAATTCTTTCCCTTTGAGTCACCTCAAGACTTAGTCCCCTAATCCTAACTACCCATGACTTGTTCTCACCCCAAAAATAAATTCCTAACTAACTACATCCTTCTCAACCTTAAATTTCTACCATTTCCTAATGGATACCACACTTGGCATGAGAAAGAATAAAAATAGGCTAAAAATAGCCCTTTTACCTATTCTCATGCCACCAATGTCGATCAACCCATGGTTGAAATTAGCAAGATCATCGACATCAGTTAATTAAGCTAAATTATAAACTAATGTTTAGGTTAGTATAAATTAAAAAACTCAATTATTCACATAAAGACTATAGCATTCAACTTTCTACATCTAGGCTTACCATTACTCTACATAAATCAATCTAGATTAGGAATTGATATACTATATAAAGCTCGAATTCTTCTAAACTGACAACACATACTTATATTTTTGTTTACCTATTACTTTAACATGCCTCATCATATCCCTCTATATAGCACCCATAATTTATCCATTTCATCAGCTAAGTATATCTCTATGTTTTGGTAATTCCTTTAAATCATCATTTTATAATTACTTTACATTATACTATTTATCATTTTATGAACATCCTAACTCTTCCTATGAAGGATTTGTAAAATTCCTTCACCTATTTTCCTCTGCTCCAAACATACCAACCTTTTATCTAGACCCACCTGAGTCTTACACACTCCCTTATGAATCTTCCCAACCTCATAAGCCTAATCAACATCCACCTTCTAGATCATAAAAGTCTCCTACAACCCCTTAAGAACCTACTGCCCCTACCAACATTGGTCACATAATCAATGTTGATCATATAAATAACATCGGCCATATCTTCTTATCAACATCAGTAGCATAACTAATGTCAATGATTATGTATTTCTACTAACCTCCCTAAGCCTGCCCAAACAACCTCCAAAAACATCAACAACTCACATTACATGTACTGTGTCACTCTCTATTGCACTCAGACTATAAGAATAGTACAAATATCTCTCTTACTCTCTCTTTAATTTTTTATTCATTACTAATTTTATTTCAAAAAGTGGACTATCATCCTTAAAGAAGTTTGACACTTCTATAAATAAACATGTAGCTTGGCAGCCCACTCATATATTTGTCAACAAATATTTTTTATGGTAGTACTTTCTTATTCATAGGTAGTCCTCCCTAGCTAAATAGGAGTGCTCAACATCATATAGATATGACATGTAACCAATCTAGGTTCTCTCTAATCTATAATCCCTACCCTTCATCTATGTTTCTCCTTAAACATCAAATAGATCCAAAATTTAGTGAAATAAGGATCATTAAAAGACCATGACTGAGTGCTAAGTGGCATGCTACAATTAGATCACTAGGTCATAGACAGTTTTTTAACTTCTCTTTGAACTTGAAATACTATGATTGAGTTCTAAGTGACATGATTTTATTGGATCACTGGGTTATGACTATTTTCCAAAGTCTAAAATGTATGTGATGAGGTCTTGAACTTTATATTATTGGGTGACCAATGCATGTAATATTTCCATGTGTCAATTGAGGCTAAGTTAGCATTGGGTTTTTTCATAAAGGAAAAATTTCAAAAGTTATTAAACTACATGATAAATAAAAAGGGGTGACTCAAAATTCATAAACCTTAAATATAGATTTTTACTTGGACCCTTTTCTAAAATTTGAAATCAAGGTATATCAAAGTATTGAATACAATTTTTAACATAGCCAAAGTAATACCATGATTAGGAAGCCTTAATTAAGTAATTTTGATTGCATATTAGGGACCATACCTTGGATTTTTGAATTTTAACCCTTTGCAAGAGCACTTTTTTAACAAATTAGATCATTAGAAAACCAATGAGCTAGACATTAATAAAATATGTTCAAAGGTACCCACTAATATTTGTCATGGATTAATGTGATTTTTAAGATTTTAAAATAAAAAAAAGGGTTTTTATCATGTGGAATCAATGGTAAGGTATGTCATGAAATAAATGACCCAAAATTTCACAAGGTTCCCAATTTTTAGGAAAATTGGGCATGTTGATCTCAATAAAATCCTTGTTTATCAAAATTAACTTTGAGAAGGCCTATGAAAGAATTGAATGACCCTTTATTTTAGTCATGATTTAGGCTTTAGTATTTGGCCCCAAGTTCATTTCATATATGAGAAACCTTTTTAAAGATTATTTTATGTGTATAAAAATTAATGGTCATTAGTATAATGACTTTAGTATGTTTTGCTCTATTAGATAAGTTTTCCCTATCATTACTTCTCTCTGTGTTATTTTTTTTGATGGGTTTGATTACTTGTTTAAATACTATACTAGTAGAGGGATTGTAAGAGGGATATCCATACCCAGGGTACTAAAAATCATAATTTTAATGGTAATTTAGATAATGACTCTTTCCTTACCCTTAAAAAGGATGAAAATGTAGTCTAAATTCCATGGAATGCCTCATTACATTTTTATTTACTCTAGGGTCTAGTATTTAGTGGGCTAAAGCTTAGTTTTATAAGAAAAGCTATGATCCTCTTCCTTCTTCGATCAATGCCTATAAATGTAACTAGATTTAACATGGTAAAATGCTCAAGATATTATGAATTACCTTTGCCTTTAGGGATTCTCTTTTGGACTCATGGAACTATGTTGTCCAAAAAGTTGAGGAAAAACTATCCTATTATATTAATAAACCTAGTTCTGGCTATAAAATTTCAAATATGATACATATTTATTATGTATTCTCATGTGTATTACTATTAATTTTGGGATCCCTCAAAATAAGCCTACAAGAATCTTAAAAAATTGTTCAAGTACTTTATATGGGCCAACTCTGAATGCAAAAAGGCATTCATCAAGTGGCATGTGATATTCTCTACCAACATGGAGAGGCCATAGGTCTTAGATTATTTGACATATCTAAGTAAGGATATTCTCTATGTGTTAAGTTGATTATTATAGATATTTAATGATATGAGTCTTACAAATTTCTTCTTAGGAATTACATCTCTTAAGGATCTCCTTAGGGTTGAAAGATTTGGAGGAATCTAGGATTTCAAACTTTGCTTATCACCTCAATCTCTATTAAAATCACTGTGAACTTTTTTGTCAAAATCATATAGAAATATTGGGAGTATATCAAACCCTAATAGATGAGGAAAGGGGATGGGTTTAGATCTATCCTATTTATCAATTATCATTCTCTATGATGGTCCCATGTTATCTATATTAATGAAAAGTCTTTTTTAGAAGTTCCTAGGATTAAATACTTAATGTTGTACCAACATGGAATTAAAAATTTGAGCGATATATTTTGAAAATTAACCTAATTTTGGTTCACCTAGGAGGTACTTAATGTTAAGTTCAAGTTAAACTCCAAAGACTTTGAATAAATTACTTAAATTTATATGGATGTGTTTGGCTATGCTTTACATAAAATTAATCTCACTCAATCTCCTTGGTGATGGAAGGACTAGAATTAGTTTATATCCACACCCATTATTTGGTATAAACCCTATCTTCATTATTATTGGCTCTCCTTGACCACTCCTTAGGAGATGCTCAATAAGAATTGACATGTTACTAACTCAAATTTTATTTGGAATAGGATATTTATGACCAACTAGGCTACTATTGTTGATCCCAAGAAAATCATTTTTGCCTAGTTATTACTTTATTAAGGAATCCTTGTAGGTTAAAGGTTACTTAATATGAGTATTTCTCCTTCTAGATGTTATTTTTATGGTCAATGTAAGTCCCTTAAACATATTTTTTGGTTTTGTGCCATGGCTCAACATGCCTAGAATTGGATTCATTCATTCTTCCAATAATATAGGCCTAAATCTTTCCATTCACACCTTATTATTCTTGGGAATTCTATGGCCTTGGATTAAAATTTCAATATAATTTAACATATTTTTTGTATTAAAATTCTTTTTATGTTATGAAAATATAGAAATGTTGTTACTTTTAATGAATAAACTTTGATAATATATTTTTCTACTTCTAACCAAATATTTGTGCTCTTTAATGTCATGTTCCATATTCTAGTGAAAGAATATAATTATAAATGGAATTTTAACATCTATAATGTCTCCTTGAATACTAGGGATGTGCCTCTTATACTTTTAATAAAATTCCAATGGAGGATCCTTAGTAGAGTGGGCATAGTAGAGGCTAGGAGAGGAGGTGACATGATGATATAAGAGTTGTGAACACCTTATATATCATATTCACACTACCTCATCCCCCTCTTGATAATAAGTGGGGATTCTCTACCTCTTATGTATTTAGAGGTTGCCCATTTCCCAATACTAGTCATGCTAGGTTTTCCCCATGGGGAAATAATTAGAAACATAAGTTTCCTAGATTAAATCTTGTTATCTCTCCCTACCATTATTAGAATGAATAATAAGAATTTAAGAAAATGAAGATGGTTGGACTGTACCTGACATAGCCCCCCATGGGGATGGGTGGGGTGATAAGCTTTGTGGGCTTGGTGGCATCAATTACTTAATGTTGGCTTATTTTTATAATATGCTTTAATGATGTTAGATTGATGTAATGGTTGTTTTGTTTTCTAAGTCACTTGGTGTGTTGTGACTTTGGGGTGTGATACTATGCCACATATTCATTTATCATACTTGTATTGTGTTTTTATTTAGTAATATCATGCAAGTTTCAATCAAAAAAATCTTTTTTTGAGAAAAAGTGGTGACACTTGTTATAAAACACATTTGTTAACCTTTTATATTTTCATTTTTTCCATTTATTGAGAGTGGGTGTCCACTTTTATTGGTCCATATTTTTTTAAGAGAATGGTCTTTTGAAAAAATATATAATTTTTACAATGATAATGTAGTTAACTAATTTGAATAACTAATTTTATATATAAATATGAATAAATATTATTTCAAAATCATTTTTTGAGAAAAAGTGGAGACCTTATATTCTAAAATTAATTTTTCTAGCTTTTTATGAATTTTAGTTTTTTTTCAAATTTATTGAAAATGGGAGGCTAGCCATTCTTGGTCCCTACTTTTCTAATATAATGGAATTTTAAAAGTTTTTCCCATTCTTAATTTCTATGTATTTTACCATAATTGTATTTTGGAAAATGATAATCTTTAACAAGATAAGCTACATACAAATAAATTATAAATAATTTTCTATTACACTATATAAAAAAATATTTAAAATTTGTTAAATAAAAGTGGTGTCCACTTATTATAAACTTAATGTTTTTATATTTTTATGATTTTATTTTTTTCCCATTTATTGAGAATGAGTAAATACCTATTCTTGGTCCTTATTTTTAAAGAGATTGACCTTTTAAAAAGACATAATTTAACCATGATTAACTAGTTTGAAATCAGGTTTAAGAACTATGATAGTTTTTCACCTTATCAACTACTATGATCATGTTTGACCTTAAAAATTTTTATCCTAAGTTTAAACCTAGTCATTAACTATATGATAATGTTTTAATGTATCAAATTTTTTGATAATGTTTAGGCCTTAATTTTTATATGTTTTTAATAATGTTAAGTGTGATTCAACTACAAAGAAAACACTAAATTTGAAAATTATAATTATCTCATTTATTTTAAATATAATACTATTTTTTTATTTGATAAGGTAAAATATAGATTTTAAAGGGACTTAGAACCATGAGAGTGAATTAAATCAATTTTAATAGGCCAACCAGGATGAGAGGACAAAAACAAAAACAAAAAACCAATGCTTAGAACAAAAACAATAAACAAAAAACTAAAATTTATCTAGGAGGAATGTCCCTCTTGAGTATATTCAATAATAGTAGTGTCCTTCATCAGGATGATGGGTTTTTATTTTGAAACCTTAGAATGAATATGATTCCTAGGGCCTTCAGCTACTTCCTCGAGGAAGATCATTTTGGGCTACTTCCTACCTTTAACTTGTGAAGGAGAATGTTTAGGGGGGAGTCCAGGAGGGTTTAAGGACATTGGGAGACTTCAAAATAGGTGATTACGGGGGTTGAAGAGTGGAAAAATGTCTGGATAGTATCCTGTACCACCTAATGAAGTTCATTCTAATCTTGAATAAGCTTTGTTAGGCCAAACCCTACCTATTGAACCCTCAAGTTAAAATACTATTGTTTAATTATTATATAGTTTAAGTACAAATCAAACATTTGATTTTTATAATGTAATTGACTCATTTATTTTTAATTAAATATTTTTTAATTTAATATTATTTTTTAAATTATTATTTAATTTAAAACTATTTAATTGGTTATGATAAACTAAGTTTAGTCCCATGATTAATTTTTTTGGAAACTAAATTAAATCATACAATTTCTATTGTATGTTTTTTAATTATAAAAAAGTATGATTTAAAAAGTTAACTATTTTTTATAGTATAATATTTTATAATAATATGAAATATAAGAAAACTAATATTTGGAAGGTAAAATATTATCTTAATACTATTTAAATGTAACAACTAATTTATTTTTAATTTCATGCCATGCTTAATTTATTGTGATAAAATAAGTAAAATTAATTTAAAACTATAAAATTTGTCATAAAATAAATTTATTTCATCTAAAACTAATATTTGTAGGTTTTTTTATTATAAGAAAAATAAGGGTCCCTACCCTTTTACAAAGATTTAATAACATAAATTAATATTAGGAACCATAACCAAGACAAAATCACAACTAGGGTAAACAATAACCTCAACAAATAGAATGTTGTTGATAAAAACAAAACAATATCCAATAGAACAGTTACAAAAAAAATATCAAGAGAGAAGAATTATTGGTCACCAATAAGAGTTTTAGCCACCTCACACTTACTAGCCATGTGTAGATGAACTTATCAGTATTTTATAACTCCACCAATTCCACCTCAACCTTATTACTTATTACCTAACCATTCCACATTTTATTGGATCTTATTCCCACCTTCTCCTCTTTCTTTACCTAAAAATATTCCTTAAACATTTTGATATTTTTAGCATAATTATTAATCATTGTGTTGCTCAGTCGAATAATATTTTAGATGTTATTCTTAGTCCTATGCTTATCCTTTTATAATTTATACACATTTTCCTCCAAAATAAGTACCTTAATATTAGATTATTCATTATTTAATTCATTTTCCCTAAATTTTTAGTTGGATAACTTCCTTGGAGGTATCCTCCACTAATTTTCATGTGAATTTATTTCATTGTGTCCTTTCAGATATCATTATCCTTAATAATTCATTTCATAATTACCTTATGGTATGCATCATTAAACAAAGAGTTAATATTTTCCTTTGTTTTGACATATGTGGTTTCATAAATTATCTTCTTACCCTTTAGCTTTTAAATATATTGAGAACAATCTTACTTAGAAAAATTCATTGTCTTCTCATTGGATGTTTTTTCTCCCAAGTTTTACTAGCATCTACATCTTCATTACTATAATTATGATTAAAATAATTAGGGGTAAGGGAAAATTAGAGATATGAACCTAGTCATAAACAAAGGATTCCTCAATAAAATTTACTTAATCTGAAGACTAGGAATAGACGTAAAAACTTTAATTTGAAGGGAAGGCCCAATTGCTTGAGATCTTGCATGGAAAAAAGGTAGGTAAATAAAATCTTGATGTAAGGGAAGAAATGTTTACTAAAATTGGCAATAAATCATATAAATTTCTAGGGATACTAACACATATAATGAGATAATGATAAAAATCCACAAACTTGAGATATCATTTACTATATCTATGAAACCCATGGATATAATTGATATATTGATTGGATTCAACATAAATTTGTTGACAAACTAGTCAAAATATCTTAGACATCCCTTCATTTTACAAAGTCATGAATGGGAAACACTTTTTAGAAAACTAATTAGCTACCTTATTACCTTCTCTATAAACATTATTAATAATTACTTATTCAGAGGTTTGAATAATAGATAGACCATCATCCAATAAATGTTTAACTACCTTGCTCATGGAGTGTTTATAGGTGTGACAATTCATCATATTAAAATAATCCCCTTATAAAATAAGGTGAGAAACCCCAAAATATTTGGCCATTTGAATATCCTAATAATTTACTTTAACTTTTGTTAAGTGATTTGTTTGCACTCCCAAATTTATAGCATAGGTTTTTAGTAATATCCCTCCATTGTTTCTTATAATAACAATTCCTCCTTCCTTCCCCATATTACCTTTGGAAGCCCCATAAAATTATATATTTACCCACCCTATATAAGGATATAACCATTTAAATAGCCTTCTTACCTTTTTATTTCAATTTTACCTCTTTATTTTAATTAATATTGATTCCCCCCTCATTAGAAAAATTCCAAGTAAATGGTACTTTGAGTTCACATTCTATTATCTTTTATTTTTTCTTCACTTTAATAAGCACAAAATTATCAATATTATAACCAAATATTCTCAAATCCACCATTTGCATACTTATATTAATACCCTAAGATGTTCTTAGATTCTTGTCCCATCAAAGACCCCCATAAACATGTGGGAGGGTCAGCTTCCACAATTTATTCAAGCAATCATTGTAAAATAGGGAATACAATTGTAATATGAGTTCTAAATTAGATAAATGCTACACCCACCATATTTTAAATTTAAAAATAATAATCCTCAAAATTTGGTAAGCAAAGGGGCACTCTAAGAGGCTATGAATAATATATTAAAAACTTTTTTCACATAACACACACCTTTTTAGGATAATAAGTCCTCTCTTCTCAAAGTTATTGATTGTGAGGATATTGTTTTGGACATCAATATGAAAGAAAAAAATTATCTTTGGGATAAGTTCCTTTTCCCATAATTTAGTCCATGAAAAACCATTTGGATCAATTTTCAAATTAATTTCACATGTTGATTTAATATTATAGTTCCCATCGAAAGATTCAACCCAAATCAATTCATCTTATTTAGATAACTGAATAATATGAACCCAATTATAATTTCATTAATCTTGGATTCCCACTACTTTCTTATTTATTTTTGAAATTTAAGGAAATAGTTTTCCAAACTCTACCTTAGGCATTTTCATCATAATAATATGACACTCTTTCTCCCATTTTTATTTTCATAGGGTTACTTATTTTATCCCAATGAGTTAAATATATTGAAGGAATATTTATAATCTTTGTGTCATCTAAAAATTGAGCATGTTCTCTATATGCCACATTACACTTACTTCATTTTAATATGAGTTTTCTACTATTGGCTAAAAATATCTAGAAATAATATTTTGTTGGTAGAGATTCATCGAACAACAACATTTTAACATCAAATATATTTAAGTATTTATCCTTAATAATATATGTCCATTGGTTATTTCATCTCAATAATATCCATCCTATTTTATCAATGAGGTTGTTATTCATTAGTTTTATTTTTTGAATGCTAAATCCTACATGATATTTTAGAAGACAAAATCTATCCCATGAATCTAAATAAAATACATGTTTTTCTTCCATACCATTCCACATTAATATTATTTATAGTTTATCTATCTTATATGTGATATTCCTAAGCATACTAGATATAACCATCTAGTACATTGAAATAATTTAGAGCATACTCTTAATCAATTGAAGTGAACCTCCCTCCCTAAAGATACAACCTCTCCATCTATCTAACTTATATTTGAACCTATCTAATAGTGGATTATAGATAGTAGAAGAAATACAAAGAAGAGTGGTGTTCCTAGATAAGTATATGGAAGCTCATTGATTTGACATGCTAGGATTTTATATATTATATGTTGTCTAAATAAATGAGAGTTAATGAATAAAAGGTAAATTTTATCCAAGTTATTTTTCTATATTGAGGCATATTTTTAGTCCTTACACATTTATTTCAACTCCTTTTCTTATTTCATAGAGTCTTTATCCAAAATAAGCATGTCATCAAAAAATTATTAGTGATAAATTGGTATTGCGAATGAAGCAAGCTATACCCTCATAATCTATCTTTTCCTTGTATTCAAAGAGAAATTTATATAAATAGCTTATACCATAATGATAAATATAAATGGATAGATATGATCTCTTTATCGTAACCCTATTTCACTATAAAATGACCCTTTAAGATATCTATGGATCAAAATTGAAAACATGGGAATAAAAATACAAGTCTTAGTCAAATTCATAACATAGATGTGAAAACCAAATCTATCTAGAACCTTATCAATAAATATCCAAGAAATTATGTTTTATATTTTATTAATATCTAAATTTGACAATATTCCTTCTTTTTTCCTCCTATCTTTTGAGTGCATAGGTTCATGGACAGTGATAATACCATCTTGGATTTATCTCCCATGGATAAAGCCCACTTGCTAATTAGATATAATGTAAGGTATCAAAGGTTATATGTGGAGGGCCAATATTTTAGTGAATATATTATAAATAATATTGAACAAGCTAATGAGCCTAAAATATTTAAAATATTTATCACCTTGATAATTAGATATAATATAAAGATGAACATGTTGTATGTGGAGGGCCAATATTTTAATGAATATATTATAAATAATGTTTCACAAACTAATCGGTCTATCATATTTAAAACATTTATCTCCATAATAAGTTTATTATAAGTAAAAAATCATCCACAAATGAAATCACATCAAACTAAATTACATCTAAAAAATGATGACATAAAATCTATAGGAAAATCATTAGGCCCATAAACATTATCACCCTCCACAGAAAAAGCATCAAATTTAGCTTCTTTTGGAGACATAATATCCATTAAAAGTTTACTATCCTCTTGTATATCATTGAAGGAAAGCATCTAAAATACCATTCCAACTTTGAATTATAGTTTATTATTCTAAAGAAAAATATTTATATCTTAAAATATCGCCTCTTCTTTGATAACTAGACTATCATCAATCACACTCCCATCCTCTCTAGTTATCTCCATGATTATATTATAGATTTTATGTCTGAGAGTATAGATGTGAAATAAATTTATATTTATGTCTCCCTCTTTTAACCACAAATCCCCCAATTTTGTCTCAAGTATGTGTCCTCTTTGAATATTATATAATAATATTAACAAAGAATTAGTTTTCCTTATTAAACAAGTCTTGATTCATTCCATTCTTAACAATATACTTTTCTAAGTCTTTCATGTCCTTTGTGATTCTTTTATCTTATTGAAAGATATTCCCAAAATATCTTTGTTCCAATTCTTGAGATTAATCTTGACATTATTGATTTTTTGAGAAATTCTAAATATAGTTGTCCCTTTAATTTCCATGTTCCACCACTCTTTATTTTTTATATCAATCTTAGGTGCTAAAACCACATGTCATTGAATATAAATGGAATGTTCAGTTTATTAGCTATCATTTCCATATTATTAACTAATATTTGTAAAGTTAATTATGTATTGTTTACTTTTCTTTTAATTTTTTTAATTTAATAAAATATTTTTGAAGGTAAATTATGATCTAGTTATTTAATATTTAATATTATTTATAATTAATTTTAATTTAATTATTTTATTTTAATATTATGTTTTATTTATTGTGAGAAAATAATTTTAATTCATTTTAATTTGAAACTTTTAGAAAAACTATAACCAGTTCCAAATAACACAAATCTATATTTTAAATATATTATATCTACATTCAAATCTTATAAAAATATTTCACAAATCAAGGAAGGTATGAAAACACATCATCATAAGTCTTATCTAACAATTTATATTCAATATTTTCAAATTTCATAAGCAGTCAGTGTGGTATATTCAAAATTTTAAATAATTGTGTTTTGAATCAAGAAATAAATTTCAATGGGATGACATATTAATTTTTTTTAATAAAATAATGTGTTTCATATTTTCATTTTTTGATAAAATTTAAGAGAAACCAACATAATAATTTTCATGTTATCATCTTTAATTTTTAGTTCTATTAAATAACATCAGCTTCTCAGTTAGTGTAGGAAAGAATAATATCAAAGGTCATTTAAAACAAAGAAGAATATAAAAATTCATTTGTAAGGGAGAAAAATATCATATTTAGTTGCATGAAATAATAATACAAAAATATTTTTTTGGAAGGAATATCATGAGAAGTAGAAAGAAAGAGGAAACATCAACAATTAAAATTAATCAATGCATAAATACTTGGTAAAAAAATACTATCACCTTTCTAAGTAGGTGGACAAGTACTCCTATTCAATAAAATCGACATTTTAATGTTAGGGTGAAAGACAATCAATACATCTAGATTTTACACTTATCTATGCCTTATTTCCTTTTTAAAAAATTCCTAAACTATTTTTATTATAAATGATCACAAAAAAGATGTTTGTAATTTTTATTAAATATATTAACTATATAGATAAGTAATTGTATTTTTTATATATAATTTTTTTTGAAGATATGTTCTCCCCCTTTTATCATTTTCTTCAATATCCTTTTTCTTAAGGTTCCTAAATGATTTCTTTCTAGAAATATTTTTTGTGAATGTTTGATATATTTTTGACTCTTAAATATTATCTCTCTACAAATATATATTTTTTGAAATATGATACTAAAAAATTGATTATTTTTAATTATTAGGTTTATTTCCTACTTAAATTATCAAATGTACACAATTTGAAAACTTCAATTTTAATAGTGTAGGTAAATAATGATCTTGTATTTGTTATGATTTTTAATTTTCAATATAATATATAATTATTTTTTGTTTTGGCATGTTTAATACAATTATTTTAAAACATACTTTGTTTAATTTATTTTATAATTTCAAATTATAAAAGTTTATAAATAATTTATATAATATCCCTCTTCTGATAAGCTTTCTTTCAATTATCATATCTTTGATTTTAAATCATAAAAAACATATATTAAATAGTTCTATATGTAATTATTCACTTGGGCCCATTTATTGGGTTTCCTGCATATCCACAACACTTTGGAATTTATACTTCATGCACTTCTTAATTTTTAATTTCAAATTAATATTACTGACATTATTTTGTAGTAAATTATTATATCATCCACATAATTATTCATGTCAACCCATCTATTGGGTTACTTGTATATCATCAATGCTTTGGTTTACACATTGGTATTCATAGCTTCATGCAGTTATCAATTTCAATTTTAAAATTTTCCTTTTTGACATGATTTTATGAGACAATCCTATATCAAGAAAAAAAATGGTACCCTCCTATTTTCAAAAGGTTGGTTTGACCATTTTTTTAGAATGGGAAGCTACCCACTCTCATAGTATCTTTAAAATGTGACACTTTAAAATAGTATGTTATGCTATAAATAATGTCCATCTTCCTCACTAATTCATAGCTTTTTTTTAGAATGGGTGGATTATTGAAAATATTTTAATAATATGGACATATTTTGGAATGGGTGACCATCAATTCCCAAAAACATAGAGAAGTCAATGAGAATAAATGACCACCCATTCTTAAAAATATGGAGAAGTCTAATATTTAAAAATGGGTGGACAAACATTCTCTAAAAATTCCAAAAAATATGGACAAGTCATTAAGAAAACACAACTTCTGATTCCAAAAAAAAAAAAAATTTACCAATGGATGTCTACCGATTCTCAAAAACATGGAAAAGTCTAATAATCATCCATTCACCTAAGCAGATGAGCCCATTTTTTGAGTTATTTATATACCTTAAATGTTTTGGTTTTAGCATTGGGAATTAGGTCTTCATAAAGTTCTCAATTTTTACATTAAAATATTAAAATGATTCTTTGAGACAATCCTCTATTAGGAAAAAAATGGGTCACCACCCATTCTAAAAAGGTTGGTTTAACCAATATTTTTAGAATGAGAAATCAACATTCGCATAGTCATTTTGGAATGTGATGCATGAAAATAATATTTTATTCTAGATAAAATGTTGATCTTCCTCAGCATATCTATAGGATGTCAAACTTAAACATTTTGACATGATTTTCTAAGACAATCCTTTATCATAAAAAAAATGTGCAGTCACCCATTATAAAAAAATTGGTTTAATATATTTTTTTAAAACATGATGAAACCCATTAAAATAATCCCTTTTAATTTTGATACTTGAAAATAATATTTTATGTTATAAATAATGTTCGTCTTCCTCAATAATTGATATATAAACATAACATTTATAGTATGGACAATTACATGAAAATGTTTTAATAAGTGCAAAATATTTTTGAATGTATCTCCTTAAAATAATATAGTAAAAGGATAATAATTTACCTAAGTGTGTACATCACACTTTTTCTTTGGGAAAAGGCTCCAAATGTGCAATTTTCTCTAGAAAATCATGCAATGAAAATGTAGTAGTCAATGTCTACAAACTAAAATTTGAAATCTTAACAATACTTAAAAATTTAAAGTGCAAGGAAGGAGTACACCTATATGTGGGTGAAACCATGTTTCCCTTTAAATTTTTGTAAATGATGCTTCCTTTTTGAAGTGAATCATTGGAGAATGGTTCCACATGTTAAACAATTATATTATTAGGTTTTGATTCAACATAAATTTTTAATAACTATGTGTTTCACATGGGTTGGGAAGATAATTCCCTAACCCTCATGTGTAATAAGTATTTACAAGGTCATTGAGCATCATTGAACCTTAACTACATTATCACAAATAATTAGTTTAGCTTTGATCTTGAACTTTAAGATGGTAGTGCGAAGGTTGTTGATCATCACTGATCCTTATCAATATTAACTCAAAATATATGAATCATCCACTCTATACAGACTTATAGATTCATATTTTATCAATACTCAATGTTAATTGATATCTAAAATAATGTGTATGTGTATGAATCAATATCATGCACCATGAATCAATGCTAATTTATACATATGTTAAGTATATATATGTTAAATATAAGAGCCTATATCTCAAATGTATTTGTATGTTAATATTTTTAATTTATTTTCCTATATACCATGTGTACCTTCATGGCATATGTAATATAGTGTATCTAAATATATATCATGTAAATCATGTCTCTATAAATTGAGTATATATTCATGGCATATTACCCCATAATCTATATCAATATGTCAATATTTTTATCATATTTAAACTCATATAATATATAAACCAATTTTAAATATCTAAATCTTGTATTCTATCTCAAAATATTATTTTTTGGTTCATGAAGGCTTAGGTCTGTATGATAATCCCACTAATATTCTCAGATTGAGGTGATAGACATATCATGTAAATCACAATCATAAAATAAATATTTTATTCTAGATAAAATGTTGATCTTACTCATCATATCTATAAGATGTCAAACTTAAACTTTTTGACATGATTTTATAAGACAATCCTTTATCACAATTAAATGTGCAGTCACCCATTCTAAAAAGGTTGGTTTAATATATTTTTTTTTTTATAAATGGGAGGCCACCCATCCAAAGAACCCCTTTCAATTTTGGTACTTAAAAATAATATTTTATGTTATAAATAATGTTAATCTTCCTCAATAATTCATATATAAACATAAGATTTATAATATGGATAATTGCATGCAAATGTTTTAATAAGTACACCACATTTTAGAATGTAGCTACTTCAAATAATATAGTAAAATTATAATAATGTACCTAAGCATGGACATCAAACATTGTCTTTGGGAAAAGGCTCCAAATGTGAAATATTCTCTAGAAAAACATGTAATGAAAATTTAGTAGTCAATGTCTATAGACTGAAATTTGAAATCTTAACAATAATTAAAATTTTAAAAAATTTAAAGTGCAAGGAAGGAGAACACCTATATGTGGGTGAAACCATGTTGCCTTGTAAATTGTTGGACATGACGCTTTCTTATTGAAGTGAATCATTGGAGAATAGTTCCTCATGTTAAACAATTATATAATTAGTTTCTGATTCAACACAAATTTTTAATAACTATGTGTTTCGCATGGGTTGGGAAGATAAATTCACTAACCCTAATGTGTAAGGAGTATTAAAAATGTCATTGGGCATCATTTAACCTCAACTAAATTATTGAAAATAATTATTCTAGCTTTGATCTTGAACTTCAAGATGGTAATGTGAAGGTTGTTGATCATCACCGATCCTTATCGATATTACCTCAAAATATATGAATCATCCACTCTATACAGACTTATAGATTCATATTTTATCAATACTCAATGTTAATTGATGTCTAAAATAACATGTATGTGTATGAATCAATATAATGCATCATGAATCAGTGCCAATTTATACATATGTTAAGTATATATATGCTAAATATAAGAGCCTATATCTCAAATGTATTTGTATGTTAATATTTTTAATTTGTTTTCCTATAAACCATGTGTGCCTTCATGGCCTATGTAATATGGTGTATCTAAATATATTCCATGTAACTCATGTCTCTATAAATTGAGTATATATGCATGGCATATTAACCCATACTCTATATCAATGTGTCAATATTTTTATCATATTTAAACTCATATAATATATAAACCAATTTGAAATATCTAAATCTTGTTCTATCTCAAAATATTATTTTTTGGTTCATGAAGTCTTAGGTTTGTATGAGAAGCCCACTAATATTCTCATATTGAGGTGATATACATATCATGTAAGTCACAAGCATAAAATAAATATTTTATTCTAGATAAAATGTTGATCTTCCTCATCATATCTATAGGACGTCAAACTTAAACTTTTTGACATGATTTTCTAAGACAATCCTTTATCATGAACAAATGTGCAGTCACCCATTCTAAAAAGGTTGGTTTAATATATATATATATTTTTAAATGGGAGGCCACCCATTCAAATAATCCCTTTGAATTATGATACTTGAAAATAATATTTTGTTATAAATAATGTTTATCTTCCTCAATAATTCATATATAAAGATAACATTTATACTATAGACAATTACATGTAAATGTTTTAATAAGTATAACATATTTTGGAATGTAGATACTTAAAATAATATAGTAAAAGGATAATAATGTACCTAAGTTTGGACATCACACTTTGTCTTTGGAAAAAGGCTCCAAATGTGTAATTTTCTCTAGCAAAACATGCAATGAAAATGTAGTAGTCAATGTCTATAGACTAAAATTTGAAATCTAAACAATAATTAAAAATTTAAAAAATTTAAAGTGCAAGGAAGGAGTACACCTATATGTGGGTGAAACCATGTTGCCCTGTAAATTGTTGGACATGATGCTTCCTTGTTAAAGTGAATAATTGGATAATGTTTCCTCATGTTAAACAATTATATAATTAGGTTTTGATTCAACACAAATTTTTAATAACTATGTGTTTCACATGGGTTGGGAAGATAAATTACCTAACCCTCATGTGTAAGGAGTAATTACAAGGTCATTGAGCATCATTGAACCTCAAATACATTATCACAAATAAATAGTCTAGCTTTGATCTTTAACTTTAAGATGGTAATGTAAAGGTTGTTGATCATCACCGATCCTTATTGATATTACCTCAAAATATATGAATCATCCACTCTATATAGACTTATAGATTCATATTTTATCAATACTCAATGTTAATCGATGTCTAAAATAACATGTATGTGTATGAATCAATATAATGCATCATGAATTAGTTCCAATTTATACATATGTTAAGTATATATATGCTAAATATAAGAGCCTATATCTCAAATGTATTTGTATGTTAATATTTTTAATTTTTTTTCCTATAAACCATGTGTGCCTTCATGGCCTATGTAATATGGTGTATCTAAATATATTCCATGTAACTCATGTCTCTATAAATTGAGTATATATGCATGGCATATTAACCCATACTCTATATCAATGTGTCAATATTTTTATCATATTTAAACTCATATAATATATAAACCAATTTGAAATATCTAAATCTTGTATTCTATCTCAAAGTATTATTTTTTGGTTCATGAAGGCTTAGGTCTCTATGATAAGCCCACTAATATTCTGATATTGAGTTGATAGACATTTCATGTAAGTCACAATCAAAAAATAAATATTTTATTCTAGATAAAATGTTGATCTTCCACAACATATCTAAAGGATGTCAAACTTCAACTTTTTGACATGATTTTATAAGACAATCCTTTATCACAAAAAAAAATGTGTAGTCACCCATTCAAAAAAGGTTGGTTTAATAAAAAATTTAAAAATGCTAGGACACCCATACAAATAATCCCATTGAATTGTGATACTTGAAAATAATATTTTATGTTATAAATAATTTTCATCTTCCTCAATAATTCATATATAAATATAACATTTATAGTATGGTCAATTACATGCAATTGTTTTGATAAGTATAACATATTTTTTAATGTAGCTATTTAAAATAACATATTAAAAGGATAATAATGTACCTAAGTGTGGGCATCACACTTTATATTTGGTAAAAGGCTCCAAATGTGCAATTTTCTCTAGCAAAACATGAAATGAAAATGTAGTAGTCAATGTCTATAGATTGAAATTTGAAATCTTAACAATAATAAATAAATTAAAGTAAAAGGAAGGATTAAACCTATATGTGGGTGAAACCATGTTTCCCTATAAAGTTTTGGACATGATGCTTCCTTATTGAATTGTATCATTGGAGAATGCTTTCTCATGTTAAAAAATTATATAATCAGGTTTTGATTCAACCCAAATTTTTAATAACTATGTGTTTCACATGGGTTGGGAAGATAAATTACCTAACCCTCATGTGTAAGGAGTATTTACAAGGTCTTTGAGAATTATTTAACCTCAAATACATTATCACAAATAATTATTCTATCTTTGATCTTGAACTTCAAGATGGTAACGTGAAAGGTTGTTGATCATCACCGATCCTTATTGATATTACCTCAAAATATATGAATCATCCACTCTATAAAGACTTATAGATTCATATTTTATCAATACTCAGTGTTAATTGATATCTAAAATATTGTGTGTGTATGAAAAAATATCATGCACCATGAATCAATGCCAAATTATAAATATGTTTAGTATATATATGCTAAATATAAGAGCCTATATCTAAAATGTATCTATATGTTAATATTTTTAATTTGATTTCCTATAAACCATGTGTACCTTCATGGCATATGTAATATCATCTATCTAAATATATACCATGTAACTCATGTCTATATAAATTGATTATATATGCATGTCATTTTAACCCATAATCTATATCAATGTTTCAATATTTTTATCTTATTTAAACTCATATAATATATAAACCAATTTGAAATATGTAAATCTTGTATTATATCTCAAAATATTATTTTTTGGTTCATGAAGGCTTAGGTCTCTATGATAAGCCCACTAATATTCTCATATTCTCATATTATTTTCTAGTAAGTCATAATCACAAAATAAATATTTTATTCCAGATAAAATGTTGATCTTCCTTAGCATATCTATATAATGTCAAAATTAAACTTTTTGACATGATTTTGTAAGACAATCCTTTATCACAAAAAAAAATGTGTAGTCACCCATTCAAAAAAGGTTGGTTTAATATTTTTTTTAAAAATGGTAGGTCACCCATTCAAATAATCCCTTTGAATTGTGATACTTGAAAATAATATTTTATGTTATAAATAATGTTCATCTTCCTCAATAATTCATATATAAACATAACATTTATAGTATGGATAATTACATGCAAATGTTTTAATAAGCATAACATATTTTGGAATGTATCTACTTAAAATAGTATAGTAAAAGAATAATAATGTACCTAAGTGTGGAAATCACACTTTGCATTTGAGAAAAGGCTCCAAATGTGCAATTTTCTCTAGCAAAACCTGCAATTAAAATGTAGTAGTCAATGTCTATAGACTGAAATTTTAAATCTTAACAATAATTAAAAATTTAAAAAATTTAAAGTGCAAGGAAGGAGTACACCTATATGTGGGTGAAACCATATTGCCTTGTAAATTGTTGGACATGATGCTTCCTTGTTGAAGTTAATCATTGGAGAATGTTTCCTCATGTTAAATAATTATATAATTAGATTTTGAGTCAACCCAAAATGTTAACAACTATGTGTTTCACATGCATAGGGAAGATAAATTCCTTAACCCTCATGTGTAAGGAGTATTTATAAGGTCATTGAGCATCATTGAAACTCAAATAAATTATCACAAATAATTAGTCTATCTTTGATCTTGAACTTCAAGATGGTAATGCAAAGGTTGTTGATCATCATCAATCCTTATCAATATTACCTCAAAATATATTAATCATCCACTCTATATAAACTTATAGATTCATATTTTATTGATACTCAATGTTAATCAATATTTGAAATAACGTGTATGTGTATGAATTAATATCATGCACCATGAATTAGTGCCAATTTATACATATTTTAAGTATATATATGCTAAATATAATAGCTTATATATCAAATGTATCTATATGTTAATATTTTTAATTTATTTTCCTATAAACCATGTGTGCCTTCATGGCTTATGTAATATGGTGTATCTAAATATATACCATGTAACTCATGTCTCTATACATTTAGTATATACTCATGGCATATTACCCAATTATCTATATCAACGTGTCAATATTTTATCATATTTAAACTCATATAATATATAGACCAATTTGAAATATCTAAATCCTGTATTCTATCTCAAAATATTATTTTTTGGTTCATGAAAGCTTAGTTTTTTATGATAAGCCCAATAATATTCTCATATTTCGGTGATAGACATATCATGTAAGTCACAATCACAAAATAAATATTTTATTCCAAATAAAATGTTGATCTTCCTCAGCATATCTAAAGGATGTCAAACTTAAACTTTTTGACATGATTTTATAAGACAATCCTTTATCATGAAAAAAATGTGTAGTCACCCATTTTGAAAAGGTTGGTTTAATAATTTTTTTTTAAATGGGAGGCCACCCATTCAAATAATCTCTTTGAATTATGATACTTGAAAATAATATTTTATGTTATAAATAATGTTCATCTTCCTCAATAATTCATATATAAACATAACATTTATAGTATGGATAAATACATGCAAATGTTTTAATAAGTATAACATATTTTGGAATGTAGCTACTTAAAATAGTATAGTAAAAGAATAATAACGTACCTAAGTGTGGAAATCACACTTTTTATTTGAGAAAAGGCTCCAAATGTGTAATTTTCTCTAGCAAAACTTGCAATGAAAATTTAGTAGTCAATGTCTATAGACTGAAATTTAAAATCTTAACAATAATTAAAAAATTTAAAAATTTAAAGTGCAAGGAAGGAATACACCTATATGTGGGTGAAACCATATTATCCTATAAATTATTGGACATGATGCTTCCTTGTTGAAGTGAATAATTGGATAATGGCTCCTCATCTTAAATAATTATATAATGAGGTTTTGAGTCAACCCAAAGTTTTAATAACTATGTTTTTCACATGGGTTGGGAAGATAAATTCCCTAACCCTCATGTGTAAGGAGTATTTACAAGGTCATTGAGCATCATTGAACCTCAACTACATTATCACAAGTAATTAGTCTATCTTTGATCTTGAACTTCAAGATGGTAATGCAAAGGTTGTTGACCATCATCGATCCTTATCGATATTACCTCAAAATATATGAATCATCCACTCTATACCGACTTATAAATTCATATTTTATCATACTCAATGTTAATCGATATCTAAAATAATGTGTATGTGTATGAATCAATATCATGCAACATGAATTACTGCAAATTGATATATATCTTAAGTATATATATATATGCTAAATATAATATCCTATATCTCAAATGTATCTGTATGTTAATATTTTTAATTTGTTTTCCTATAAACCATGTGTGCCTTCATGGCATATGTAATATGGTGTATCTAAATATATACCATGTAACTCATGTCTCTATGAATTGAGTATATATGCATGGCATATTAACCCATAATATATATCAATGTGTCAATATTTTTATCATGTTTAAACTCATATAATATATAAATCAATTTGAAATATCTAAATCATGTATTCTAGCTCAAAATTTTATTTTTTGGTTCATGAAGGGTTAGGTCTCTATGATAAGCCCACTAATATTCTCATATTGTGGTGATAGACATATCATGTAAGTCAAAATCACAAAATAAATATTTTATTCTAGATTATATTTTGATATTCCTCAACATATCTATATGATTTCAAACTTAAACTTTTTGAGATGATTTTGCAAGACAATCCTTTATCACAAAAAAAATGTGCAGTTACCCATTCTAAAAATGTTGGTTTAATGATTATTTTAAAAATGGGAGGCCACCCATTTAAATAATCCCATTCAATTGTGATACTTGAAAATAATATTTTATGTTATAAATAATGTTCATCTAACTCAATAATTCATATATAAACATAACATTAATAGTATGGACAATTACATGCAAATGTTTTAATAAGTATAACATATTTTGGAATGTAGATACTTAAAATAATATAGTAAAAGTATAATAATGTACCTAAGTGTGGACATCACACTTTGTCTTTGGGAGAAGGGTCAAAATGTGCAATTTTCTCTAGCAAAACATGCAATGAAAATGTAGTAGTCAATGTCTATGGACTGAAATTTGAAATCTTAACAATAATTAAAAATTTAAAAAATTTAAAGTGCAAGGAAGGAGTACACCTATATATGGGTTAAACGATGTTGCCTTGTAAATTGTTGGACATGATTCTTCCATATTGAAGTGAATCATTGGAGAATGGTTCCTCATGTTAAAAAATTATATAATTAGGTTTTGAGTCAACCCAAAGTTTTAATAACTATGTGTTCACATGGGTTGGGAAGAAAAATTCCCTAACCCTCATGTATAAGGAGTATTTACAAGGTCATTGAGCATCATTGAACCTCAACTACATTATCACAAATAATTAGTTTAGCTTTGATCTTGAACTTCAAGATGGTAATGTGAAGTTTGTTGATCATCATTGATCCTTATCGATATTACCTAAAAATATATGAATCATCCACTCTATACAGACTTATAGATTCATATTTTATCAATACTCAATGTTAATTGATATCTGAAATAATGTGTATGTGTATGAATCAATATCTTGCATCATGGATAAGTGCCAATTTATACATATGTTAAGTATACATATGCTATATATAATAGGCTATATCTCAAATGTATCTGTATGTTAATATTTTTAATTTTTTTCCTATAAACCATGTGTACCTTCATGGCATATGTAATATGGTGTATCTAAATTTATACCATGTAACTCATGTCTATGTAAATTAAGTATATATGCATGGCATATTACCCCATAATATATATCAATGTGTCAATATTTTTATCGTATTTAAACTCATATAATATATAAATCAATTTGAAATATATAAATATTGTGTTCTAGCTCAAAATATTATTTTTTGGTTCATGAAGGCTTAGGTCTCTATGATAATCCCAATAATATTCTCATATTGTGGTGATAGACATATCATGTAAGTCACAATCACAAAATAAATATTTAACTATACTATGTCATGTATAAATATATAATCAAGTCAAGATTTGGATAATATGTCATCATATTAATGTTTATGTCATCAAGATATGCATGCACCGTATGTAATTTAGATATACATAGTGGAATGCATATAAGTGGCATGTCAATATGGGTATCAATTAGGCATGTAGTAGTAACCAAATTTATATAATATATCAATAATACTAATTATTAAGGAAGTGCATGATATAAATCATGGCACCACACACAAAGAGGGAGGTGTGTGATAAGGATCTTGTCATGCAAAAAAATAATAATCACACAAGCTCAACAAGATCAAAAATAAATGTCACACAATAGCACTAAATTTAATACATAATTCAAAGGAATGAATATATTGGACATAAATATTTCACAAAAAATAAGGCCAAGGGAAAAAATAATGGGCATAAATATTTAAAAAACAAGCAAGATCAAGGGCCACATGCAAGGGACATAAATATATAATAAATTATAAAGACCAAGGACAATATGCAAGGGACATAAATATTTATCAAATAACAAGGGAAAAATGAATTTTACACACACAAGGGAAATTTCCATGAACAATACACAAAAATTACTAACCTATCACGTAAGAGAGTAACAACATCAATGAAGCATAAAATAAGTGAAAAATAGTCTACACTATCCATGCAGTTCAATGTCACATCATATTAAGTAAAATATCCATGTATCAGTATGTAATATATGAGTAACAATAAGGCATTCATAATAAATATATTTATCTCAACATTGTAAAAGGTCATATAAATATATAATATTTGGTAGTGTGACTTGTAGAAGACGATGGTCCCACCATTGGCATGGCCCATGGGTATACAAAATTCCAACATCTATGTGTCCATGTATGATATATATATCCTTCATTGCACTCATATACCATTAAACTCATGTGTGTATGAAAAACTTCCATCTACCAAACATGTGCTAAAAATATATACAAATAGTATGAATAGCCATCATGTCATATTTTTTTATTTTTGAAATATATATATATATATTGTAATTTTTATTTTATTAAAAAATTTAAAATGTGTTAACCAATTATCCAATAAATGATATAGTCTTGATGATTTCCAATATCATATGGTGAAAGGGTCACCTTTCACAAGCTAATGTTAATAAGTGTAGGTGTATCAAAATGTAAGAAAGAATAAGTTATTTAATGCAACTACCATCATCACTACTCATATAATATTTTACATGATGTGATAATATATATGTCATAAGACCCTATGAGGTCCAATGCATAGTATGAGGATGAATTGGTGCTTGTGTTGACTATGGAACACACTAAACTATTTGTGGTACTAGTTTGGTGCATGATATAGTAAATAACAACATTTATAAGTATTGAATATATTTTTTATGTGAGGAATTTTTAAGTATTTTTTATATTTTTTATGTGTATCAAAAAGTAATAAATAATAAGGTATTTAATGCAACTACCATCATCACTACTCATATAATAATGTACATGATGTGAAAATATATAAGTCATAAGACCCTATGAGGTCCAATGTATAGTATGAGGATGAATTGGTGCTTGTGTTCACTATGGAACACACTAAACTATTTGTGGTACTAGTTTAGTGCATGCTATAGTAAATAAAAACCTTTATAAGATGCTCCCACCATTGGCATGGCCCATGGGTTTACAAAATTCCAACATCTATGTGTCCATGTATGATATCTATATCCTTCATTGCACTCATATACCATTAAATTAATGTGTGTATGAAAAACTTCCATCTACCAAACATGTGCTAAAAATATATACAAATAGTATGAATAGCCATCATGTCATATTTAGGTCTTATTTTTTATTTTTGAAATATATATATATATATATATAGTACTTTTTATTTTATTTTTATTTTATTAAAAAATTTTAAATGTGTTAACCAATTATCCAATAAATGATATAGTCTTGATGATTTCCAATATCGTATGGTGAAAGGGTCACCTTTAACAAGCTAAAGTTAATAAGTGTAGGTGTATCAAAATGTAAGAGAAAATAAGGTATTTAATGAAACTACCATCATCAATACTCATATAATAATGTACATGATGCAAAAATATATAAGTCATAAGACCCTATGAGGTCCAATGTATAGTATGAGGATGAATTGGTGCTTGTGTTCACTATGGAACACACTAAACTATTTGTGGTACTAGTTTGGTGCATGTTATAGTAAACAACAACCTTTATAAGTATTGAGTTTTATTATACATGGAATAGTCTATATATTTCCTTGGGTACCAATTAAATTAGAATGTTAATGTGCCCCTTGACATCCCCATATTTATTTTTCAAATATTGTTCATTGTATTTAAAACTTTTGAAAAATATCATTGTAGATGTATTATGTTATTTATTGTGATTGAAAAATAATCCTTATATAGGTTTACCTATAATGTAGACTTGAATTAGAATTGGTTTTGTGAGAGGAACATTATGGGAAAAATCAATATTATACTAGTGTGAGTTAGAATTGTATTCTCTTTTAGTACTATTATCCTTAGGATCATGATGAAACATTAGATCATTTGTAAGAACATCTTATGATATTTTGGTTCATTTATTGGTTTTAAATTACTACCAACCTTAAAATTATGTATCATAAGGGTATCATGATTATCACTATATTTTTTGTAATATGTGTGTGTGTGTGTGTGTGTGTGTGTGTGTGTGTGTGTGTGTGTGTGTGTGTGTGTGTGTGTGTGTGTGTGTGTGTGTGTGTGTGTGTGTGTGTGTGTGTGTGTGTGTGTGTGTGTGTGTGTGTGTGTGTGTGTGTGTGTGTGTGTGTGTGTGTGTGTATTTATACACAAATACACAAAAATACATACATACATACATCATTACATAATTTAATATGGAATTCACATCACATTGTGTTTCAATAGTAACTTCATGCAAATAAATATTTATACTATTGTTTATAGTAGAAAGAGGATAATTTTTTGATTGTGTTTCAATATATGATGGAGAATAATCACACTAATTTTTATCATTTTCCATTTCTGAATAAGTAGTATATAAATCACATTATTTTGTATCATGAGTAATCTCTAAAGAGTAACTAACATCACATTCTACTTAAAGAAGGGGCATGTCCACATTTTCCATGTTATTAGGAATATAAATATATGGAAACATAATATTTCAAGTAAATACATCATGAACATACAAATGTATACCACTTATGCATTTTTATCATATTTATTTCATTATGTATAATGCTAGAAAAGAGTGTATGTCATAATTAATTGTTACTTTCTTCTCTTTATAGTGTGTGATTAGAATAATTTAAAGAAGTAGGGGAGATAATTTACTCCATTTAATTTTTTTTTTCATTTTATTATACACTATATTCATCACTATTATACTAATTATCTTCATAATCATAGTCATAATCATTTTCTTCACAATCATACTCTTTATATACATAATTAGCATCACTAATCACACAACTTTGAATTTTTTTTACCATTAATTATCATAAAAATAATACATGGAATAGATATACAATAGGAAATCTATGGGATTATGTATATAAGGTGTTTTATATTGGTTACTTAATTTTATTTACCAAAACCTAATAGAGTAAACAAGACAAACATAAATCCTAATCCTAATCCTAATAGGAAAAAACCATAGAAGTAGTGCCTTGACAAAGGTCAAATAAATAATTGATCAGTCCAATAATAGAATGATTAATTTTTATAAACACATTTTTTTATAAAACATAGTAGATAAATGAAATCCATAAATTATTAAAAAAAATAAATTCACCCTTTGTCCTCTAGCCTAAATTTACTAAAGCAAGTAAAATGCACTTTTTGGAAAACACAAAGTATGCTGGGAAAAAATAGGTTTTCCATCCACTCATTAGGACTAGAAAAACATCCAAGGGTTTTAAAAATATATCCTTTTAAATATAAATATCAGATAATCAAGGAGAAACCCTAATAAAGGAACCCCTAATAATATAATAAGAATGGAAATCCAAGTTAAAGGGAGAAACCATTAATTTTTAATTTATCAAACTAGAAAATATCCAAAAATAAGGTCTAAAAATGAAACCCTAAGGTATAAATCTTAAAACCTTATAGATAAAGATAAAATCCTATGGGAACCTAGGGTTCAAAAATGTTTAAACAATATACAATTTAGTAATATGTGTTTATCCCTATTTTGATTATGTAAACCTTAATTAGGATAAAATTGTAATATTAATTTATATTAAAAATATTAAAATTAAACTTAAATATGAATACAAAATATTAAATTGATTGAAAAATTAAAATTTTAAATATATAAAGTATAATAGAAGTTAATATACTTAACCTTATTTTATTTTCTACAAAACTAGGATAGATGATAAATAACATGGAAGAATGGTAGTGGGATGAAAAGGTTCATTTATTGGTTTTATATTATTACCAACCTTAAACTTATGTATCGTATGGGTATCATGACTATCATTGAATTTATGGAATGAAACTCTATAGATACAACATTACATAATTTTGAATCATTTCATAATATGAAATTCACATCACATTGTTCTTGTAAAGTAATAATAGAGACTGCATTAGATCATGTTTTAATAGTAACTTCATGAAAATAAATATTTACACTTTTGTTTGTATGAGAAAGTAGATGATTTTTGAATTGTGTTTAATGAGATGAGGGAAAATTATCACACTCATTTGTATCCTTTTTCATTTATAAATAAGAAGAAGAGACATCATATTATTTTATATCATGAATGATTTATAAAGAGAAATTAACATCACATTTTACTTGAATAAGGGGAATGTCCACATTTTCCATGTTATTAGGCATATAAATATATAGAAACATATTATTTTAAGGAAACACATCATGAAAATACAAATGTATACCACCTATGCATTTTTTTTATATTTCCTTCATTATGTATAATGATAGAAAAGAGTTTATGATGTAATTCATTATTATTTTCCTCTCTTTATAGTGTGTGATTAGAGTAATTTAAATAATAAGTATGGGAACTAAGTTCTTCAATTTAAAATTATTTTTTTGATTTCCTTATACACTATATTCATCAATAGTTTACCAATATTCTTCATAATATTAGTTATAATCATTTCATTCACAATCATACTTTTCATATACATAATTAACATCACTAATCACATAAGTTTGAATATTTTTCCATTAATTATCATAAACATAATGCATGGAATGAATATACAATATGAAATATATGAGATGAGGGATATGATGGGTTTTATACTGGTCATGTAATTTTAATTCACCAAACCTTAATAGAACAAACAATAAAAATGTAAATCCTATTCCTAATAGGAAAACAAGCATAAAAGTGGTGCCTTGACAAGAATCAAATAAAGAGATGATCACTCTAATAATACCTTGATTATTTTTTAGAAACACATTTTATTTATTGTAAAACATAGTATATAAATGAAACTTATAAATTATTTTAAAAAATAGATTCACCCTTCATCCTCTAGCTTGAATTTCATAAAATAATTAAATTGTAATTTTTGGAAAACACATATAATATTTCAGTAAAAAATAGGTTTTTTATCCACTTGTTATGAATAGAAAAACATCAAAGTTTTTTAAAAATAGAATTTTTTTAATATAAATATCATATAATCAAGGAATAACCCTAATAAAGGACCCCTAATAGGAGAATAAGAATGAAACCTTTAATTAAAGGTGGAAAAAATCAAATTTTGACTTATCAAACTGGATAATATTCAAAAGAAGGTTTAAAAATGAAATCCTAATATATAAATATTAAAAACCAATAGGTAAGGATAAAATCTTAGGAGAAAATAGGATTTAAAACTGTTTAAGAAATATAGTGTTTCACTAATATGTGTTTTACCCAATTTTCACTATGTGAACCTTAATTAGGATAAAATTTTAATATTAATTTAGATTCAAAAATATTAAAATTAAACATAATTTTGAATGTAAAGGATTTTAATTTATTCAATGATTGAAATTGTGAAATATAGAAAGTATAATAGAAGTCAAGATACTCAACCTTATCTTATTTTCTTCAAGAATTGGATAGGTGATAGGTGACAATGTAGATGATAATTTGGACTATGATTCTCTTAGATCAGGTTATATATTTTTGACTACACTTAGATAGTACCAAAATACTTATGTGGGTAGGGTATAATGGTATGTTTATAACTAGATGTTAATGTCCCTATATAATTTGATCTTATGTTTGGTTACAGACATTTGTAACTAATTTTGTTGTGTCCCTATGTGCAATACGAAACTTTGATTTCTCATGCAACACTAATAAATCCATATCTTTAATTTCAAAACCCTAGGTCCACTTAAATATTAGTTTAGACCTAAAAATGGGGTGAAATGTGGATTTAGATATCCTCAACTAGCCCCGAATGATTGGTTGATCATTTCTTACATATCTAATACTCCAAAGAGGGATAGAAAGCCAAATGTAGTTCTCCCCATTAGGTGTATGTGTGAAATTATGTTTGTTAAATGTATACAACATGTGATTTATATTATAACACTTGTAAAATTAAAATTTTCATTTGATTTTAAGGTGATTCAGACTTGACTAAGACTTTCTATTTATAATGGGCTTATAAATTGAAAGAAATAGGGTAATCCTCTTGAATGTGTAATAACCAATATGTACTTGATATATAAGAGCTAGATTATCAATTAGGATAAACATATTTATTATTTATATGAATATATTTGGGTAATTTCACATGATATAAAAATATTTTTAAAATGGCCCAAACTATAGGAATGGATTTGTTTTATAAATTGACCATTGCTTGGTAAGAGACATAACCATTAGATTTAGACAAAACTATCAAAACGTTATGTTTTAAATTTAAAAATTTCATATAAGAAATAAGAGTATTGGTATGATGATCTAGATATGTCTAAAAAAGATATATATTTGGTTTTTCACACACTATAGGTTTCTTTTAGGTAACTAACAATAACTTGTAATAACTGGACCGATGGATAACATGTATGTATGATAGAATGGTGAACTAGAGTCATATATGTGCACGCAATTTATGTAAGGTGAAAGTAGTTAAAAAATAAAATTTATGAGTATCTAATACCAAATTTTAATATCTAAAATAATATTATATCCCTTAGTAAGGAATATTATTTTCCATTCTAAAAGTTGTTGAATGAAACTATTTAGAATGGATAGCCACCCATTCTAAAAATGGTTGGGAGGATTCATTGGGTAGAAATGTGAAAACACAAAATATATTTTAATAGGGATTTGTAAGTAATATTATTTTTTATATTTATTTATAATTTTTTGAATTTTATTTATAAAATAGTTGGGAAGATTCTACCTTTTTATAAGGAATATTACTTTCCCAGATAAAATTTTGTTGAACTATATATTTTAGAATCGACATCCTTCCATTCTTAAATTATTTAGGAATATATAGATGTATTTTAAAACTAATAAATATTTCTTTCTTGATATATATCTATAAATTAATACATTATAAGATGATCTAAAATAATGAACATAAAGATTTTCTACTTTGAGGAAGAAAGGAATTTTGTATGATATGAATTTCAAGAATATTATTGTTCATTTATGTGTCCAAATATTCCTCCTTTAATACATATATTCATACTTTTAATTTCCATGGGGCTATGTATATTCCTTTACTTACCTTACCAATTCAATTTTTAGAAATTCACTTTCTCCATATCCATTCTATTAAGATCATTTATGTGTTATTCTTATAAGGTGGTTTCCAAAACATATTTGTATGGTTTTTCCTTTTTTTAAATATCATGAGATTGATGTGAGTTATTAGTATGTTAATGAAATTTCATTTAAGACTTTTAAAACATATCTTGGGAGCTCGCCAAGAATTAATTTAGCGTTCATGTGGAAAGAACTTGTTTATTCCATCATTAAGGGAAACACTAAAGACTCCATGGGTGGAGACAAGGTGAGAATTGAACCTGAGTCTTGATTTGGTTAGTAATAATCCTACCATATGGAAAATTTCACAATAGGGAGGGCTTGTTATTTTAATGGAAAGAGTAATAAGTTTTGACCCTATTATTTTTGAATTATTTTCCAATTCATGGAAGGTAAGGAATATTAAAGTTAGTGGCATATCCTTCATAGGATCTGAAGCATATCTTAATACATTAGGATTCTAGTGAAGGGTGCTAATATTTTCAAGTCAAGAAGATCAAAATATATGTTAATTCATTTCTCAAGGGAAAATAAAATCTTACTCATTTTCAAGGTAGATTCCTTTGTGACTCCATTATTTCTCTATGGGATGAGGTTTTACTCTAAATGATGAGGTATGTGAATATTTAAGGTAGTTTGATTTAGGTTTCCCCATACCATTTAACTCTTCTTAATCACTTTAGATTCATAAGTATCCGTAACAAACCTAAATCAAACCTAACTCTTCTTAATCACTTTAAGGTAAAATAAATTCATAAGTATCCCTTTTTGTTTCCTAATTTATTTATAGAAATCTATTACTAATTTATAATTAGGTAAAGGTGATATCCATGTTAACCAAGGTATTATCCTCTTGATGATCCATTATAATAAATCCTAACTTCTATCCCGAAATATATATCTAGTGAAAAATGTTATAGACCCATTACTTTCTACCCACCCCCCTTCATGCCCTAAATCTAAAGATAGAATGATAAAATCAATTACTATCCACATTCCACCAAAAAGGAAAGATAAATACAAAATAAATCCAAGATAAGAGGAGACCCTAAGTCCTAAAATGACCAAATTTGTTGACCCTGTTGTTGAATGATCTAATTCAAAGGATCCCCTAGGTACCCCTTAGCTTGATCCATATTTCCCTTCCTATTCCAAAATATCCTACTATATATTTAAGTATACAATATTTTATAATAAAGACATGTCAAAGAATGAAGTTATTAAAGGTTTATATCAAGATATGAACATGACATACCTTAGTGATATGAACATACAAGATAAAATATACACCCTTGGAAAATAATCCCATATCCACCAATGCATAATGAAGTGGTACTTGGTGAAAAATGAAAGGATCAAGAATATGATTGATCAAATCACATCAAAAATTATGGTGAGTAAATGATCCCATATCCACTACTGCATAATGAATTGGTACTTGGTGAAAAATGAAACGATAAAGAATATGATTGATCAAATCACATCAAAAATTATGATGACCCTACTTAGATGATTGAATGAAATCTTTCACCAAAGACTTATGGTCCATGAATATAATAGTTAGTGTGATAAAAAATGAGGTTTAAGAAATTAAAATTAACTTAAATTAAATTAACAAAGTTTAAAATTTAGTGTGATATGGTCTCAATAAAGTTATATAATTATACATGAGTACTATTACGAACTATGATGAAACCATTTCCATGCTTAAGTAAGGAATACTTGCTAAAGAGGATGAAATCAAAGACACTATAAAGATTAATAGGATTAAAGAAAGATAAAAACCCTAAGTTTCAAAGGAAAAAATAAAAATTGAAGAAGACATAATTTTTTTAGAAGAATAATTGGAGGCAACAAGAACCCTCAGCAATTTCAGTGTGTAATTTGTTGTCTTTTATTTGTGTGTTACCATATTCCTATCCTATGACAATGTTTTCCCTCTTGGGACTCCTAGTTTTGTGTCTTTCCTTATTTTTTTGTTGTGATAATCATATTGTATTTCATGTATCCTAA
Organism: Torreya grandis; assembly: GCA_037957365.1. Taxonomy (NCBI): domain Eukaryota; kingdom Viridiplantae; phylum Streptophyta; class Pinopsida; order Cupressales; family Taxaceae; genus Torreya; species Torreya grandis. Next base: position 3,264,347 of record JARHVA010000829.1, read on the forward strand.
TTTTTTTAAAAGGTTTTGGGCCTTTCAAAAACCCAATTTTAACTACTATACAAAAAAAATTCAATTTGCATAAATGGTGCATGAACACTAATATTTTTTTACCTACAAAGCTATACTTTTGTGTATTATTTATAATTTTGACTTCCCATTTATTATAACTAACACACTTTAACTTTATTTAAATAATTTACGGAGCCTGCCCTCATAATAAATTATACCAAGCTTCATTATAGTTCCAAGAACCAAATGAATACCACCACAACATCTATATTATAAAATTAATTTTGACTATGTAATCAAACAATATCAAAGACTAAAAGGTATAATATGTCTCCTAAGATATCATGATATTATATTTATCATGACATCATACATTGGGTAAACATATTAAAAAATAGTTGAAATAGAGGCCTTATGATAAGGTATTTTAGATAGCCAATGACCTAGGTTGGAGTTAGTTTATAAATTGTGTCAAACTAATTACAAACCATAACTTAACATGTCATTAATTGAAATCATTATAATATTATATTCTTGTAAAATTTTAATGAAACTAAATCCAAGTATCATAATTTACTACATAACACATTAGCATTGTAGGTTTATAGATAATGGCATAATATGTATAATATTTAAACCTTATAAGTCACAAAGGGTAGTGTAAAGCATTGATTATTGACCAATTTAACCCCCTCATCAAATTGATTCAACCCCCTATGTAAAAAAACTTTGTCTTAAAGTGTTTAATAGGTCATTTTATTCCAATTAGGGTTGTATTAGCCTTGGTTAATCTTTAAATTAATGTTACATGTCATTTTGGGTCCTGTCTAAGGTCAAAATTGGGCATTCAATGATTTAGATAGGTTTTTGGGGATTTTTGAAAGTTAAAAAGGGTGATTTCATATTATATGTGTCCTAATATGTCTTATGTAACTACTGGTAACTAACAAAGTCTACATGATTCGGTTGGAATCAAGAAATCACTTGAAAAGGGGAGTTTTTGGCCACTTGTACAGACTTGTACAAATTTTTTTAGGTTATGAGAGTTATAAAACGTTACTTGATCTTCCTCCTACTCACTTCTACCCTTAGATGAATTTTTTGGATTTATAATCTTCATTTTTCACTTTGTCTTCTCCATCACTCTTTAGCAAGGTAAAAACAATCAGAAGTTTGCAATCACTACAAGTCGTACAAGTAGTATCAGAATGAATGAATTTGGATAATGCTAGTAGGTCTAATGGGTTCCAACTTAGTGATTTTTTTTTTCAAATCCATGTCCTGATACTGATGATCAATCGTTAAGAAGTTAAGGTGCTTCTTATGGCTTGTTCATCTATGAGGGGTCCAAGTTTGTTTTTGCTACAATAGATTAGAAATGAATGAGAAGGAATGGTTTGGAAAATTTATATGAGGTCTAATGGAGGAAATATACATGATTTTTTCATCATCCAACTCTCTATCATTTTTCCACACCAAGAAAAAATGTGTTACTACCTTGTTTAGCAAGTTGTAGTCAAAGTAGAGTTCCCAACTTACTTCATGACATTCCAAGGTCTCATCACTTATTGAGGATGCATATAATTAATTATAAAACATTAAAAATCTCTTTAAATTCCTCTCTAAATTCCAAGTTCATAGGTGCAAGCAATGTTTCCTAATGGGCAAGTTTCATTCCAATAGAGATGATTATTTTTCTTTGGGTTCTCAGTTCCCAAAATAGTCAAACAGAGGTCTAGGTAATTTGTTGAGGAGTCATATGTCATGGCATGAAAAGTATCCATCCTTCTTGCTTATTATATATTGTATCCATATCACCAATGAACAAACATGCCAAATTTGATATTAGTTAGACAAGTACAAGGTTGAGTTTCATAGGTCCAAAGTTATTAAAAAAACCACTAAATGTGCTCAGTGATATCTAAAGGTTACGGATTGCAAGTTTGGTTTTGAACTCCTCATTGAAGGTTTTAGACTTTGCAAGCAATATAAAACTTTACAATAGCCAAAAGTGACTTTCATAATCTAAAATGACAAGTTGAAGGTGATTTTGGTGTTTAATTACCTCCATTGCCAATTTATTGTCTATACAGGCCAGCAAATAGCCACCTACAATAGTCACATTGATAGTGAGGTGTAACTTGTAAGTTGGTGTCACTTTTGAAGGCTTCTAAGTAATTCATAATGGAATGGTTAAAGGGGAGATATTAATGGTCTTAGTGAATACCTAAAAAAATATTCAAATACCTATAAACACCCCTCAAATGCTCTCAAATTTTTCAAAATATGACTATTTCAGTCAGTCAAAAGGGATAGTCATGTGGACAGGTATGAACACAAGGTGGTATACTAGTGAAAGGTGAAAATGAGAATGGGGTCAAGATCTTGAGGATGATAAGATGAATCAAATGGTGTGAGTGACCCTATTAATATTCATTGAATGATAAGCCTAAAAGAAATCAAACCATGCTTAATCAATCACCTACAGCAGGCTAAATAAGAGAAAATAGTGACACAGCCAAAGTTAACAGACTAAGGTGTAGAGTTAAAGCATGAGATGAAGGATAAATTAAGTTAAAGATTTTTAATTTGTGTTAGGACTTTATAAACATGATAAAAATGGCCTAAAATCTTAAAACCTTAACCAAATGATGCAAAGCATAATTAGCTAGATGATTGTTATAGTCAAATCAAACACAATCACTTTGAGATTAAAGCACAAGTTGGGCTAGTATGAAAGACTTGGATATGAGATCAAATAATTAAAGTTGTGTGAAAAGATAAGTATAATAGATTGAAAATACATAAACACCAAAGTGATCTCAATATATAACTTATAGGCACCAATCCAAGCTAAACATATTCATCTCTTTCTAACCCTATAAGAAATTGTCTAAGAAAATGCAAGATTGAGTTTAGACTAGTTGGAGGAGAATCCTTGGGACTTGAGAGAAAATTTTTGGTGGATATCATGTTAAAAATCCCTAATTCCATGAATTTTTTTTAATGAGATCATGAAGGGAAGTGCCCCATGTTCTGTCTCAAGTAAGGGCCACTTTTCACTTGCACAGTCATCGCAAAATGGGAAAACATGGTCAAATTCATGCACTTGAGATGAAGGAAGGTTGATAAGAAGTTTTGATGAGTTAAAACACACTTAAAATAATTTGATAAAATTGATTTCAAAGGTAAAATCCATGCCAAATGTTTGGAGTTACTGAGTTTTCAGGGACAACTAATATGCAAGCAAGTTGGGCCTAATGCCAAAATAGGGTCACATTTATCCTCTAGGTTTTATGAAGCCATTATTATGATTTAAAGGTGTTTTAAAGGTGTTATTATATGTGTTCAAATAGATATTTTGTAGTTTTTTCCTTCAATTTTCCATTTTAAGCTAAAACCTCTCATAGGCCTCATGGGATGCATAGGTGAAACTCAAATGTTAGATTGAAGAGCTCATAACTTCCATGAAAATTTACATGGTGCCTTGAGATAATTTGAGGTATTAGGCAGGTTAATTAAGAAGTTTTCAATTTGATTTTTAGGTATCTCCAATGTGTGGATTACATGAATGAACCAAAAAGGGTTAAGATGCTTTAAACCTCCAAATGATTGTTTTGGAGCCTGATTGGAGGAAAAGGAATTTTTATGCCCCCAAATGGATGTTTAAATCTATAAACCCACCATTTAATCCTTTATAAATCTCTCGGTGATCATCTCATGCCACTAGTCTTTACTTGTAGGTATAGGTCTATATACAATAGGCCAAAGAAGGATATTTAATGTTAGAATAAGGTTTTGTACAGATGGTCAAAGGATTAAATTTAACATGGAGGATGATAAAGGAGTATAAAAAGTTAATAAAATGCCATTTATCCTAGTTTTTATAGTAAAAATCCCAAAACATGCATTTTTGGCCTTCTAGGCTAAAGAGGGCTAAGTAGGCCTAATTGGGGAGGCTAATGGAATAAAAAGCATATTTGCCTTGGGATTTAGACCTAGAAACTTGGCATAGAGCTTAAGGATGTATATTTATTATCAAAAGTTCTATATATAAGTCCTATAGGTCTTTACATTTTCCTATGTAGGTGTATTTATGCCAAAATAGGGCTATAAGGAGATAAGGTCTAGTGAAGGATTTGTGATAAATTTGGGGAATTGGAGAGAGGTTGATGGATACAAGTAGAATTTTTATAGTATAAAATTATTATAATCCTTACATGAATAATATTTTCATAAATAAATCTATATCCCATGTTTAGCTATTTTGGCCAAATTGGGCCTAATGAGGTGAAGAGGCCTAGTGACACCTATGAGGGTAAATAATGTTTTCAGGTCATTTGAAATTATAAAATGATTAAATAAGATCCCAAAGTGTCCTTGGTACATAGAAATAACTTCCTAATAGGTATCATGACCTAATTATTGCATTTCATCACTTGTTAAGAAAGAGTTTCAAAGTTTAAAGATGCTTGTGAATGGTTTTTATGCCACATGGAGGGAAGATGCTTAGTTTGGAATGTTTACAAGTCATATCAGTTCCATGAATATTCATAAATATCATAAAAATTCATTTTAACAAATATTATAATGTTTACACATGTATTTTTGCCCCTTCAACTTCCGCCCTCTCTCTCTCTCTTCCTCCAAATGCTATAAATGCAAGCCATTTTGGCTTTGAAAAGGATTCCAAATTTTGGTATGGTGAATCCCTACCAAAATTATACCTTTATTTTCACTTTTATTAATGATAATTAAGTTTTTTTTATTCAAATTTCATTTTCAAGATGTGTTAAAGTTATCTCTTTGAATGTCAAGTATAGCTTAGGTTCAGCTTGCTTTCATACAATCCTTGAATATGTTGTTGAAAAATGGCTTCCCTTAGAAATTTTCATGAAGTGTATGCTATTAAAATAGGCTATTTAAGTGTGTATGAGTTTATTAGTGTCACATATTAACTTATTTTTACTTTCCTTCATTTTTTTAGTGACTCTTTACCTTCATGAAAAACACTAAGGTTAGGAGCTCCATCAATGGTGTTGAGGCTAGTTTGACTATCTTAGTCCATTATGAAAATTTAAAGTGTATTTGGAACCAAATATTAGTGTATCACCTCTTATTTTAGGTTTTTTTATGCATCTCTCTCTCCCTTTTCACCCATGATAGGTAGTTTTAGGAGCGTAAGCACATCAAGCCATATCTAGGGAGATAGCCCTCATAATACTAGAGGTATACCTCCATCATAGGTGCCCCACACACCTAGAGGTATTATCATGTCTCCAAAATATTTAAGAGGCTTGAACATCCTCTTTTAGGGTGGAATATTTGGAGACAACATTGATGCCATAACTTCCAACTAACATCCATGACCCAAACCCATTATCATGTTTTTCAAACAAACATCTCATAAACCATGGCAGTTTTTCCTCCTAGATTCAAAGATAGAATACTTTATTTTTTGTAGATAAAATATAAAATGTGTCATTAGATATTCATATTCGTCGATAATATCATCTAGTTTTGAGCTACAAATAAACTACCTATGATTTTATATAATATACAAACTTTAGGCATGAATGAAATTATAAATGTTGAGGAGAGAAGAATATATTTACTAGCAATGGGGCTCTCCCACATACATTAGTGTGTCTTATAGATATTTCAAATACCAAAAATCAATTACATATTTGTTAAATTTGTATAAAAATATTCAACTCTACCCATATAATCTACATAAATAATTTTTGGAATGGCATCCTCATCGAAAGATTAAGGGATTTCTTAAATATGTATATTTTTTTTCACATTTTAAAGATTAACTATGTTTATAAGGCCTTCAACCTTTAAAATCTTAAATACTTACATATAAACTCACATTTATTAAATTTCCCCTTATTTTCTATTATAGTTTTTTTTCATTATAGATTTGAAAGTCAAATGCTAATTTTATTTAAATTTGTTTTTAAATAAATGAGATAAATTTTAAAAAGACATAATATGGGAGTGAGCCTTTTCATCTACATGGGATGATAAAAAATTAATATGATAGGATATAAAACAACCCATGTTCAATTTTTTTAATTATAAAAGTAATATATTAAAAAAAAAAAAATATGCATATATAACCTTCAGCCAAAAATCTTTTAATAGTAATTTATAGTATATATACAACCATTATCTAGGAATTATTCATTTATAGTACAAAAATAAAAACTAATGCATGTTAAACTGCTTCTAACATAAATTTTTTTTCCATGAAATGTACAATAGTTAATAAGAGGGACAAAGGGACGTTTTTGACAATATAAAAATATTGATTTTTACTCAACAAATAACTATGATGTTAATATATTATACCTTAGTTTTATAATAATATAGGTGGTATTCAAGGAAAGTCTTAAATCAATTTCATTAAATAAATTTATAAATTTATATTCAAAACAAAACATTTATGTATAATAATGCTTTTGGTTTACCATTTCTCTACTAAGAGAAGGTATGATGCTTTTGAGGTCTTGATACCTAACTAACTTTTGTGTCCTCACGACCCTTTTACTATCGAGTTTCTCTTTCCAAATCACAAAAACAATAAATGAGAAAATTAAAGAAGGTTTTTCAAACTTAACATAAATATTGTTAATAGTAAATTATAAAAATTGACCATGAACTAGATGAAATTCATGTGTAAATCAATCCTATCTAGCCAATATAGTTAGTGATATTTTAAATATATTAAGTTGGGATGGGGAAACTAGTTTAAATTATAATATATAAATAACTGAGTGTTCTGGATTTATTTCTTACCCCTCCAATAGATTAACAAATGTTATATAAAAAATAAGTTTTTACTTCTAACTAAAACCATATTTGTCTAGAATTTTTCCCACTATTTATATGCTTCTAATTCCTACCACCATGACTGTCATATGTAAATACATAGTTAAAGAGTTATGGAAATTATTGATACCATTTATTTTTTATTCTTAGGCTCATGGATGAATTTACCATACAAGTTTTTAAAATTGTTAAGGTTTTTCACTCTGATATTTTATCTATGTTCTCATATCTAAGATTTGAAATATACTCTAGCTCATAATTTTTTTCATGTTCATTCTACTTCAAATTAGTCTCATGGAATTTTTATTACATTCCCTATTCACTCATAGTATAAATTTATGCTTCAAGACAAGTTAAAATCATTTGATTGACTGAAAGATATTTTCGACAAATATGATACTTTAAATTTGTTTAATATGTTTTTAAGACATTAATTTTTTACTCATTTATGCACTCTTAACTACCTAAAATCATTTATTGATGGCCTAGTCTAAATAGAATGATATATTTATAATCTTGTACACATCTTTAGTATGTTGGTCTTAATTGAACAATTAGCTTTCTTGAATTTATTTTGAATTATGTGGAATATAACTTAAAATAAATATATATGGTTTGAATATTACTAATACATTTGTGTTGATAAATGACAACACATGGATAAGGAAGGAAACACTCTTAAAACTAAATGGTTGGAGTTAGAAATTGCTATAATTATCATCTAGTGTGACCTAATGCTATATCATCTGGAAGTTTCTATATCAAGTTAGTTAGTGGGAGAGGAATAAAATTAAATTACCAATACTTAGACATAACTTTGGATGCTTTATTTTTTTGATCATGACCAAAGGAAAATACCTAAAATAGATACATTCAGTGATATAATTTTTTTTGTTCTCAACATTATGTCTTTATTTTTTTTAGATGTATCAATATGATCCCTAAGCTATATATGGTGTAAATGAATTGTTTCCATATTGGAAATGAAGTATTGACACTTTATGGAACTAATGCTTTAATGTATCAAAGGCCTCATGATACCTTTGTATTTAAATTGATTTTTTATTTAGGATCTTATTTAAGAGTGTATTTATGTGTGGGAAATTCCAACGGTATACCATGTGTTGAATTAATGTCCACACTTATTGGTACATACTTGGTGCTTATAATTAATTGATAGATGAAATATTTGCATCCCATGCTTGAATATTATATGGTCAAACATGATGTTAATGGTGGTGCATAACATAGTTATCTAGTTTTGGGATATTTAAAACTATCTACATCTTTGAAATATCACATGCAATGTCTGTACATTATATTTGGGAATCCTATGCATAGTCCAATACCAACATAAACTAGGAAGTTTTACATGAAATATTTAAAGGTAGATACAATGATCCTAGACAATAATATTGGAGCATTATTTGGCCTAAAAAGCATCACATTGAATTTTATTGACAATATTCCTCTCATCCTCTAACTTCTTTCTAGATATGATGGTAGATTGAAATTTCATATGTAAATGAATACACTTTACCCTCCATAATACATTAAAAGAATATCTTTGTAAAATATGTTTAAAACATATTTTATATGTACGTAAATTACCTCTATAAAACCACACAAATATTAATGTCCCCATATTCACACATTCAAGGCTTATCTATAAGAAATATCACACCAACATCTAACATATTATCAATTTTCTCTTCAACCAGGGCACATAAATTTGGGTTTGTGTAGTATGTACGATTATTTACATACTTCATATCAAAATTCAATTCACTATAAATCATTATGGAGAGATGGTTTTAGGTATTTCATCTAATTTTAATTTAAAAAAACATTGAAATGCAAATAACTTTAGACTCTCAAACACATTACTGAAACACAACAAAAATTAATAGTCTTGGACCCTTTAGAAGATTAAAAGGAATTATCCTTGTGAAGTATTCATAATTATAAAACATAGTTTATGAGAATGCTAAGAATGATAAAATCTTCCTAGAAATTCCTTTAGGAGGGTTTAGGACTATGTTTTGAATATGAATTAAATTACAACATCTTGAAACCAAACTACATACATGATTAGAAATGTTGACATCACTAGGTATGCTCTATGCAGCCAAAAAACATATTTTTCTCATATTTTAGAAACAAATTCTAAATTTTGTATATGAAAAAAATTATTCATTTTAAAATATACCTGCTAATTTTACATATCCATAAATTATTATTTTTAATTATTATTCTTGGAACGATGTAGTTATGAATGAATTACTTAAAATTTATGCAAATAATTCATATGCATGATACATGCTTACACATTTTACATATATATCTAAAGAGAGTTTAAAATAATAACATTTAAAATATCTCTGCATTCAATTGTTATTTGATGGATGCTGACAATCTATTCCAAAACTTGTTAGTGGATGCCAATTTAAAAGATATTAAGTTTCGTTGAGGTCAAAACACTAATAAATAACAAACTAATAAGAGGTGGGATGGAATTCCTAATTCATAGATATGAAAGGTCTATTCATAACCAAATTTATGCCTAAAAACAAGATATAAAATCCAACTATGAAAAACACTACAATTTAAAATAAACCTAACATAAAAGAAATACCCCTCAATAAAACCATACATAAAAATTAAGAGATTTTCAAGGCCAATGCCACTCTAGATATTAAAATAAAAAATGATCAATACAATTTTTATTTGATCAGGTAAATGTACAATTTTTACATGATCTTATCATCATAGTGTTGATACATATATTCAAGACAACACAAAATCGAACAACATCAAACAAACCAGCTTTCTAGACTAGAATGAAAAGTAGAGAAAATTATATCAAAAAACCCCAATTTTTTTGAGAAATCTATGCTAAAATTTGACCAAAAACTAAACTAAAAACAATAAACAAATAAGGACCTAGCTAAAAATTATATTCTTAAGATTTAGATTAATTCACTAGCATAGCCAAATTAGTATTCTCCTTATATTCTTTGGTTTTATCTTTAGTTATTTTTCATGGGTAACTTTTCTTAGGACTTATTCCTTGTCTATCCATTATTTTTACCTAGATTTTTGGGTGAAGATTTCAATACCTTGTTCTAAATTAGGCTACCTTTTTTTTTCCTTCATGCTACTTATTTTGAATTCCATTTTCTTTGTAATATTAATAGGGGTAGTGGTAGGGACATACGTCTCCATCACCCATTTATCCTTCTTGGGAGGATATGTTTTTCCCCCATCAATTTGGGGTTTGACCCCAACATTTTTTATAATATACCAATCCTTTCTAAATTTCTTATCATCATCCTTTAAAACATTCTATTCTTCCATATATTTTATGATAAGTCTTCCCTGATGTTCCATATTATCCTCCAACTCCATCAATTTCATATTAAAATTTAAATGAAGGCCTAAGGTGTCTTTCCTATCATTATTCTTCTTAAATTATCTAAGAAGATATTGAGAAATATTCCTCTAGTCTTATTTCATTTTTTTAACACACTTATCTTTAGGACTCTTATAATCTTGAGCTTTGTGTTTACCATATATGGCCTCTAGTATAATCCCCATTAAGTGGGTACTATTAGAATGGGATTAATCCCAAGTGTTTTTATAATATTTTTGAATTTCTTCCTCAATTTCCATAGACTTTTCAAGGTCCTCCTTAGAATCTTCCACAATCTCCTTCCACTAGATACACTACCTTCCCCCTCAATACCTTCCCTCTCTTCATAATGAGAAAAATTAGACCTTAGTGGAGGAGATCACTTTCATAATTTGATTTAAATGTAGTCAACATGATTTTGAGTGATTTAAATAGGAAATATGGAAAAGTAGTTATGTCTCCTTTAAAGTGATTTATGAGAAGAAAATTATGATAGAATACAACATGAAATTTATCTTTTAATGTTATATATTTCATGATTTATAGGTAGATGTTTGCCTAGTACTTTGATATGTTTTTCCTTGGGAAGCTTTTTTTCTCGATAATCATGTCCACTTTAGAAATGAATAATTTATTCATTACCTCTTACTTTAACATTTATCCTTAAATATTTTGGTACCCTCACATATCATTGTTAGGATCTTGCTCTACCAATTAGAGCACATATGATTACTTCTTGTATTAGCAACTAAACACGGAATTTAACCAGAATCAATAAGTAACTAGAAATATGAAACAACACAGGAATTGAGAGACAATACACAATTGTATTAATAATCACTCAGAAGAATATACAATAAAGAAGATGCCACTTCTTCTTCCACCTCAAAGGTTCGCCACACCTCAAGACCTTCTTCCCTCTCTCTCTTGGTCACAACAATCAACTCCAATACAAAATTGATGTTCACCTCTCCAACCAGTCAGTAACACGCTGCCAGTACACCAAGTACACAATCGTACTCCAAGTAAATCTCCTGCTCTCTACTGCTACCTGTAAATCACTAGACCTTACTCACCATTGTAGATCTCCAAAAGAAGCCATGCTCACCTGCTGACCAAGATCATACAAATATGAAGAACCCTGCTGATTCTCCAAACCAGTACCCACCTTGGTACTATGGCACTAGGACGAATGCACCATTGCTCTCTTCTCTTAGAAGGAGCTTATTGCTCTCTTACTCTCTAGTTACAAATTTACAATACAACCCATGAGTCCATATATAGATCTCATGCTTACAATAATTAGACTAACCTAATTACAATAATTAGACATGTAACTCAAGACCAAAAATAGCTTTTACATGCAAACACTCAGTTCAACGAATAAACTGTCCATGGAACAAGCAGTTCTAGAACTGCCACAGGCGACCGATGTCGGTCCCTGTCTGCCTAGAGGTGGCTGACGTCAGCCGACATACTGTCGATGTCAGTTGTCTTCCTGTCCACCCTACCGTAGTCAGTTTCCTTATGCACTGTACCCTACCGATGCCGGTCTCCCTAGAACTTAGTAACCTCCTCCTTGTTTGCACCAGTTGAAGCTTTTAGCTCCACATCCTAACAATCTCCCACTTGGAGATAAATAGCTACAATTGTACCTGTATCTATACACTATCTAATTTGTACCCTGGCTTGTATCCCTCTTCAAGATCAATCCTGAAGACTAACCACCACACCCTATGATGCTCTAACCTTTGTGCCTTTGTCATTCAAGTAACCTACCAAATCCACATCTACAAACTTATGTAGAAAATAACTTGACCCTGCATAGCATGTCGACCTACTGTTGATCCCTGTAAGAATCCACTAAACTGCCCTTCAGTACCTCTTCCTCGAATTGGCTCCATACTTTCTGACAACCCCCACTGCTTGGGAAAAAACTCAGGTCTACACTGGACCTCATGTGATTTCAAACACTGTTCCAAGTTAGGCTTGAACTATCCAGCCCTTGGTGTGCTTTCTAATTCTGCATCCTACATCATGAACCTTGCCAACACCGTCTTCACATCAGCTCCCACTGGAGATGAAATCTCCATGTCTCTTATGCCAAAGAATTTTGCTGCTCCAAATTCTTCATGACATGCCTCTGAACTAACCTTACCTTTAACTCAGCAAATACATGTATGTACAAAACTTGCTAGCAAATTACCCACATACAGAAACTGGATAATGTCGCAACTCATCATCCACCTGGTAAGACAAAACCACAATAGTTACAATGACATTGACTGAAGCCATGCTTAGTCATCCACCTGTCACACCTATACCACTATCCTGCAGCTTCCTCAAGACCATATGCCATAGCCTTCTGTCTCTTGTGTCCATCCACTCTCTTCTTTAACTTGGGAATCCATTCTATCTCTCAGTGCTTACTTCTAGCTGACAACTATACCAACAAATCCTTGTTTGGTTTTTCTCCAAGGACTCACTCCTCATCCATGCCAAGCTCCCACTGTATTTGGATTCTACCTGCATTGCCTCTTCCATCTTCCTGGTTCTTGACCATCAATAAGCAATATAAATAAGGTGAACAATGAATATGAGGTTTACTTACCCTTTCTGACCTCAACATGAGCGTTTGAGACTTGTTGACAGCTTGCTTTTTGCCCACCATCCGTACCAGTGACTGATCTCGGCCATCTCCTAGTCTGTTTCTGACCGATGTCAGCTCCCTATACTGACCCTGACTACCAACATCATTTCCATGGCTGACGTCAGCATCCCTCCTACCGACGTCAGTTCCTTCATGATCGATGTCAGTCTTCCTATTGCCAACATCGGTTATTGTCTGACTGACGCTAGTACCTGTGTTCATTTGTGAGTGATAACCTTTTTACCTGCGAGCTCTCCATGGATCAAATCTTAATCAAATCAACCCTACTCTGCTCAAAATAATTTAGCTTCCTCACCTGATCTCTGTTCGTCATCTCCTCCATGAACACCAAGGCTTTCCAGTTCTTTAGTTTGTCAAAGACATCAGACCTCTGCTTCAAAACTTGCATTTTCCTCCTACATATGTGAGTAAGCCTATGAAGCCACATCTCTGCAATAGAAGGTGAATCAGTAATATAAGTAGATAAATAAAGGATACCTACTTTCTTACCACCATCTAATTCAAGTGTATCCACTGTGAGATTTACAGTGCATCTCTCATCACCCAAATTTCTTGAAGAAATTAGACTAATCTCCAAGACTGGTACCTACATGACTTCCTTCAACCACTGTGTGTCATATGTCTACAATTTTAGCTTCACTTCCCCTTCATCAATAATCTAACAAGGCTCTCCAACCCCTAAATAAATCTCTCCAAAGTATCCAAAGACATACCCATGAAAAGATGCTCTATTTCAGGTTGCATGGAAAGAGGCAAAAGAATCTGTAAACAAAGATTCCACTTTATCTGGAACATCCTGTGCAATATTACCTGCAACATATGATTCTATGCGTTGATCTTCTACTGACCAACAATCTCTTTTTATCTGCTCTTTCTTTCCATCAATCAGACCATTTGTGTTATTAAGTTTCTCCATTCGTAGCTTACTTTCTTCTACCATTGCTATACTCCCACTCAATCTGAACCCCCTGTGAGTGACCTGTAATCAACAAACACTACCAGATCTGAAACCACCTGTTAGTCAACCCAACCAAAAGCTTTGATACCACTTGTTAGGATCTTGCTCTACCAATTAGAGCACATATGATTACTTCTTGTATTAGCAACTAAACATGGAATTTAACCAGAATCAATAAGTAACTAGAAATATGAAACAACATAGGAATTGAGAGACAATACACAATTTTATTAATAATCACTCAGAAGAATATACAATAAAGAAGATGCCACTTCTTCTTCCACCTCAAAGGTTTGCCACACCTCAAGACCTTCTTCCCTCTCTCTCTTGGTCATAACAATCAACTCTAATACAGAATTGATGTTCACCTCTCCAACCAGTCAGTAACACACTGCCAGTACACCAAGTACACAACCATACTCCAAGTAGATCTCCTACTCTCTAATGCTACCTAAAAATCACTAGACCTTACTCACCATTGTATATCTCCAAAAGAAGCCATGCTCACCTGCTGACCAAGATCATACAAATATGAAGAACTCTACTGATTCTCCAAACCAGTACCCACCTTGGTACTATGGCACTAGGAGGAACGCACCATTGCTCTATTCTCTTAGAAGGAGCTTATTTCTCTCTTACTCTCTAGTTACAAATTTACAATACAACCCATGAGTCCATATATAGATCTCATGCTTACAATAATTATACTAACCTAATTACAATAATTAGACACGCAACTCAAGACCAAAAATAGCCTTTGCATGCAAAAACTCAGTTCAACGAACAAACTATCCATGGAACAAGTAGTTCTAGAACTACCACATGTGACTAATGTTGGTCCTTGTCTGCTTGGAGGTGGCCGACATCGGTCGACATACTGCCGATGTCGGTTGTCTTCCTATCCACCCTGTCGTCGTCGGTTTCCTTATGCACTGCACCCTGTCGATGCTAGTCTCCCTAGAACTCAACAACCTCCTCCCTATTTGCACTAGTTGAAGCTTTTAGGTCCACATCTTAACAATCATACCTATCACTTCATCGATCAACTCTTATGAAATTTTCATATCCACTCCTCTTGTTCACACTTTTTGATGGTTCCATCCAAAAGTGAAATCCTTTAACACCTCCTCATCATATCTAATAATTCTTGTCATTAACTTAGATAGAACTCTCTTTTCTAGTTTATGATACACTTTGGGATTATCCTTTACTTCATCATAAGATATGGGTTTAACTATATCCCTATCCCCTCCCATTATTACTTTCTTTTTCATTTTAAAACTCAAGAACCAAATCATAGGTTTTAGTAACTTCACCTACTTAACCTAAGAATTATGTGTTGTATTGATAATGAATAAACCAAACCTCACGTTACTCATGTGCTTCACCCTTACCAAATAATGATTATAGGGGATTTTGTGATTAGTATTTATAAATATAGGTAAAATCATTTAAAATTGTTCCTGATGTGAATATGACCCATCCTTAGACATAATGATGAGATTGGAATCATTAAATATTAATTTTACAATCTAAGGTGGTAGATCATCCTCATTTTTTCATAATTTTTTATTAAGAACCCTAAGCTTATCCATCCCATTGGTTACCTTGTTTCCATCCTATTGATGCAGGTTTTATGCATACCACAACCTTAAAAAGTTAGCCTATAACATTTAAGGATATCAATGGAAGTAAAATACACTCCATGGCATGAGTTACATGTATGTAGTCTGTTACAACTTGTTGATGGAATAGTTGGTAGAGCACGTAGATTGTTGACAATGTTTTAAAACTGAGGTGTGGTTCATAAAAGGATAGTGAATCTTTACGTGCATTGTATGGGTGGTTGGATTATAATATAGAGTGGGTAGGTCTCAAAAAAAATATATAAAAGGAGGGAAGGGTAAGGTAGAAAATAAGGCTCTATGATTTTTAGGAATCACTTACCTGACTAGTTTTTAATAGGATAAGTATTCTCAAAACCTATGCCTATTGCTAGAAGTAATTTCACACATGCAATCAAACATGGCTAAAAAGTATAAGTAGATATTGATGTAGGAAATCCACAAGCCTTAGATAAATTTTTTTCTATTTAGGGTAGCTATTACACACTCTTAGTCAAGAGATTATGACTCAGGATAGTGGAGTATCTAAGGCAACTGTTGCACACACATAAAAACCTACATCAAAGAAATCACTCATGCACATTCAAAATTCATGAATCAATCAACTCAATTATCCTAATCAATATATTTAAAAAATTATTTAAATAGATATTTCACATCTAAAAATTAGTACATCAATTAAAATAATCAATAATCCATTCACATCTATTGTACACTAAGGATTATTGAAACATACAACCAAAAAAATAACCACTAATTACACAAAAATTGGAAAAAAAATATTCAAACACATTCACTAATGATCAAAATTGATCTTTCTCCTACATTTAAATATTTTTTAACAAAAATCCAAGTTGGATTACAATTGTTTATATATACTTGGGGAAGGGGTCACCTCATCCTCCAAGTTCATGTAAGGTCATTATATGTGATAGTTAAAACATGAGTTCTAACTGTAGTCAAAACCAAATAAGAGTCTATTTGTAGTTATCAATTTAAATTAGCCTTTATAAAAGATATAAAAAATGTGCATGTGTATAAATATGAAGGAATTTTTTATAGTTATAAATTGAACTGCATGAAAAACTTCATAATATATGCATCACTTACACAATTATTCATGCACAAAATCTTGGCCTTTTATAGGTTGCGAGAATAACCTGTTAGATATTTTTAGATTGGCTACCTTTAAATGGAACTTAGACATGTGTTAAAGGCAAGTATCATTGTATCAATTCTATAGAACTAGTGATGTTATTTAATTGTGAATAACTAAAAATAACTATGTGTTACATGTTTCTCATGCCTCTCACTGAGTCTAGATATTTGAAATTTCCACCTAGGACTCGCACTATTAGATCTTCTGCATGATGGAATGTGAGGATGCCACTTGGTAGCTCCATGTGGTTTTTCATGTATTGGGATTTCATAGTGTTTCCACTTGGCACTCTCACGGAGCTTTTGAAAAGCCTTCATTGTTGTGCTTGATTACGCACCATTAGATCTTTAGTATATGAGTTAACATGCATCATAGATCTTGGTGCTTGACTCTTTAACTCCAAAAATGTTGACACTTGGAATTTATAGATTATTTACTAAAAACATAAACATATAATGACTTAGAATATATGTATAATAAAGTTATTGATATAGGGGTGACACTTGGAAAATTTATGGGGTTTTTGATATATTGGAAATAAGGCATTATTTTGGCATTTTACATGGGGTAATTATCATGGGATTTTTATGAAAGCAATTATTTTGATGGAATTTTTTTCAAAAAAAATATCTAAGACACAAAGCCCATAGTTTATTTTTGTCAAACAAAATGTCTGCATGAATACGTATTATTCAGGGAAATTATTTTGGACAAAATGTATAACACAATAAACTTGAAAGAATAAGCCTAGGGTAAAAATATTGAAAGAATAAGTCTATGTTAGAAAACATTTGGTAGAATTTTTGTGGGGAAAACATCACAGGGAAGATCAAATTCCATCAGATAAAATGTCCAATAGAAAAAGTTTGACAAAGATAAATCAAAAACATAAAGCCTAACAAAGGCACCAGAAAAGTATAAAGTTAGTGAAAACATGATGCCAATGCTATTTTTGTTACCAAAATATGAAAAGTCCAATATTCAGTATTCTCCTAGATTTTGCATAAACATATAGAAGAGGGGCTCAAAATCAAGACCCTAGTCTAAAAAAAGTGGGTCCTCATTTCCTATGGAAAGAATGGGGATGTTGGGTACAACAAATGACAACTTACAGGGGGAATATTCTTAAGTATTCAAGAACCTATAAATATGGTTTTTAATATTAAATCAATCATGAAGTGTGTCACAAAAAAATACTTATGTCAGAAACATGAAAGATACTCCTAAGTTCATTCACACAACATACTTTACATGTAATTTCTTGGATGTGTGTGTGTCAAACATGTAGTTTATTTAACCCTTGATAAGATGAGTTTTTTAAAGGATTTGACAAGGTTTTAGGTTTCATTCTATCATCTCTTAAATATCATTAAATCAATAGAAACTCAAGCATTGTTATGTTTCTAGCTAGGTGTCCATAGACCCAATAAAAATACCTTGGGTTCCTTATCTTCTCATTCGATTATTTTTTCTTAATCATGATGTGTAATACATCGACCTTATTTTATCATGTGATCATTTTGATTTTATTTAGATTTTATTTTACTCTTTTGAAATAATTGTCTCTTCTTCTTCTTCTTCATATTCATCTTCTTCTTCATCATCATCTTCTTCTTTTTCTTCTTCTTGAATGGAAAAGGGAAGAGCTAAACCCCTAGTGAATTGGTCTAGTTATAAAACAAATAATTACTAGAACATCCTTGATAGCCACATTTATACACAAACTTATCACTTCTAATAGGTATTTAATGTGATAAGTTCATTTGATACAAAAATAAGAAAACTTTCTAAATTTGTATGAAGTATTTTGAGAACAACTTCCATATACCTAGTAAAAGTAGTTAATAATAATCCATTATTACCTACCTTTATCTTGAAGACTCAAAAACACAAAAAAAACCTAACCTATAAACTAGCCCTAAATTTGTTCTCTCTTTTAATTTTCCCCTTTCTACAAGTCATACGATTGGTTTGGATTTTTTAGCTTGGTTATAGTTATATCAAACACAATTTTGATTGTCAGAGAAATTAAAAAATAACTAATATATGAAAGTGGTAAACCTAAACTAAGAAAGTATTGAAATTTAATCTAGAAAGTAGAAATCTAATCTATGAAAGAAACATAATGAAAGCAAGAAATATTAATCTAGAAATTAGAAAACTAATTTAAGAAAGCATGAAATCTAATTTAAGAAAGGTGGAAACTGATCTAAAAAAGCATGAAATATATTATAATCCTATGGTTATGTTCATCTACTTCATCAGTCTGGGGTCCCTTCAAATGGTACAACCATGAATTAGTGCTTCAAAAATGGCCCTATAAATCCTTTAAATGAAATGAATTATTATCCATGATCTCCAAAATTTAGTATGGTCTAATGCATAATGGGAAAAACTTGTCATGATATCCTTTCTTCTCATGGGCTTTATCCCAAAGTAGCACTAAATCCAAAATATTGAATGCTTTGACCTTTGCCCTTTTATCAAACCACCTTTTGACCACATCCTAGTGTTTGTTGAGTGTTTGTAAAGCTTTAATCCTTGAATCTTCCATTTACATTATGTCTAACAATCTTGACTCTACTTTATCACTTAGTTCCATGTAGTCCTACACAAAATGATAAGTGGGTAACTTTAACATGATAGGGAGTACTAGTTTGCATCCATACACTAATATGTAAGGTGAAGCTTTAAGGGATTGCTTGTGTCTAGTCTGGTCTACCCAAAGAGCATACTTCAATAAATTGTGTTAGTCCCTTGGCTTATCTCTAAATAATTTCTTAATTAAATAAATTAGATTTTTGTTCATTGATTCTACTAGTCTATTTCCCTGAGGGTAATAGTTAGAAACTGACTTCATAATAATCTAGTTTTCATGTGCCCACTCAATAAAATCTACTGATATAAAATTTGGTTCATTATCACAAACTAAAGAAATGGGCATGCTAAATCTGGTTGTTATGTGTTCATGTAAGAAGTGAATCACATCTTGTATTTTAAAATTCTTTATGGGTATGGCTTTGGTCCATCTGGTGTAATAGTATGTAGTATTAAGTAAAAATTTATGGCCTAATAAATAATTTAGGTTGATGATAGTAATAAATTCTAAACCCCACAAGGAAAATATCCTTTCTTCAACAACTAGATGTAAAGGCATTATTGCATGTACTTTTATCTTGGCTAGAGTTTGGCATTCATGGCATGTTATGATGTGATTATGATCATCTTTGAAAACTATTGGCCAATAGTATCCAATTCTTAAGATCTTATGGGTTGTGGTATTTATAAAAGATTGACCACTACCTATCTCCTGATGTAAGTTCTCTAATATTTCTTTAGCTTCATCTACGGATACACACCTGAGATAAATACCTTCATAATTTATTATGCAAATGACTCCTTTCTTGATCATGTAGTTAGAAGATTTGAGCCTTAAAGCTCTCCTTCTCTCTCTATTGAGCTTGAGGGAGCAAGTTCTTAAAAGTAAATATTGTATTATATCCATATACAATTCTCTTTTAGATACTTGAGCTTCACATACCTCTTCAACTATGATGCATAGATCTAGTTTAGTCATAAGTTGAATAATGCCTTGACTTCTAATGATCTTTGTTGGCTTGATCTCTATGTCAAATTCTTGTAGTTTGGCCATACATTTGCCTCATCATTCTCCTAGTTTATTCCATGATAGATTGATCTTGAAGGTAGGATTATGTACAATGGTGATGGTTTTATTCCTTAAGATGTAATGCCAAAACTTATTTACTCCCTTAACAAGGGTAAAAATATACTTGTTAATCATGACATACCTGAGTTCTATATCTTTCAAGTTTGTGCTCATTAATGTAATTAGAATCTCAATCTCTTCTTTCTTCTACATGATGATAACAACAATTATATGCTCTGTAGTGAATGAATACAAGTAAAAATGTTTCATAAAATATAGACTGATCAATACTAGAGCCTACGATATTACATCTTTAATGTCCTAAAAGGACTTTTAGGATTCAACTATCCATCTATTTTGGCATCATACTTGAGCATGGAATTCAAAGGTCTAACAATCTCTATAAATCCTAAGATGAACTTCCTTATGAAGTTAATCTTTCTAAATAATGAATTGAGCTCCTTCTTATTATTTGGTGGCTAAATTTTTGAAATCGCCTAAATTATGTCTAGATCAATAGTGATCCCATCCTTGGTGATGATGTGTCCCAACATCTTTCCTTTAATAACTCTAAATATGCTCTTATTTGAAAATACCATAAGATCATCAATGTAGATGATTATTCATTTTCTTGTAATTCCTTTTAAAGCATGATCCTTGACATGTTTAAAGGTAGCTCCTATGTTTATTAGGATAAATGACATCCTCTTATATGCATAAGTTCCAAAAATTCATAGTGAACATCATCTTCATTCTATCTTTAGATTGCACCAATACCTGATTGTAGCCTAAAAATCCATCCAAAAAAGACATCATTTTAGAACCACTTACTATTTATACCACCTAATCTAGAGAAGGTAGAGGGTAACTACCCTTTTTAGAAACATTATTTAGGTTCTTTAAGTCCACACATAATTTGATCCCATCATTCTTATTTATTATTAGGATAAAATTGGCCACCTAGGTATAATGTCAAATTATGAAGATGATTTTTACACTTAAAAGCTTCTCCACTTATCTATAAATGAGAGGATCTAGAATATGATTGACTAGTCTCTACCTCTATCTAAATGATTTATGATATGGCTTTAAGGGAATCATATGAGTAATTACTTATAGGTCATATCATTTCAAGTCTTCATATGTCCAAGCAATGACATCCTTGTATCGAGTGATTAGATCCTTCACTCATTGTCTTTCCCCTGGGGTGCATCTAAGACCAATACTAACATAGTGTGGGCTATGTTCATCTCCTAGATTTTCCCTTCTAAAGTTTGATTCACTAAATTTGGGATTCTTAAGTTGCTAAGCTTGAGGGTCTATGTCAAATGGTGTTTCCAAATATACCAACCTGACTGGAATTCAATTCTCTTTGTGTTAGAGAATGCCTTATTTGTTTGATTCATCTTGACAGAGGTGATTAATGTCCTTATCTTTAATGATTTGGGACTTGAATTCCATTGAATTAGTTAAAAACTAAATAATCTATTGGTCATCATCAAAGACTTAGAAATTTTCTATGTTATCTAGAATAGAGGGACAAGGTACCAATTCAATATAGAATCTTCTTACCTTAGATGCTTGTAGCAACTCTAGATTAACAAAAAAATGAGCTAGTAAATTAGTAACTTGATTTTGGTCTCTGGAAATGATACTATGTTGAAATTTTCAAAGATTTCAATTAGGTCCCATGATCTATGCTTGTATCTTCTTAAATAAGATAGCTTGCACTAATATTTATTTATGACCTAGTTAATTACTAGTTCTAAGTTACCAAATACTAGTATTTACTTTCCATTACTCTTAAGTGCAAATTGTAATCCTACAACTAAAGCCTCATACTTAGCTCTATTATTCATGCATAGAAATTATAACTATATTCTACCAATAAATTTTTACCTTGTGGACCAATCAGCTTAATCCCCATGCCTAATCCTTTCTTAGATCTACCACCATTAAAATGTAGAATCCATAGATGATTATAACCTTAATGTTCTAGATTTTGTACTTGATTCTAAGTAGTAAATGTATAAATACCAAGGCTGGGTGACTGATACTTTACCTCTTCATTCTTGATTATATTTTTTGTAATGAGATACTTCATTCTTGGCTCTCTATCAATTATAATTTAATTTACAATTACTCTACATGGTAGCAAGATATGAGAGAAGTCTATAGAGAGATATTCATTGAGTGTTTTGAACCAATCTCTACTTAGAAATAGTCTATAGCCTTAGGGTATGTCTACCACTAGAATATCAATGGTCATTTGGACTCATGGTTCATATGCTACTTGAATGAATACATTTATCAATTCTCCAACTATAGGTACTATTATTTTGTCTAGTTAAGAAACCATTCTCTTTGAAGAGCTTGAAGTGAGGCCAAGATTTTGAAATATGGATGTGGGAATGATAGTCATAGATGCTCTAGAATCAACTAAACAATTATGAATGTTCTTATTAAATGCCCTAAAATTTAGTAGGAAGGGTGGAACTTTTGGCTTACTCTTATAGATGATGTTGGCATCAACAAATTTTACTTTATTTGTCAATGTTTTAGTTCTTTACATAGGATATTTTCTGGTAATCAACTTCAATAACAACTCCTATTCAAGGATCTGATCTAAATTATGAAGATTTATGTTTACCTTGATCTTTTTCATATCTTCCACAATGTTATATCCTCCTTTACTTAGTTATTCCTTGATCTGTACCTGATCATTCCCCTTTGGAGGGGGTGGATTATTATCTAATTTAGGATTAGGAGTAATCTCAATGGTATTTGGACGAGTCAATGTTGTAAATGGTTGTTTATTCTTTACATTATATGCACCTATCTAGAACTATTGGAAAGCATGAAATTTATCCATATTATGTTTTGATTCATTATTATCTTTGACTGGGAAGGTAAACTCATGAGTTTCAAAGAACATGATAGTGTTGGAAGATCTAGGATCCAGATGATGTTCAGGTAGATTATGCATTTGATCCTACCTAACCACCTCTCTTTAAAAGATTTTGAATGTTTTACAAACTTAAATGCAGTTAAGCTCACTATGCTCAAAAGTATTTTTGAATTTTGCACCAATTAGGAAGAGTCATTTCTATTATGTTGATCTATAGGATTTTATTAGGCTACACTATATTATTCATAGGCCTATTGAATGGTCAATTTTATCTTTGAAATATTGCATTATAATTACCAGTTGGGCAATTGGCATTTCCCATCTTCCTTTGCATATTCAAGAAATGATTGCTCAACTTTTAAACCATCTTCTGGATAGAATCTATTTATTCTTTTATAGAAGCTTTACATTATAAAATATTAGTGGGAAGTGAATTTTCTTGTTGATTCTACTGATAACCATTACTTAATTTGGCTATGTTGTATGTGTCAATAAAAGCAGTGCGTATAATTGATTTTGATTAAATGTGGGAACATTTTACTTCACATATGGTATAATATTGAGTGTTGGAGATCCATTATTGACATTAGGTGATTTAGGCATATGAGGATTGAGCTAATTGTCTATATTGATAGCCTATTTGTATGTTAAAGTTAGATTGTTACATTCACTGTTCTTCTTAGGAACATGGTAGTGATTAGGTCCAAGTCATTCTTATACATCTCTAATGTTAATGGCTCATATGGTTTATATCTCAAGATCAACTAGTTTTACATATTTTTAAACCTTGCATTGAAATCACATATGGGATCATTAAGTTCTCTCCTCATGATACTGAATTATTGGTATACCAAACCTATATTGGTGACCTATTTAAATTATGCAATAAAACCTGCTTGACATTCATCCCAAGAAGTGATGGAATTTTCTATTAGATTTAAATACTAATCATAAGTAGCATATATTAGAGTAAAAGGGAATAATTTTCATGCAACATCCTCATGGACAACATTAATTAGCTATAATGTAGCTTTAAAATATCTAATATGTTCTTTTGTTGTCCTTGATCTTAAAAGAACAAAGGAAGGCAAGTACTTTTTGGGATTTCAAGGTAAATCATGCATGTCTGTTAGGATGGAAATAGTAGATCAAACTAACTAGGGATAATCCATTGGTTAATTAACAAGTAAAGGGTTACTTATGGGTAAGGGGTTCACTATTGGAGGAGGTGTGTTGTTCTAAAATGGGACTATTAACACAGTTCTAGGTCTCCTATGATTTTTGAAGGGCGAGACTAGAAAACTAGCCTAAAAATTAGATATGGTCGCTCTCCTAGATGAATTCAATGCAACTTTATGAAAATAATAACTACTATTATTGAGGGTGTTTACCCTCCTTCTAATGCATATTTAGTTTTTTTATGTAGGTTTTATACACACCACAGACTTAATGAGTTAGCCTCTAACATTTTAGGATCTCAATGGAGGTAAACTCCACTCCAAGGCATGACTTATAGGTATGCGGTCTATTATAACCTATTGATGGAATAGCTAGTAGAGAATGCAGGTTGTTGACAAGGTTTTTAGATAGAGGTATGGTTCTTAAAGAGATAATGAATCTCTACATGAATTGGATGGGTGGATGGCTTCTAATATAGAATGAGTAGGTCTCTAAAAAAAATCAAAAAGGAGGGAAGGTTAAGTAAAAAATGAAGGATCCATGGTTTTTAGGAATCACTTCCCTAAATGGTTTCTAATAGGATAAGTGCTCTCAAAACCTATGCCTATTTCTAGTAGTAATTACACACACACAATTAGACATGGCTAAGAAGTCTAAGGAGATACTGATTCAAGAAATCCATAGGTCTTAGACAAAGGTTGATCCATTTGGGGAAAATATTTCACACTCTTACTTAAAAGATTATGGCTCAGGCTAGTGGAGTATCTAAGGTAGCTGTTACACACACAAAAAAACTACATCAAAGAAAGCACTCATGCCCATTTATAATTCATGAATCAATCAACTTAATTATCTTAATCAGTATATTTCACCAATATTTCTACACTTATTACATATCTATGGATCAATACATAAATCAAAATAATCAAGAATCCATTCATAGATATTACACATTAAGTATTATTGAAACATACAACCCAAAAAAAAATCCACTAATTACATAGAAACTAGAAATGAAATATTCAAGCACATTCTCTAATGATCAAAATTGATGTTTCTCTTGTAGTAAAAAGTTATCTAAAATAATCCAAGTTGGATTACAATTATTTATATAAACCTAGGGAAGGGGTCACCTCATCCTCCAAGTTTAATCAAGGTCATTACATGTGATAGTCAAAACATGAGTTTTAACTATAGTCAAAACTACATAAGAGTCTATTTATATTTATAAATTTAAATTAGCCTTCTAAAAATCTATGAAACATGTACATGTGTATAAAGAGGAAGACAATTTTTAAAGTTATAGCTTGAACTACATGCAAAACTTCAAATTATATGCATCATTTATAGAATTGTTCATGCACAAAGTCAACATTTTATAGGTTATGCGAATAACCTATTAGGTATTTTTAGATTGGTCATATTTGAATGGAACTCAGATATGTGTTGAAGACAAGTATTACTATATCAACACTATAGAACTAGTGATGTTGTTCAACTATGACTAACTCAAAATAACTATGTATTTCCTATTACCCATTCCTCTCACTAGGTATGGATCTTTGAAAAGTTCACTTACGACTTGTACCATCATATATTCTACATGATGGAATTGGAGAATGCCATTTAGCATCTCCATGGGGTTCTTTATTACTAGGATTCTGAAATGTTGCTAGTTTTCACTCTCATAGAGATTTTGAAAATCCTTTGGTGTTGTGCTTGATTGCACATAGTTAGATCTCTAGAACATGAGTTAATGTATATCTTAGATCTTTGTGCTTGAATATTTGACTCTCATAATGTCATCACTTGTATTTTTTAGATTCACTCCTATAAACATAAATGTATAATGTCTTAGCATATATGTATAATAAAGTACTCGATAGAGGGGTGACACTTGGCAATTTTATAGGGTTTTTGATCTATTGGCAAAAAGGCATTGTTTTATAACTTTGCATGAGGAAATTATCAAGGGATTTTTGTGTGGGGTAATTATCATAGGATTTTATGGCAAGGAAATTATTTTAATGGGATTTTTGTCAAACAAAATGTCTGAGACATAAAGCCCATAGTTTATTTTTTATCATACAAAATGTGCATAAGAATATATATGATTCGGTTAAATTATTTCAAATAAAATGTTTGATGAAATAAACCTAAAATAATAATCCTAGGGTAAAAATATTGAAGTAATAAGTCTACAAAAAAATTATTTTGACATAATTGTTGTGGGGAAAATGTCATGGGGAATATCAAATTCTATCAAACAAAATTTTTGATAGAAAAAGTATGACAAAGACAAACCCAAAATCATAAAACCAACAAATACTCCAAAAAAATATAAAGTTATTCAATGAAAACATGATTCCAATGCCATTTGTTTTACCAAAATATGAAAAGGCTAATAGTCAATCTTCTCCCAAATTTTGCATAAACATATAAAAGAGGGTCTCAAAATCAAGACTGTAGTTTGAAAGAAGTGGGTCCCCATTTCATATGGAAGGAATAGGGATGTTGGGTACAACACATCCCTAAACACATGGTCTATGGTGACCTCTTTATAATGTTTCAATAGTTCTCTTGCATATTTAATTTATTTTTTGTTTGATTGGGTGGGTTTTTACTTGTAAAAGAATATGTTTAGAGAGTGCCCTTCAACCATAAAATTTTTAATACATAAATTCACTTCAAGTTATATTCATCATAGATCCACTCTATTTTAGGCCACATGGTTGGTGTCCATACATAGGCTACTATGATACCCCCATCCAAGTATTTAATAATCCCTCCCCCTCTAGATAAACCTAGGTTATCCTTAGCCACCACATTAAGGTTAAACTTACTCAAGTTTTTCAAGGTTTAGACCATTTGACATATCTTCTGTCAATTTTTAGATCTAGTTTTACAATCACTAGTTTGATATTCCAACCTCAAAGAATAGAAGTTTCAAGGGTATAGGTAAAAATATGTCCTTAAGAGAAAAGGCATTCCAATTTTCTACTATGGATATGCAAATTTTGAGGAAATAAGTTTTGAGATGAACCCTTTTTCAATAAAAAATGTTTTTGTTCCTTGATTTCCAAACCTCCCCAAAAAGATGAGGGAGGGAAAGGTGCCACAAGAATTGTAGAGAGCCTAGCTTCCAAGGTGGTTTCTACTATAAAATGAGATCCAAAATAGATCCTTATTTAACCCATAAAAATAAGGTCTCATAATTTAGAAACAAAGGTATGGTTCATGAGGAGATGAGACATTATTTCCTCATTGGATTTGTGTAAAATGCATTTGTATGAGATAACTAAACCTCTTTTGGTCAGGTTATCAGTGGTGATTATTTTATCCTAAGTAACCATCCATAAGAAGATGTTGATAGTTTAGGTGAGGCTTTTTACCCATAAAGACCTATAATAATTCCAATCATCCTCCCTACTCAGATCAACCAAGTAGCTAGATTTCATAGAGTATTCTCCATTGTCCTCTACTAACCAAAAGAGGGAATATTATTTGGGGTAGATGGAAATGTTGGTGATTTAAGTTTAGAGTTAAAATCCTTAATATCTTAGTTAGTATCCCAATTAATTTAAATAACATGTAAACTATTCCAATTCTTGAATATTTATCCTTCATCCCAATAATATTTCACTTTTACCTTGTGGAGATTTTTGAATTTTAAGCTTACATCTAACCATGGATATTTTTAAGATATGGGGTGTTGGAAAAGCAAAGGATCATCCTAGAATTCAAGTTTTTCCTAATTTCCTACCCTACATCTACTACCTTTTATTAATATAGTCCTACTATTTCAAATATCTTTCCAAAAGGTAGATTCATCACTTGGCTATCCTCCCATTGAAGGATATCTTTTTCCCTACCTTCAAGATACTTAGCTTTAATGATCCTAGTCTACTAATTTTCATCATTAATCACCTTCCATACTTTTTTAGAGATGAGGGATTGGTTCAATATCCTTAACCTTATAATTCCCAGTCCTCTATTTACCTTAATAAGAATTTTTTTCCCCAAGAAACTAAAGGGAATCTAAAGCTATCTTCCACACCTATCTAGAGAAAATTACGTTGGAGTTATTTAAATTTATTATAAATATTACTAATGATAGTGAAAAAATAGATGAAGAACACAAGAATACTTTGGATATAAATTTTCAAGAGTTGAATTTTTACATCCTGATAAAGTAGAGGACCTTTAAATCTAGATACCTTCATTTAGTTTCTATCCATAAGAGGATTCCAAAAATAGGAGTGCATCCTACCACTAAAATGAGGCATCCCTAGTTAAGTGGAAGGTAACTTAATGATTTGATTTTTGAGAACCATTACCAATTTATTATGCGATCCTTATGGTGAGTTCATAAAATATACCAATATTTTCCTATAATTTATACATTTTCCTAACATTGATTCATACTCCAGAAGGATTTCTTTGAAATATTTGGCTTTGGATACCATAAGTTATCCCATCAAGAATGTATCATATGTGAGTTGCTAATGTTGACTGGGAATATTCCTAAGGCTAATTTAATTTACTTTATGAAGCCTTTAATTCTAGTTTCATATAAACTTATACCTTATGATCTCAACCAATATGATGAAGAGATACATGTATAAAGGGTCCCCTTGTCTTAATCCTCTCCCTACCAAAAAAATTCCTTTTGGACACCATTAACCATGATAAATTTTTTTGGAGAGGATATAAAAGAGTATAAAAGGTCTCTAAAAGTGTTATAAAATACAAATATTTCTAACATCTCATCCCAAGATCACCAATAAATCCTACCATAGACTTTATTCATATCTAGTTTCAAAATCATTCATTGTCTAGATGAATTAGACATCGAATGTATGGTTTTATATACTATTATTATCTTGTATGTGAGTTGTCTCAAAAACAAAAAATAACCTTATTAATTAATCATAATATTTTACAGAAGCATTTTCATCCATGAAGCTAAATTTTTAGAGAAAATTTTGTATATAGTAGTATAAAGACTAATGGAATTGAAATCCTTCATTTGATTTACTTTAGGCTTATTTGAAATCAGAAGCATGAACATATTATTCATTTCCTTGAGGATTTTTCATACTATTAAAATATCACTCATAATTCCTCCACTTTTTAATGAATTATTTTCTAGAATTATTATAATAAAAAAGGAGGAAATTCATTTGGCCCTAAGGATTTGTGCTAATATGCTAACTTTACTTTTCCCCTCTTTTCCATGACTAGATGGACACAAAGAATATTCCTTCAGGTTTCTTGATGTGTATAGTTTTTTGGTACTCAATATATCCCCACTCCTCATCACCATCAACTCCATGATGTTAGAATGGGTTTCCACTCCCTTTTGTTGAAAAAAATATGAATTATCGGCTTCCATTTAGATATTAGAAACTTTATTGAGTCATGAGGGTTTCTTAATTTACAAAGAATATTTATTTTTGGGACAACATTTTGTCATATGACTTAGTATGTTATATTTTTTATATATGGATGAGTCTCTTTCATAATCAATGGGTTGGGTCCACTCCCCATGTTTGGATTTAAGTTTGATGGACAACAAGAAAGGATTGTCCATTAGAATAAACATGTTAAACCTAGATGTTATAATTTTCATCCTATATTTGGTTATTAGGTTAATGGAAATAGGTTATCCCAAGACTTTTTATATTCTAATTATGAATTTAGATTCTTATAATTCTATGGGTATCTCAAATAACAACACCCACATGGGGATATTCTAAATTATAGCTTTTTAATTGGATCCAACATTCCATTTTCTAATGCTTAGGTTTGATTTGACCATAAACCAAAAACCTTATTATAAGACCCTAAATAAATCCTTGACGTTTGTTAAATTTATAAAAAAATAATTTATTTTCTAAGAACAACATTTCTAATTTAACCTTTGGTTTCCATCTTTGGTTGGTCTGATCTCTGAATGAGTCAGTGTTTGGTTTGAAACCATTGATCATAGATTTTATCACTTTTAGGAATGGATATACATACTTGATCAAATATATTTGATAAAGATCTTAATAAATCAAATGAACATCACTGTGGTAGATATATTTATGGTTCTTTAGAGTGCCCTTATAAGTGGTAGAGCTCTATGTTGTGGAGTAATAAAAAAATAATCTAAAAACTACGATCTCTAAATATATTTAAAAATTATATACATATATATTAATTTTCACATCATAAATTAAAATGAATAATAAACTTAATGAACATATATATTCATATTAATAAAATTGATTGTATCACTATAGTAATAAATATCATCATGCAATTTATTTCACCTATTGCACTAAAATACATGTTAGGGATTATTGTCCTAAGAAAATCATAAATAAAGAAAAAAATATGAACTATAATGAATAGTAACACCAATGATGAGGCAATATGTTGTTAATTTAGTTTCTAAACCTATAAAATGGATCACATCAATAATATAGTGAAATGGGGATTTAAGGGAGTTAAAGCTATAGTAACCAAATTTATTCATGTAATGTTAAAATAATAATAAAGACTTTTATGCCAACAAGGGACGACTAAGGAACATACTTATAAAATTATTTAAAATTAACTTTTTCTCCCTTTTGTGTAGACATGGAATGTGTTATCAAAGAACATAGTCAATGAACTATAAATGTGTACAACTAATATTTATGTATATATCTCTATACACATAATATGTATCTTTATAAGAACATATACATAAATATTTTAAAAAATATTTATATTATAGATATATAATTCATCTAAATACCAATTAGGATTTTTATATTCATACAACATGAAAATAAGACCAAACTGAAAAATAAAATATTTGAGAAGGGCCCTTTTAAAACTAGACTTCCCCAAATATGTACTTTCTACATTTAATCATGATTTTTACATATTTCATTTGATTCTCTCACCCCCTCATGACTATGGATTTCATGTATTCATATTTACATTTAATAACTATAACATATAATCAATTTTTTAAAGAGAACATATTAGATACAAGGTAAAATTTTAGGTAGACAATAAAACACACACAAACACTCTCTCTATATAAAATCTCTGATGATTCCTTATATTAATATCAACTATATTAGCATTTGAAGAGAAATTTTGAATATAAATTGTTATAAAAATTCATGACAGGCAGGGTCAATCATAAAATTTTGGTCCACTAACTCATTTTATTACATTCATTCCAACCATTTGTTGACCCTCACATGATAAGTTTACCTCCATATTTAGTATTTTAACATATTTTGAAATAATGTGATTTATTATATATATATATATATATATATATATATATATATATATATATCTTTAACTAATTCAAATTATATGGAATATAAAAATAAAAATTAATTTGAATGTAAAATTTATAATTTGATTTTGGCAATTATACTTACTAGGAATAGTAAATACCTAAGGAAATGATATACTGGGTTTGTTTCTATTATATCTAGGCTTGAGATTAAATATATTTTTATAAATAATGTTAAATTTAATCAAGATTAACTTGGATTAGGAACTAAGTATTGTGTTTTTCTTCTCTTTTTTAACAATGTTGTTATGCCTTATTATAAACTATCTCTATATGTGATTTATAGAAGCTACTTATGTGTACATTTATAAAATAATATCTCCTTATATTTGAAACCATGGGTACAATTTTAAAACTATGTTTTGGCCTAAAAATGGAGAAAATGGTGTGTTTATCTAACCCCAATGACTCCCTAATTAATGGATGAATGATACATACATATCGAATATTCTAAAGAGGGAAGTCAAACCACATGTAATTATCCATGTTAGGTGTATATTTGAAAAAGTGAGCTCATGATATATCTTTTGAAACTTTTAAAATGAAAAATTGGCTTATATTTGAGTTTATTCAAACTTGGATAATATTTGTTCCTTTTGATTGATAGATGAATTAGAAATAATGGGGCATTTGCTTTAAATATGTATATGTGTATAGTATGTTTTATTGACAAATGATAGATAGGGAATAAAATTAGATGTATTGTGTTTTATATGTGTTTATTTAGGTGTTTGATCATGATAATAACATGTAAAAAATATGTGCTAACCAATAGCATGATTTTAAATTTAAAAATTACGCATTGTTTAGTGCAGGATGACTCCATTAGGTTAGGATGAGTTCAAAATTATGGAATATTTCAAGTCTAATAGTTTTTTTCCAAAAGGTAGGAAAAATGATTTTATGATATGGTGATAGTCTGAATATGATTTTGAATAGGTTAGACATATATAATAGAGTTCCTATAGTTGACTTAGATAAAATTAGGAAGGTCAGACTCCTAGAAAGCATGTGAATATGATATAATGGTGAATAAGATCCATATGCATATTCACAAGTTATGTAAGGTATAAATATGTAAAAAATGAAATTTACAAGTATATAATACCATATTTTATTGTCTATATTTAGGATAATAAACACAATCCTAGGGGTTCAATGTGGTGTTGATGATTCATTTTTTTTTTTTAATTTTTGGAAAAAATTGATGCTTATGGTTTTAAGGAGATACATTTATTTCCACGTTCATAGATTTAAAGGGTTTGTATCTTCAAAATCTTGTCATTAAAAGTGTTTTTGTTAAAATCTACTAGTTTTTTCTCCTTAAAATAAGAACTAAATTATTTCCATGGAAATTTAACCTCTTCCCTCAAGGTTTGACTTTTTTTTAAATGAGAGTTTAAATCACAAATATCTAAGTAAATTTTCCATTTGCTAAGATAAATATATTTAAGTTGAGAAGGACATTTTAAAATAATCAAATATTTTATTTGATCAAACACAAGACAAAATTTTCATGGTTTCCCTACTAGGAGGATTCATTTTTTTAAAAATAAGAGTTTTGAAGGCAACTCTAACACAAATACATAGAGAGCATAAGGTATGCTACACAAGTACCTTAAAAAAACATCAAAATTATTTTATAGGATCAAAAAACTATTATAACTTGTGGCTATTTCAAATATAGTGTCTTATAGGGTAAATAAACCAAAAAAATAAGTATCGATGAAAAATAAAATAAAAAATCATATCTCTGAGATAGAAATGATAGAAATAATTTTCAATATTTTGAGGGTTTATTTTTATCTCCTTTTGTTGATGTCATCACCACCTCATAAAATAGGTTTAGTGGAATTAGGTTTTCATAATTGAAAAACTCTATTGAGAATGACTAATATTATCAAAGGAAAATTTTAAATTAATATGATATGGTTTTAAGTAAATTATAGTGTGTTAAATGATTCACACACATATGTGTTGAATACCATCACATTTGGTCTGATTATATATTATATGGAAATGTATAATACATATTCCCTTTTGTTAAAAAATGATAATTTTATAAAATGAACATGATTCATGTCATTAAATAATTAGAAAGGTAACATTATTGAGGTGAGAGTATTGAAAAATATAATCATAATGTATTGGTCACCATGATATATAATAACATCTATTCATGTGTGGCCATGTTAACATAATAAATGTATTGCATAGGCCAACTTACAAGTATTTTCATTCTCATTGCATATTTTTAAATGTAAAATATTTTTAATATCTCTCCAACTTATAAGTTACAATTTATTTCATATGATATGCAAATGAACATTTAGTTTATAAGCATACATTTAACCATAAACTTTTATGAAACTTAGTGGTGTAACAAGGGTACATTATATAGTATTGAATATTAAGTTACATATATTCAATAAATTAATATTAAATTATTAGTATAATCATCAAACATTTGATCCCCCAAACTTAATGGGTTAAATTTTGGATGGAGAAAATTAAGAATGTAGTCTAGTGGCAGAATACACATACTTTAATAGGGTATTATTTAGATTAATAATATTAAGTATAATGGATTGAAACTTGTTAATTTTAATATTGTAATGAATATATATTTGATCTTAAAATTTTATTTTTTTCATTTTAAATGATGAAATTTTAAGAATGTGCTCTAAGTTATTGAGTCATTGTGTAATGAATAGGAATGTGACCCAAAAACCATAAAAATATAATTTTTATCTATAAATATTCCTACATATTATAGTGAATAAAAACACATTAGTTATGCTACAATAAATGTAGGCTTTTAATTACAACTAATTATTTAACATATAGATACAAGTGTTATAATAGATAATTTTTTTTTATGAAATGTAAGTGAAAATGCCATTATATTTATTTAATAATTAGAATTTATAATTGTATTTCATCTAAATATGAAGTGGTGATTTCCTATCAACACTTTAAAAATAGGAATTTTATGCTTCTCAAAATTTAATTAATGTTATGCCATACTACTTGAAGTTAGTTCCATTTTAAAGTTATGTATATAAATAATTTTAAAAATATTAAAATGCATGCCTTCATATCACAAAAAATATTGGTAATTTCATTTTAAATATTTTCATTTAAATAATCAAAAATAAATAATTTTATATAAATTTTTAAAAATTAAGGGAAAATAATTAATAATATATAATGTAATTTTAATGAAAAAAATATCATTATGGATACTGGTCATTTTCCTTAGACTCCACTATGAATTTATCACCATGGCTGAATTAAATAGTGAAAATATAATAAATATGTTAATCTTTATCAAATTATCTAAATATTAATATGGTTTAAGGTTAAATTAAATGTATAGATATATATAAAATAATTGATATTTTAAAATCATATATAATATGTATATAATATAACATTGATGATGATATTATGGATATTTTAGAGTTTGAGCCTTGAAAAGTTGTTTAAACTATTCTTTATTAGTTATATTTTTTTGGGTATGTCTTCATTGTTAATTAAGTATCCAAACCTATATTAACTTCAAAAGAGAGGTCTTAAAATGGTGGAAGTGAAATTTTAGCCAGTCTGTAAAAACTCAAATTTTAAACTATTCTTGAAATCTTCATGATAATTCAACTATTATTACTCTACTTTTGAATACCACAAGTTTGAATCAAACTTTATAGTTTATGTATGGTAATGGAATCCACACATAATTTATTATGTTCAATATAATGTAATAATAGTATGAGAGTGAATATTACATAATAAATTTGATAATATAAAGCCACATCCACATAAATATAATTATGTGTATCCATATGATAATGATAATGCAAATTCTTCACCTTTTTATCAATGATAATGCTTCACCTATTAGAAATAATAATCTCCCATTATTTTGATGATATTTTTATATTATTAATACATCAAGTGACATGATTAACATACACATCCTTATTTGATACTTAGATTAAACTTATATAGACATTTTATCTCATCTCACATTTATTTTTAGAAAATTATCTAATAATGTTTAATAGTTTTTATTTCATCTCACATTTTTTTAATTATAACATCAATTTTTATTACATGTCGATATAATGATCATGTGGATCTATTTTCAAAATACACCAAAGTTTCATAAGGCACAATATATCCAAGTGGGTAGACACTAAATTATAGAGATGTGGGAAGAAGATTTATTGTTGTTAGTGTTAACATGGTATTGGATGGAAAAGTATAATTTCATTTTTAGTGGGTAAGTTTGAAATTTTGGTAGATGTCAAGAATAAAGTACACTACATTGCCTAAGAAGATAAGGATATGTTAAAACATGCATATTCATTCATTACACTGATTCATAGCGATCAAATGTTTAGTGATTTAGAGGTTTATAATGTTATTAAAGACGTAAATTATGGTGATGTTGCTAAAAGAACCATAAATATAGGTCCTAAAGATAGAACTAATTTTTTTTGCAAACAATATTGTTCTAAAACATAAATTTTCTAGTAGAGTTGAGGACATAACATAAGGTTTTATAACTCAATTGTTGGAAGATCATAATTTTTTGAAGAGGGAAAGTTCTAGTTGAGTGATGGGCAGGGATAAGGTGACTTGAAGCCTAGAGATCCTATAAAGGATACAATAGCTCAATCGATGTATATAAGATAGGTTCCACCAATTATTTTCAAGGCTACCTTAAATCACACATTGGTTTTAGGTTAGGGTATACCAAACATAGTATTTGATCCCATTGAAGTAAAAATATCTATCTCATGGGTTGATCTAGTGGTTGGAGAGCATTAAAAAAAAACATTTAGAATATTCCATCTTGGTTTCACCTGGTAAAAGAAACAATGTATGTCTTGACATCCCAAAATTTGTTAGAGAATATTGAATCTTCATTGTCAAATTCTATCTTGGTAAAATTTAGTGATTTTAAGCCAAACATTGACTCTTTTTGCAAGTGGGATAACTTAAAATGGTGCCCCAAGTGTTAGATTGATATTATCACTATGCCTAAGAATTTTTTCCTAGTTAACTTATCACATTATAAAGACTATATCAGGATTCTCACTGGATGTCCATGGTTCATGGGAAAATCCAATGTTTTTATTCATAAGTGGAAGATAAGGTTCAATCTAGATAATTTTATGATGGATGACATCCATACATGGGTGAAATTGTTAGATTTACCTCTAGAATTTTTGGCCCAAGAGGTTATCTTGGGCATTGCCAAAGTCCTTGGTCAACCTATTTCCATTAATCTTGTGACTAGGTCTAGACATAGACTCTTAGAAGTTTGTGTTTGTGTTTTCATCCGTATTAATAAACCAATTATTCACTCCATTAATATTTAATCAAAATATATGGTTTATAATCAACACATTGAGTTTTAAAGGGAATAAAAAATCTATAAAACTTGTGATGTTCTAAATCATTCATCCAAAGACTACCCCCTAAGCATGATGCCATCCCTTCCTCCAACTCCTTCTTGGGTTAAGAAACCTTTATCCTTGAACCCTTCCCCCCACCTTCCCTAATATCCCATTCCCAATTCCTCTTCCCTTCTCCCTTCTCCCCTTCCCCCCTCCTAAAACTGCTCTTAC
Organism: Torreya grandis; assembly: GCA_037957365.1. Taxonomy (NCBI): domain Eukaryota; kingdom Viridiplantae; phylum Streptophyta; class Pinopsida; order Cupressales; family Taxaceae; genus Torreya; species Torreya grandis. Next base: position 3,301,747 of record JARHVA010000829.1, read on the forward strand.
TCCTCTCAACTCGGGGACATTTTTTTCAACTATTATTTCTTCTAAGTCCTCACCTTCTCTAATGATTATTAGTCCAGCTTGGGATAATTTAGTCTCAAATATATTGGTTTTTTATTATTCTTATAGCCCTAGTTGATATAAATGTGGATAAGGCAACTACAACTACTCCACCCTTGGTTTATGTTTTGACTAAAGCAACATTTTCCTCTCTTGTTTCAAATTATGCTTCATCTCTTTCTCTAAAATAACCTCAAGAAGATATGAATTAATTATCACCTAAAACCATTTCTTAAAAAAAAATCTATTTTACATGGATTTGATTCTTGAATAAGTCATGCTTGATCAAGAATTGTTAACTCTAATCAAATGTTCTAGGCAAACAAGAGAGACAATTATAAGATTATTAATAAAATGGCTAAGGAACAATGAATGAAATTTCAACCAAAAAAAGGGTAGAAAAAAAATATGAAGTTGGAGAAGGTCCAAAATCATAAGGTAGATCAACTAATCAAAATTTTAGAAAAGTAAAAATTCACAAGCAAGTAGAAAAGGGTGCACAAATGACCCATTGACACTTTCCAAACAATAAGAAATTAATATAATTTCCTAGAACATAAGGGGGTTGAATAACCCTATTGAATAGAGGCTATCTAGAAACATGGTTCTTAATCAAAAACTTAATTCCTAATCCTCCAAGAAACCTAAATGTCTAAGGAAATTTTCTATGAAGAATAAATATAACATCTTGGATAAAGCTCTTTGTAGTAGTAGTAGTTCTCATGGTGCTTCAGATGAGATGGTGATTTTTTGGGATCCTATCATTTTGGAAAGAAATATCCTTCTAGAGGATAAATCTCATATTATAATTTTTTTCAAATATATTCATAGCAAACTAGATTGGGTTCTCATGAATGTCTATACTCCTAATTCCAACAATGACTGGAGAAAACTATGGGTAGATTTAATTGAGATAAGGAAACATTTTAAGGATAAGATTTAGATGGTGGTTGTATAATTAAATTCTCCTATATACCCAGGGGAAAAGGAAGGGGGAACTTATTCTATTAATGATATCACTTTAGACTTTAGTGATTTTATTATAGAGGTAGAGCAAACTAATGTTGACCAAAAAGGCAATCCCTTCACCTAGTCAAATAGGAGATTGGGGTAAAACGTTATTCAATTTATGATTGATAGGTTTCTAGTGTTTTTGTAGTGATATTTAAATTTTACTGACTTCCTTTCTCCCTCCCTATCATCGGATCTGATCACAACCCTTTGGTGTTCTCCAATTAAAATATGTTCAAAATCGAAAGTACCCCTTATAATTTTGGCAAAATGTCACTTAATAATTTGATCCTATCAAATTATATGAATGAATGGTGGGATTTATCAATTAAAGGATTTTTTATGTATATTATTTTTATGAAACTCAAACACATTAAACATAAACTCAAGATCTAGAATAAAGAAGTGTTTGGGAATATATATTTCTAGAAACATAGAATAGAGTAGGATTTAAGTAGAATTGAGGAGGAAATAAATGATTTCAGATCCACTACATATTTTCACTCCAAATAAAAGGAAATTTTAAGTCTTTACCATATTATGGAAGCTAAGGAAGAAATCTTCTAGCACCAAAAATTGAGGAAAACTTGGCTCAATGAAGGTGATAGGAACACTAAGTATTTTCATCTCTCAACTTATATAAATTGTCATTAAAATTTCATTTCAAAAATAAATGGGGATGATGGGAATTTGTATAAGGATGAAAAATATATTGAAATATAGATTTTAAAATTCTATAAAAATCTTTTGGCTCATGTTCCCTCTAAAGATGCATAACTAGAACATTAGGAGGTTAATCTTATTCAGGGAGTTATTTCCCAAGAAGAAAATGCCTCCATACTTTCCCCTCCATTAAATTAAGACATAAAATCCATTATCTTATCTTTTTAAGGTGATAAGGCCCCTAACCTAGATGACTTTCCCCCATTTTTCTTTTAGGTGTTTTGGGAAAGTATTCAAAATGAAGTTTGCTTGGTTGTTATAAAAAAATTTAAAGATATAACTATGCTCTAAGAATTCAATAATAATTTTATGGTTCTCATCCCTAAGAAGCATGGGGAAAACCAATTGAAGGACTTTAGACCAATTATCCTATGTATCCACTTTCTACAAAATCTACATTAAAGGTTTGGCTTTAAGAATTCCAATGTTGCTTGACAAATTGATTGTGGAATAACAATGGGATTTTGTGTTTGGAAGACATATCTAAAATGGTATTATTATTTCCCATGAAATTATACAATTGGTGTCTAATTATTCTCTATAATTCATGTTCCTCAAATTGGATATGAATAAAGCATATGATAGAGTTTCATGACACTTTCTAGATAAAGTCCTTTAAAAATTTGAGTTTAATTAGGGCATTAGAATTCTAATTGATTCTTGCATATCCACCCCCATGTTCTTAGTTATTATCAATGGGGTCCCCAAAGGTTCTTTTTGTGTGATAAAAGGTCTTAGATAAGTTGATCAACTCTCTCCTTATTTGTTTATATTAATGGCTTAAACCTTGAGTCAAATCATTGTCACTAATATCTCTTTCAAGGTCATCAAGGGAGTCCTAGTAGCTCTAAACAACATATCTTTTACCCACCAATAATTTGTATATGAAACTATGATGATGGGAGGAACATTTATTTTTGAAGCTAAATGATTTAGGAAAATCCTTGAGATATATGAGATAGTGTCATGACAAAGTGTTAACTTCTTGAAAAGATCATTATTTTTTTTATCAATATTTTATCTTCTCTGCAAGGAAATATTTAAAGATCATTGGTTGTGTCATTAATAATCTTCCTTCCTCCTCCCTTGGTATTACTCTTTTTGAATGAAATATGAAATCAAACTTTTGTAATCCTCTCATAGATAGGATTCATAGGAAGCTATCCAAATGGAAAGGGAATTTGTTGTCTCAAGTAGGAAAATTGTAAATACTCAAAATATCATTACAAATTATCTCAATTTATTTCATGTCTTTATTTATTATTCTAGGAAAAGTGGTAGAACAAATTGAATAAATCCAAAATAATTTTCTTTGGAGGGGAATGGAAGACAAATTTAGATTTCTCCTTATCTACTAGAATAAATCTTATTTATCTTTAACTAAAGGAGGACTAGGCCTCATAAGGGTGAGATATATGAATTAATATTTATTATCTAAGTAAGGGTGGAGGGTGATCAAGGAAGATGACCACTTTATTAGGATAATCAAGGCATAATATCTAAATTCTAGGGAGGGTTCCTACTTTCTTACAGAAGAAGATCCTATTAATATTTCTATCTTTAGGAATTCATTGAGAGCTAAAAAGGATATTATTAGGAGAGGTTTAAAATGGAAAATAGGTAGAGGAAACAAATTTTATTTTTGGAGGGAATCTTTAGTTAAACCAAACCTTGCTAGATTATTTGCCTCCCACAATAGAGCTAAGTGAGCATTTCAATGTGGCCATAGGCCATAAGGTGTGTGACTATTGGTAGGATATTGATGGTATAAAAAGGTGGAAGCTTCTCCATAAATAATATTTGAACCATCAATAAACTCTTTTATTACAAGAACTAAATCTGACACTTCAAAACACTCATATCAATATCTTCCCAAAAGATGATATTATTTGGAAGGCTAACCCTAGTGGATTATTTTATGCCAAATTAGGTTATATCTCCCTATGTGAACAATAATAAACAAATGATAATTGGAACTATTTTTGGATTAAAAATCTTATCCCAAATATAATTTTTTTCTTCTAATGGCATCCCAAAACAAAATTCTAATAGTGGATAATCTCATTAGGAAGGGAATCCAAATCCCTAATAGGTGTGCTCTTTGCAAATAGGAGGCTAAATCTATAGAACACATTTTCCTTTTCTACTCTTTTTCTTCCTCTAGTTTACATTATTTCTTTAATTTTTCCAACTACCCTTAGGTTACACTTGGGTCTATAAAAATTATTATCTACCAATATGAGTCACCTTGGGATTATCCACCTTTGAAATTCAAGTGGAATTTGGCTCTTCCTCATATCTTTTGGGGAATATGGATTTTGAGGAACTTGATCATCTTTGACAATATAAATCCTAGCCATTATTTTAATTTAAAGAAAATTATGAATTTTTTCAAATAAAATTGGCTAACCTATGCTTCATCTTGTGATGATATTCTTTCCCCCCAATTTTTTTAGATTATATGCCTATTGAACCTTTCTATCCCTACTCATTCCTACAAACAGTGTGTTGATAGATTAAATGTCAAGTGAATTATCCCTCCTACTCAATGGTACAAACATTTTTATGGAGAAACTAAAGGGAGCCCTAAGTTTGTAGAAGTAATAGGTGTTATCTATAATTCTAATGATAACCTCATGGTAGCCTTTGTGAGACCTTTGGGGATCCAAACCAACCATCTAGTGGAAGATAAATCTACTTATTGGGGCATTACACTAGTAGTTAAGCTAGGTTTGGAGAATTTATAGGTGGAGGGAGATTTTATGAATATCATCAATTATCTTAAAGGTTCTTCCCTCTCTTCTTGTAATATTACCAATATAATAGAAGATGCTAAAAATTTACTTACCTTATTCAAGGGGTTGTCAATTTCTCATGTTTATATAGGAGGTAATAAATGTGTAGATAAAATGGATAATTTAGGTATCTTTATTATATCCCTTGGCCATTGGAAAGGTGATATGGCATACCCTAATGACATCATCTCCTTCATCAAGCCTGATAAAGGTCATTCCAACATGTGATATGGTGTTCTTCATTATTTTTAATTACACTCAGAAAGGGTAGAGGAGATCCCACACATGTAAGGACATCATGTCTCACCCATGCCTTAAGATATTGCACATATAGATTTATTTTACATTAATCTCTAATAATTTAAATGACACCACTTTCAACAGCATTCTAGATTTTATTGCAAGGGGGCCCATATGTGAGAAGTGCACTAGAAGCGTACATATAAGGATATGAGGTGACCATGATCGAGTAGAGCCAATTTCTTATTTAAAAGTGAAAGAGGATGCCTATGTTTTGAAAAAATGGTTAAGGGTGGGCCATAGGCTACATAAAGAGATTGGTGGGTCATAATATGACATTATCCATGGAATTTTCTTATGATTAGAATGATAGATAGGTTTGAATTCACATCTTGAAGCTCATAGTCATTGAATAAGTTATAGGTAAAATCATAGGTATGGATTTCTTAGGTGTGAAAGAATTTAAAGATAAAAAGAGAAAGGAAGAATTGTTTAACATTTTATATAAAACTAAGAAAAAAATACCAAAACATAAAACTAGAAAGGGTTTTTGAGGGTAGACCTCCTCAATAAGTGGTCAGATATGTGCCTCCATATTATGAGGTACATCACCCTAGAGAGGAAGCATATGGTGATCTTCTCTCACCATTTTCTACTCCTCAACCACTTTATGGGCCACCCAATTAGTATACCCTTATTCCTTCTCAAATTGTTACAAGTGTTAGTTAATAATTTCAAATGAAACCCCTCCACTAATATAATCCACCAGAGGCTTACCTTGATCTTGGTCAATAACAGGGAACCCATTTGGACCACGTTGGTAACAAAGGCCATTCACATTACAAGTGAGCAAGAAGAATCTTAAAAGGAGGATGATTTTTTCTTAGATCTTGAAGCTAAACATATGGGGGATAAAATGAATACTTTAGAGAGGAGAATATTTAGGGATATTTCAATCCTAGTGGCAATTAAAGGGGCCCTCAGAGTTTGTGACAACCATCACTAGTAGGGGTTGGGCCTCCTTCAATCTCAAGATAAAAGAGGAAATCAAACATTCTATTGAGAAACCATACACTAAGGTGGTAGTACATAAGCTTCTTAGTATGGAAATCTCTAACAAGTTTGAGAAGTTGAAAATCTTATTGGTTCTTGGTGATTTGTTCTTGGGTAAGGGTTACTTTCAGAAGGATAAGGATGAAGAATTGACTACCAAGAAAACCCCCTAGGGAGCAATAACTAGATATAGTGGTGAGGAGATGAAGCTAGGATGGAAACTAAATAGGTGAAGGAGGACCTTAAGTTTATAGGGATGAAGTGAAATATCAGTCATGGAATCTATGTAGGGGATAGGCAACCAAAATAGAGGTAGGGAAAATAAAATAGAGAATACAGGGACTAATAAATTGGTCCTCTATTTTGAGTTTGAGAAATTATATTAGCTTATTTATAGTTGAGGTTTTCACTAGTCTTTTTACTAGTATTTTAGTATCTTTTTGGTTGAATTTGATGGTTTTAGTTATTTTTTAGGTTTTGTCTCTTTTTGTCTTGATGATTTTTCCTAAACATATTTTAACCTATCAAATAAAAAATATTGAAGAGATATTGGCACCCCTAATGTTTTGTGCAATGGTTAAAATATGTTAAATTTATATTTTGATTGCTCAAACTTACTACAACCTAATAAATTAATCACTTGGATAATAAAAGTTTTGGTTTTTGGTTAAATAGGAAGAAATGTAATGGTTACATGGAGTTATTTATTATAGGTCCCATCCCTTGAGTATAGTGGTGAACAAAATATAAATTTTATGGGTGTTACTATTAAATTTATCCCTTTATTCTTATCTGCAAGTAAATATGTTATATAGTAGATAATTACTAATGTAATTAGAGACATGGCATACTTTAAAGGATTGGATGCAACCTTTGGTGAAAAAGCATGCACACACACATAATTAAATCCTCCCTCCAAATTATACTCCCTCTCAAAAAAATCTATTATACAATGCCCTGATAAGAAAATGGTTAACATAGAGTTCTACTACGTATGTCATATTTAAAAAAATCCTAGAATAAATTGAGTTAAACATGTGGGGTGAATTATAAGATAAATAAACCCAATTGGTATATCCATTTTTTTTAAATTATTCCAACAATTATAATCATTCCAAAAATATATCATAATACCTTACATTATTGATTCAACTATGTGAAAGTTGTTGTTTCATTATTCAAGCTTGTTATCCCTATTAGATTTTGTTGAGCTATATTGAATATCCTTTTGAAATTTGTAATAGGTTATAGGACCTGTAAACCATAGTTTATGACTCATATCTATAATTTTAAAAACATTTACCCTCAATAAAAAGAAATACCCTACACTTCTCAGAAATGTCAAAAATTGAATGCCACTCTATTCAGTTCATCATATCAAAAAGTTTATGAGGATTAAAAATGGTAATTGTTTTGGATGAAATGGTAGATGTGAAATATCATTACTAAAAATGGCTATCCCCATAAAAATCCATTTTATTCAATCAAAGTTATATGTCACAAAACTAGAGCATTAATGAAGAGACCATAAATAAATTTGTGTTAGACACATTAAAAACAAACGTTATAATTAATTTTGGTGAAACCTCTATGGAGATGTAAAAAAAATTTATGGGATGGATTTTTGATATAATTAATGTCATAAATTTTATGGTTACCTAAAGATTGAATTCTACAACCATAAATCTAACTAGATAAATGGTGATAGGCAAGCAATAAATGACAACAATAAGAAATAGAAACAAAGTTTAAATACCATAACAATAATTTATTGAATATCACTAATAATTTAGATACATTAAAATAATTATTTTAATTTTATTTTATCTATAAAACATGATGGAATAAAATCCCCTCAAATAGTAATTCCTATGTTCTATGCTCATAGATTAATGTAAAAGAAGTGTAACGGGTAACTCTAAATGTTAAAAATTCCTCTAGTGTCATGGTCAAGATTTAAAAATATAATGAATAAATGATTTCAACATCATTTTATTACAAATAAAAACTTATTCACCAAGTGTGATGATTGTAAGTATTTTATAACAAACATAAAGCCAACACATACCCAAAATCGCTCTCAAAACTTGAAGAGGAAAAACATGGGACATTGAATAATTAAAAGTTATTGTGCACACTAATATTCACACATATTACAATTAGAGAAATAACCTCAAGGATTCTTATGAATCTCACATGAAAAATGGATAAAATGAAAAATTCCATTCCATGAATGAGAAAAAATCATAGTTAATAAGTAATGTTATGAACCTCCCAATTACTTTGACTAGTATGCTCACACATGGAAATAAGATAGGGTTTTTGGACCCTTTATCCTACAATTTATTGAATAGGGAATAAACTCAAAAGTTACATATTTAAATTTGAGTCTTATTAATATTGAATAAATTATCACTAATAATTATGGGGATTAATTGTGCATTAGTGTATCATCCTAATAGACATTTCATGATGCACTATTATGAAATAAAGTACATGAAACATTCAAAGGGTAAAAGGAAAATATTTTCCATTATAAATAAATTACCACTATTATTAGTATAAGTACTTCATTAAAAAAATAACCACTTATCCTCTACTTTTAACTAGATAATGATTCAAGTGATAAATCAAATAACACCTTATTTTCCATTGCATCTATATTAATTATAGGATTGGTATTCATAATTATTTATGTAATATTTGTTATAGTGTAACACACTCATGATTATATAGATGGTATGTTTATAAAATTAGTAGAATCATTATGGATATTAGATACATTTTATTTTCTATAAATCATGAAAACTTGTAGAACATGGAAAGAAATGTCAACTACAATCACTCCTTATCTTATTGAGGAATTGTATGAGTTCAATGACTTTATGGAGCCACATTTGTTGTTTTTAAACCTCAAGATAGTAGATATTGTCAAACATAAGATATAAAATTTCTATGTTCTGTATTAAAATTCTAAAATTGTCTTTTCCAATCCCAAATATGGTTTACAAAGGATAATGGTCAACCAAACTTGATAGAAGAGAAACATCTTGTAAGACCTTTAAAAGGAATAAAAGAGATGGAAAATCAAAAAAAGGAAAAGAAAACATAAATTGAACATTAGGTAAAAAGTGCATGGGTGAAGGTGGAGGATATTAGATTCTAAAGATAATGTAATGTGAAAATATTTTGTGTGCTTTGAATAGAAAGACCTAAGGAGACATTGAACATATTGATAGATGTGCATGTGGGATATATGGTTCTACTATGACTGATAAATGGAAATTAAAATATATGGATGGGAAGGGAAGATGGTGATATTTACCTCAAATGGGAAGGTGAGAATGTGGATAAAAAGATGAGGGTTTAATATTAGATACCTACAAGGAAATAATAAGACAAAACATTGTATCAAGATTGTTTAAACAAATAAAACATGAACCAAAATAGATGGAATTAAACTTGAGGTTAATGTGGTTAGTGTCATCTGGGATTAGACACAAAATAGAACATGGAAAGGAAGCTTAATTAAGACACTGATAAAGTACATGAATCCATTAAATCACAATCTGGAATATTTGAATAAGGTAATTATTTGCAAGTTTAAAATATTTAATATCATGAATTAATATGTGATATCATTTTAGCCCAAGATGTGGGTTTTTTGAAATTCTACTACAACAAGACCTTATAGTTGTACTATTATTTAATATGAATGGAATATTTATATTTATCCCATCATATTATTTTTCATACATTTGTAAGTACATTAAGACATTAATAATGTATTATAGTTTATTAAATATGAATGGAATATTTTTAAAAAAAAATCATTTTTATCAAACTAGGAATATATTAATATTAATTTTTATTTATGAAATCATTTTTGTCAAAAATATAATTAGTATTATTTTACTTAAGTTTAGGGGAGATGGAATAGTATAAGTGCACCATAATTTTGGGGTTTAAAAATTATTAATATGTATTTTAAGAACACAAATGATTATGTTGATGCAAGAAGGAGAGGGTTGTGAAGTGATTACCTACAAGAAAAATATTTCATGTTTAGATTTATATGATATTGGCCTATTTTTGAAATTCAACCCTCCTTATAGTGTTAAATTTTTATTGATGTGACATCACTCCAAAAGTACTTAATAAATGAAATATAAGACCAATATACCATGAAAATATCTCAAAAACCAATAAATCATATAAAATAATTTAAACGAACATGAGATAGAATAGTGAATAAATATGGTGATCCAAATAGGATAATGGGATCATGGAGTCATAGAGTCTCCTAGATCATATATTTACTTTAAATTAAAAGGGGACTCTATGGATAAAATAATTTATGTATTATACCTTAGACTATGATTGAGTCCGTTAGTCATGAAGATATGTATGTGGCATGAAACTAAGTGTGAAACTTTATTTAAGTCATATGAATGTAGACACAAATGGATTAATTATTTCAAGAGAGTACATATTTTTTTTTTTAAAGTTTAGATAAATGTATGCCTAATCCAATTTGGTTTTACAAGGATACAATGGGAGCATTTTTTTATTTATAAATTTTGTTGTCCAATACTTGTGCATATTGTAAATATGTTTTACATTGGTGCACTAATATATGTGAATCTTACATGTAATAATGTGATTGATTAATATGAGGTAAAATTTGGATAAATATTAGATATCACTATGAAAAATATTAGTAATTATTAAAAAAATTATGGTAAATTATGTGATCATGACCCATTTAAACTATTGGATCATGCTCAACTATTGACTAATTTCCCCTAGATATGAATGCAAATTTGAAAAGAGAATAGGGTATAATTGGAATCTAATATCCCACTAAATTTAGTCCAATAATATAAACATTGGAATCTAATATCACACTAAATAAAAATAATAATAACATTATTGGAATATGATAACACACAAAATAAAACTAATAATAACAATATAGAAGTTTGATTCAACAATTATAAAACCAAAAATAGTGATACTAGAAGTCTATATTCTTAGACATATGTCAAATTTTAGTGAAATTTTTATTATGTGATCAACATCATATAAATATCCATAATCCATGATAATACTATTTCCATAATAAGATTTATATTAAAAAATATTAATAAAATACATTTAGGTGGTCTAAATTAAGAATAAAAATGGTATTTCTATCCAATAACATCATAAATAACATGGATGAAAATTTCCTAATGAATGCCAAGTGAGGGATATGAAATTATCTCATATTAATAGAAAATGAACTTAGAGTTCAATTAGATGTAAATTTGTAGTCTGGTGAGATGATATCCTCATCCTCTTAGGTAACACTATGCTTACTAAACTATTCCCTTTGGACCAATACTCATTGTATGTTCATCTTTCATAACTTGATATTGGTACATTATAATATTTTAAACATATTTATAGCCATATTCCTCCACTTGTAAACCATTAAAATTTATTACATAGGATGGGTTAGTTACATAGTTCATAAGGGAAGCAATAATTGAATCACAAAATGAATTCTAGAAAGAGAGAATGGTAATTAAATTTCTAAGCCGCATCACTAATTTTATCCATAATGTAAAAAGGAAAAACTAATATGAAATCAATATTTGAATATTTTATAAAATTAATCAAGCTATTACTTAGGTGAACTTGGATAAACACTTTATCCCCAGCCTCAAAGTCTTTATTCTCTTAAAATCAATGTAACTATTATATCTATTTGAAGCTTCCTTGATCCTTTATAAAATTAATCTTAAATATGAGACATAATCATTATCATGACCAAAACTTGACATAATGAAATCACATAGAGAAACATGATTTTGTTTAAAATGTAATTCACACACTCTTCATAACTGTATTTCCTAGGTGATAAGGATGTTAGTGATAGAACAAGCAATACGATTACATATGAAAACTAGATCTAGATGTGAGATAAATAGAAAAGACATTTACCATGAAATAATGAGACAAAAGTTAAACACACCATAACATACATACATATATGTGTGAGTGTGTGTGGGGGGGAAAACTTCCCAGAGGTAAAAAAACCCACAAATATTATTCATATAATGAGAAACTAACAAGTACCCAATATGATATTTCTTCTTCTCACTTTTTTTTCATTACATCTTATAATATAAACTCTTTTATTATATAGGTAAGGTAGTTTTCCCATTATAAATTACGTTTTATCACCACATTAATGGGTATAACCTCTCCAAAGGTCATTTAATATGTTTTATTATTTATTTACATGAGGATAAACTCATGATAAATAATAAAATATATTATTATTTAACCAATGTAATTTAATGTATTAAGGGTACATAAATAATACCACTTAACCATTAATTATTCCAATACTCTCCCTTAATGTTAAGTGGGGATACATAGTGATTTTTAGGAGGTAGAAACATAATGAAATCTCACTCCATGAGCCATCTACATGATGAGTTTTAGGAGGTAATAATTGAAGGAAACATCCTTCTTCATGCCATAGTCACCTTTACAGGAATTATGTTATGTAAAAATAGTCACCCAAAGGTATTACACTATATAACTGCAATCACATAGTCACGTTTAAAGGAATTACACTATACAACTATATATACCCAAACGTATTACACTATGTAACCACAATTACATAATCACCTTTAAAGGAATTACACTATACACCCATAGATACCTAAAGGTTTTGAACTATGTCCACATAGGCATCTTTAAAGGAATTAAACTATGTTACCCTAAACCACATAGAGTGAATTTAGTCTAGCATGATTGTGAGACTACATCCCATAATGAGAATACATCCCTCCCACAATTTCTTATGAATAATCAACCAAAAATATTGGAGTCTTTTATAACATAAAGACCTCCATGCTACTATGTGTTGGGTATAATGTAGACTTTCATATGAATTTTACCAAAATCACATAAAGTGATTTATTACAATTCTTTACAATCAGAATAAGTATAAAGAGATAGAAGGAAAGACACAACCCACGTGGCTTTTAAGTGACATTGTCATGCACACTCCCTCTCAATGGCAACTTTGATATGTTTAGAATTGAATGAAATTCCATAGGCTTTAATTTATTGGTGTTGCATTTGATTTTTCCCCAAAGTTATAAAATATTGACTATCACCAAGAAGGTTGGTATAATGAGGAACTTCCACATGATGTTATTGTATCATCCTTCATAGCCACAAGGCTTCTTTATCAACTTCCACATGAATTCCTCCAAGTGATAGTACCTACACCAAACATAAACACATATCCAAAAGTAGACTCATCATATTATGGTTAGCATCACAATAACCAAATAAATTAGCATAATCAAAGAAAAAAAATATAAACCAAAGTTTATTGTTTTTTTTATCTACCAAAGTATTCACTTTGGTAATTTTCAATGATCCAAGTATAGATCTTACATGAATCGAGAAGTAACACCCACATCTTATGAAATATCCATCCTAATAATGGTCAAATAAATCAAAATACCAACAAGATATTTGTAAATAGGGGTTAGCTTTATTGCACACAGTTTTTGGATCAAGCTTTAACACAACCTTCAATAGAAATATATGAAAGCTAGCAATAAAAAATGTTAAATTTAACAAGTACGTTATGTGATGCACATACAATAAACTCAATAATAATTTGATAATAAGTTAGCCAAATATTACATATATTATTAGGAATAATTTCTTATTATAATTTGAGTCATAAATATTTTTTCTTCCTTTTAAAAAAAAAGATTTTGTACAATAATTCTCCATTTTGGTCAGTCCATTGGCTTAGTTTGACCATTTCCAAGCATTTTTTTAACCTTTATTTCAATTTATTTAGACTCTTATAGGTCATTTCAAATTTTCTCTCTCCTCCCAAATGCCATTTTTAGCATGTGTGAGATAAACATTAGTGAAAGATCAGATTTTGGGTAGTAAATCTCAATTTTGTTTTTTCTATTTGTTTAGTGTGGCCATTTCCAAGAAATTTTGATATTTACTTTATTTTATTTGCCCTCTTATAGCTTTTTTTTCCTCTCCTCCCAAGCATCATGCTTCAACTTGTATAGTCATGGAATAAAAAAATAGAAATCATGTATTCTCAGTCATTTTCTAAGATTTAAAAGTTTATTTCATGATTTTTACAATATTTAAACCACCAACTAGGACTCGAACCTAGGACCTTCCATTTTTTGCTAGAGTGTTCTACCAATCGAGCTATTGGATCCTTTTTGGCTAGCCCATTGTTGGTCTAGGTGTGGATTATTTAAAATAGCCCCCTTAAGCCACACTATTGGTACCTGGGTCTCCTAGCCTAGCTCTGATACTACATGTGAGCTACAGATCATATGGACTAGCTAGGACTCAAACCTAGGACCTTCCATGTGTTGATCGAGTGATATACCAACTAAGCTATTAGCCATTGTATGGCCAATCCATCATCAATCTAAGTGTGGATTATTTCCAATAGTTATTAGTGGTAATAGTAGAAATTGGGTATCAAATGGATGCCAATTATCATATAGATTAGAAGGTTGTAGGTATGATAAATTGAATATATTACATTGTATTTATAAAATGAATATTAAATTAAAATTTTAAAGGTCAACATTAAAAAAATTAATTCAAGTTGATAAATCCATTGACCTTTATATATTTGATTCATTAAGAAACAAATAAATAATTTTTTTATTTAAATTCAATTGGAAACTTTTAAAAACAAGGAATTTCATTATTAAAAATAATGTCAGTAGAAAGGGTCCACTACATTTGTAAAAAAATCATTGCAAAAAAAAATTATTTTGAGTTTGGTATGGAAAGTGAAACTTGAATAAATACAATATATGTGGGAAAGGAAAGAATGAGAGTTCACAAAGTATGTCCACTCCACTGAGCTACCAATAAAAAATATTTTGTTTAGTAATCTAGTAGGGTAATTGAGACTTCAAGAACAAAAAATATTGGAATGAAAGTATGATATATTTTCCCACTCCAATAATTTCATTCCAATTCAAGATGAAAAATGAATAATTCCTAGACTTATGAAGACATTCGACTCAAACAAGGCAAAATTTTGAATCTAGATAGAAAAATTTACTTAAAGATATAAATAAAATATAATGATGTGATAGTAACATGATAATATAATTTTATAAATTGGATATAAATTATAACCAAATATTGTATAGCTTCTTGCTTTTATTATATCCATATGAGAGTCACTAGCAAGTCTTCAGAAGAGGTTTGAGTGGGAGACTAAGTGGTAATTGGTGAGGTGTGTTGTTATGAAGGTATGATAATGGATGAAGATGTAATGGTAGAATAAGGAGGTATGGATGATGAAGGAAAAGGTGTGATCAATAACTTCTATTTGGAGATCTTGGTCTAGAGAAGGATCCCAACAACATACTTGGTAAGTTCAAAAGACTCCTAGATTGAGACAACTATTGAATCTATTGGGAGACCTTGTGTAATGTACACCCCTAATTGGGTAAAGAGATGGGAATATAGGGGATGCATGAAAAAAAAATTTATTGGGATATTATGTCCTCAAAATGTGGACTAGTGGCTATGGGGTCTAAGTCAAGTGTGGAAATAATAGGCTATGTAATGGTAGATTTGTTTATAGTTTTCAAGAATTGGTCAATTAGTGTATAAAAAACATTCATAGGGTTATTGTTAGGATAAATATTAGCTAAAGAGTCTAAAGTTATATTATTTTCCATACCAATATAATCAATGAAAGGCATGGAAATTAGAAAGTCAACTATAGGGCTTGGTGTAATAAATAAAACATGAGATGCGGTAGCCTATGTTGAGTCCCATAGATAAGTTTGAGTGATATAATGTGGAATAACCAAAGTATTTTTTGTGATCACTAAGGTATCAATTATTGTACCTATTTGGTTTCTTGACCCTTTTCTCAATCTACACTTATTTTATACTCTAAGTGTAAAGAGAATTAGGGCTTGATGTTTCAAATTTTGCTATAGAGGAAACTCTATAGAAATATCCAATGTAGCTTCTTCTTATACTTCTTATTCATGGATTTCCTCTAAATCCTATTATTATATTGGTTCATAAAGAGGCTTCTCTAATAAATATCCTTCCCCATACTCATCTTTTGTATTGGAGTAGAGAATGCACAATGGTATACCTATGCATGAGGATGATCTCTCCTTTTTATGTGATAGAAGGAGTTTGTAAAGAGGTAGGAGAAGACCTTATTACAAAGGTCACTATAAAATTAACAATAACCATCTACTTTGTCACAGATATGGTCCTTTTAAAATTTCAAATTAAAACGTATGATTTCTCCTAAAATGGGAATTCCCTTCCCTTCTATAATTATAGATAATAATGAGACCCAAACTTCATCTACATAAGTGATAGATGGGGCCTCATGTATCCTATTCAATAAGGCCATATCAATTCTAACACCAAGTGAATTATGTAATGGAGACAATTTTATTCATTACAAACTTCTTAGGATTCTAATCCCATCATAATAGAGTAATTTTTTCACTATTTTCTTTGAACTAAGAATTAACTATGTATGATACATGATGTGTGCTATTGTTTTTATGCAACTTAAATTTTTTACAAGTGTTTTCTATAAATAAAATTTAGACTAGGTTAGCACAAGGGAATGTCTCTAGTTTGAATACTAGTTTATGAAGTCTAACAACTTTAATCACTATAAGATGATATTTATAATCCCTACTATCAAGTGATAAATTATCTTCATCCTTGTAAGGCTAAATAACCTTGACCTATACATAAATTGTCATGTAATGCTTGAATACTCCATTCAAGGTATCTCAATCTAATTCTATATCTTTAAAATATTCCTTTGTATAATCTTAGAACATCAAAATAATAGTTTCATGGTTCTTAAATTCCATTATTGAATAATTTGAGTTATGTGTTAAATTTGAAATCTAGGGCTTTCAATTGATATGGAGATCTAGATCATAGTTCATAGTTTAGAAAATGTAATTCAACTTGACTTAGGAGATAGAATCTATCTTATCTAATTATATTAGAAATTTATTACTTGAATTCTTCACTCGTGAGAATTAATTTAAAATTAATGGTCATTGTCAACTATCTATAAAATTTGAATTTTGTTGGTAGATGTTCTTGAAGCATCAGAACATGCTAAGGGTAAGGATAGCTAGGATATAATTCAATTTGGAGAATAATGTATCATATTCATACAAGAGGTATGATAACAGAAACATAGAAAGTGTTAATTATTGTGCATTATATAGGATTTAAGAACAACTATTGATTCATAAACATAAATAAAGTATTCAGGTTAAATTAGACATAAAGTAATCAAACATTATACATGACAACATATGGAAGGAAAAAAGTAAGAAATCACAAAGGTAACCAAACTAGATAAATCTCTATTGATATTTTCAAAAGTGTAACTATATTCTGCTTATAATTAATAATATATATAAACATTTCTATTCTATGATTGTTCATCTTCATCTCATACTTAGAGCCAAAATTTGAGTCTATTCATATTCTAACCTATTACAATTCATGGAGATAAGGAAAAATAGATTTTTACATGACAAAATGAGTACATAATTCATAAATATTAAACAAATATCCTATGCAAATTTATAATCCAAATTCTTCTCCCAACACTTTCTCAGACCTAAAATGTTGTCACATCCCAAGACAAAATCATAGTATCTCAGAAAATACACAAGTGAGCAAAGGCTGAAGAAATGGTTAGACTAATAAGAGTTGTAGTAATCTTTCAAGGTGCTATTTTTGGTTTTCACCTATTACACACTACTTATCTACCCTATTAGGTTTTTAAATTAAGTAGGGTACTAAACTACCACCCTTTATGGAATTTTAATAGGCTAGCATAACTAGGTGGTCACCCTTTATTTGTTTTAACCATCCTAGCCCCACTTGTCTTACTAAATCATCCCCAATACATAATGTTTACACACTATTGTTTAAAATTTGTAATCTATGCATTACTTAACTTGATGGTGATGGAATAGATGTAGATGATGACTAATAAGAAGATTCCTTGGTCCTAGACTATGTTGATACTTGAATATGTATCATAGGTGCCCATAGTGTCAAGAACACTTCTCATTTTATAATTATAATAATTCAGCACATGAGTTACAAGTTGTGATAATCTTGTTATCTGTTGATGGAATAGAGGCAAAACAAGTGGACTATTTCACAATATTTATAATTTTTAATGGTTGGGAACCACTATGGCCAAATAGTTAATATATGAAAAATATGAAGTATTATGTGCTAAGAATGGTGATTTATGATCAATAACTAATCTAAAGACTAATATAAGATGTATATTTATAATGAAAATTAAGCTATAGTGATCTAGTTAAAAAGGAGCAAAAGGAGGGTCGGGAGGTGTAGTCGGTTGGTCGAGTACTTCCATTGTGGCTCTGCTCATCAGTGTTCAAGTCCCCCACCGGCCTTGTGGTATTGGTATTAGTTGTGTCTAGCCAGCCGCGCTGTTCATGTTAAAAATTTTACCCGGCTTTCAATAAAGTGAAAAAAAAAGGAGCAAAAGGAAAGGTAGGGAAAAGAAGAGATGTTATTGACATTCATTCGAAACATCATGACAAAGTTCAAATATCATCCAAGCATTCACTTAACCAATGTTTTACATGAAGTATCATAAGCTCAAATCCTATCGCACATTAGGAAAACATCTAAGGAATGTGTGAAATAATGTAAATAAAAACCATGTTCACTTGAGATATATACCCCTACAAGAAAAAAACATTAGCCTGAATGCAAGAAGATTAAGAAAATGAAATGAACACAAGAACTTCAAATTAACCTATCATTGACACAATTTAACAGCTTTACATTCAAATGTACACACCAAGAATTCATAAGAACTATTCAAATCTGGAAATTAGAATAAACAAGTGAGAGAGAATATAGGATAAAAAAGACACAAGAAAATTTGGACAAACTTTGTAGAATTCCTTGCTTATATTAATTAATCAAAAGTTACAAAGTAATTTAGCTCTTATAACTCCCTCTCTTTTATAGATTACAATTCTCTTTTTATAAGATGCAAGGAAGCATGTTGGTCAATCCTATTCAATTAAAAAATTACAAGTGTTGGGATAGCTGTCCTTTCCATAAATGTTCTAGAATACACTAGACTTTCCCCAATGGATGGATCTATAGGCAATGTATTTTGCAAAATATACATGCCTTTATAAATAGAATATTCTAATTTCAAAGTGTACAATGTTTAATTACAAGAAGAATATTCTTAATACAACTAATCTTTGGGATCATTATGTTGTTGAAGTCCCATGTTACTATCATAGGGTCTTCATTGCTCTCTAATGCTACTAATAAATTAGCACAAGGTCGATAGTTGGTTTCATAAAGAATTCCTTCATTTTACCTACTAAGATCTTATGGTATTCATCTACCCTTAATGTTTTTTGATGTTTTTGGTTTTACTTAGTATTTTCTTCAACCTCTATTCTCCCTTAACCTTAATTATCCTATTTAAAATGATAAATTGTATGCTTTAACTAATAACTCAAGGCCTTGATTTTTAGTCAATATCTTGATTAAGTTCTTGACTTGGTATCTTGAAGCTTGTTATTGGCCAACTTGGCCTATAGCCATTGTGATTCATTTATTCACTACTTTTTACCAGGTTCTGATTGATTCTAAGGAATTGAATAAGTAAATTATGGTATCATTACATAGATTGAGTCTATCTTATTGATTTGACATGATGAAAATATCTTCTATATTTATTTTATTATAAGATTCCCTTGATCATTGTAGAAAAATCCCCTTATAGGCACGTTCTCCTTTTATGATAGGTTGCTAGTTCTCAATGGCTCAAAATGAGCTCGACCAATTGTTGTCACCAGTGTCATTAAATTATGAATCTTTAAGAAATATATATTTTATATCTAAATTCAAATAGAGCTCCAAATCCTTTATTGAAACACCCTTTCAAGATTTCATCACTATGGATTTGTTTAAATTGCTCACTAGTGGTCTACAGTTCAATTTTGGATCAAATTACCCCTACACAGATGACCATTTATCTTCTCTAGCTTGATTATGGAGAATAAAGGGCTGAATTATGGTTTTTAAAGGTTTTTATAGTGTTATAATGGTGTTAGTTATCTAAATTTACACAAGATTAATCACTTAAATCCCAATTTAGATCACCTGTTTAGACCTTTGTATTTCATAAGGCTATGTGCTCTTCCACTTGGCACATTATACTGACGTGGATCCAATGTTGCATCACCATGGTACCCATGTGGTATTTTCATGCCATTTTACTCATTCCTATTTAAAAAATGACCATTTCCTTTTTTTAAAATCCCCTCTTGATTTCACATCATTAGATTATCTTTAAACAGATCAACATGGACTATTCATCTCAATCTTAGAACTTGAATGTCATTAGCTACTCACTACATTCCCAATGGTTATGAAACTTGTCACTTCCACATTTGAATTTAATTTTAAATTTTTTATATGCACCATTGATCTTGATCATCTACATCAAATGTGCTTTATTGGATCATACTACTTAATTTTACCTCCTATTCTACGGAACATTAATCTAAATATGTACTCTCATCTATGGACCATTGATCTTAAAAACATGCTCAAGCTTTAATTTAATGTCTGATATCTATTCCATATGTCATTTCCACACTCATATTTAATTTTTAACATTCATCTCGTACCATTGGATCATTTTTGTTCAGGCAAACACACTCTATTAGATCTTGATCTTCAAGGTCAAATGCCATTGGTTGCTGAATGTTATTTGGCTAAAAATGTGACACTTGAAACCTTCTCATTATCTCATGGATCCATTGAAGCTTTTAATTATTATGCATCATTAATCAAAATATGTACACTTGGCCATGTATCATTGATCCTTGAGGACATGCTCAAACTTTAACTTCTAGAGTTGTGGCTTAACTTTTTAACTTTAATCATATGTCATTTGATCTATAGTTTGAGTAAGCATGGATCATTTATCCTAAAAATAAAAATTACGTTTAAATCAATGCTCGAGAAAAATTAGATACTTAGCATAATTTTTTGGACTATAGTTTTATTTTGTGTTAATAAACATGGGCAAGACTTTCAAAAAAAAATTAAGCTAATTGTTGAGACATAATAAAATGGACCCTATAGATAATAAAAGACATAGAATATAGTCTTATAATAACACCTTTAGGCTATGTCTAAATACATAACAAAATCTCCTAGTGGTTAGTTAGACCATGTAGAAATAAAGGGACCAAGGGTGCTTGGAAAAATAAAGAGGTCAAATGTAAAAATTTTAGACTAAGTTCTTGGTCTTGTTAATAAAAATGAATAAGATCTTAGGATAAAATAGAACAAAGTCACATTAAAGTGTTCCTATGAAAAAATTTCCTTCTAAATTTGAATTCAATTCAAAGGGCATGAGTTAGGATTTTTGGGGTTAAGGTTTTAAGCTAATTAGACATGAACTCAACTTGATTTTAAATAGACCAAAGATTAGTAAAAGATCAAATCATTATTAAATAATAAAACCTAGCCATTGCTCATTCCAAATAGACTCCATTAAAATTGAAACTTGAAAAATAAATATCAAATGTTAGAAACTTTAAGTAATATTAAATCAAAATTATGAGTAAATATGCCAACTAATTCAGGTGTGAATTATCTTCAAATAAATATGATGTGAAAACATGCTAATGATACTATGATCAGATGAATTTTCAACTTTATGGTACAAATTTTACACAATTTAACACAAGGGTCCCCATTTTTTAGGAATGGGGGTATATTGATCTCAACAAATGGAAACTTATAGGGGAAACATAGTAATAGGTTAGAATTCAGAGACTCTAGTTTAGACTAGCAGTTAATCTACTTATTCCATTTGATTAGGCACCATTATTAATATTATTCTATGGTTAGAACAAATCTTGGACATGAAAAATTAAGATCAAACATCAAGACATATCTATGTTATGTGTGTGATTTGATTCCACTTACTAATTTCCATAGGATTTAGAGAACAAATTTTAGGTTCATGACTTTAACCATTAACATTGACTTTCAACATGTTTGAATATTCATTAAGAACCATGTTTTATCTTAGAGAATTCTTGGGCATTGCTCTACTACCAACCAAGCATCCATATCCCTGGCAAAGATGTCTTTGGCACCTCTCAAGGACTTGTTCCACTGCCAGCTAGACATTTGTAGCCCTAATGGAGATTACTATAATCACCTTTGCTCAAAAAGCTCTTGAAGTTTGCAAAAAGGTTGTTATTTTATATATTTTTCAAGTCATTTTTAATTTCTAGTAAAGGTTGGGAACTAGGTTAACTAGGTTTTGGGATTTGGTCAAGTGTTTGATCTTCATACAATCATCCTTAGCTATAAAATTTATCCCAAGGAAATTAATATGTTTTAATTGAAAGCATGACTATATCCAAATAATCTAGTCTTTCACCCTCCATGTGAAATCCTTGTTAAAACCAAGCTTAGATCAAAACAATGTTCAAAATCCTAAGGAAAAATTAACCTATTTATTATTCTTTACTATTTTCTCTAAACTATAGCATTAAGCTCATACTTCAATAATCTATGATCAATCAATACTAAGAAAACATACCTACATTCATGAATTGTGAGGTTTCTTTTGAGTAATCATATGATTCTTGAGATGAGGACTATCTAAAAAGAATTATTAAAAACAAGGTTCAAATAAGGGAAAGAAAACACACAAAAAAACAAAGAAAATTTTATATATATATATATATATATATATGTGTGTGTGTGTGTGTGTGTGTGTGTGTGTGTGTGAACAAACAAGGGATAGGAAGGAAAGAATAGAAAGAAACTAACCTAGCCTACCTACAGTAACTCTAACTAGTCTTACATTAATTCCATGAAGACTCCAAGTGGGACACTAGAGAAATAGCGCTTGTAGTATTTTCCATTGGTGGGTAGTGTGAACTCTACTCCTTATAATTCTTTCATCTTGAAGGTGTTCTCTTCAAGTATCTCAACAATGTGATAGGGGCCTATCCACAAATGTGTGATTTTCCCATGTTTACCCTTAGGCTCAGATGCCTTATCCCAAATAATAACTAAGTCTCCTTGCCTAAACACATTTTTTTTTAATACCTATCAAACTAACTTTTGATTGTGTTTTGGTGCATGCTAAAGTTGGCCAAAGCCTTCTCTCTTATATCTCCCATTTGTATGATGTCCAGCAACCTTAAAAATGCAAATTATTAGTCCTCCTCCATGTACTCTTGCATGAACCTATATGTTGGTAGCTTGATGGTGATGGGGATGATGGGTTATTGACCATAAACTAGAAATAATGGTGATTATTTGAGAGCTTTTTTAATTCTAGTTTTATTTACCCAAAGGGCATACTTAAGTATCTTATGCCATGTTCTTAGTTTATTAGTTGTAGACTTATTTATGGATTTCATCAAGTTATTATTATTTTATTTAGATACTCCATTACTTTAAGGATAATGGTTTGATTATAACTTTAGAATGATGTTATTATCATATTCCTACTCAGTCATCTCAATGGATACAAAGGTAGATCCATTATCATAGACAAGGATATAAGTGACCTAAACCTTGTGCATATGTTTTATTCTAAAAATTTGATCACCTCTTTGGTATTTCAATATTTATTTGCCATTTCTTTAGTTCATTTGGTGAAGTAGTCAGTAGTAGTTAGAACATACTTTTGACCATCAGAGGAACTGGTGTTAATGACCCCCATAAAATCTAGTCCTCATTGGGCAAAGGTTTTATCAATCATTACTAGTCTTAGTGGCATGGTTGCCTTAAGATTTTCATGTTGAAGACTTGATAGGAGTGGAATTATCTCACATGATTTTTAGCATCCTTAAATATTATAGGCCAATAATAACCAGCCCTTAGATGAATGTCCACTTCCTAACTTTTCATTGAAGGTGCTTATGATCTCAGTTGCTTCACTCTTGGAAATACATCTCAAGTAAATGCCTTCAAAATTTTTCTTGTACAACACTCTATCCTTGATCAAAAAATGAGATACCTTAAGCATTAGATATCTTATTTATTCTTTACTTAACCCTATAGGATAATAAACATTGATTAGCAGAAGGACAATGGGATCATACAAATAATTGGGTTGAAAATTTTATTTCTCAACCTAAATAATACTTATCTTGGGATTAGTATTGGAAATAAATTAAATTAAACCCTAACATATCACTAATTTTTTGGTCTTCATCTCAATGTCATATTATTGGAACACATCCATCCACTTACCTCTCCTTTATCCTAGTTCATTTTGACTTAGCATGAGCTTGGTGGTAGGGTCTGATATAATGGCATGCACCTTATTCCTAAGGATATAATGCCTAAAATTTTTCACTACTTTAGCCAAATCACATGCTTGTTTATTAATCAAAGAGTAGTTTAACTCAACATTTTTGAGATTATTGCTCATAAAAGCTATCAGATGGTCACATACATCTATCATCTGAGTTGGAATTATAACTATTATAAGATATGAAACAAAGAGTAAAGATAAAAATATTTATTGAAGTCTGGACTTATAACTATAGGGGATGTCTAATCACCTCTTTGATGCATTTGAAATATTTATTGGTATCTTCATTCCAAATTATCTTAGCCTCTTTCTTCAACATATCATTTAATGGCTTCACAATTTTTGGAAAACCAAAAATAAACTTCCTTACAATGTTTATTTTGCCAAATAATGACTTTAATTCCTTCCTACTATTAGAGGGATATATATTAGATATTGTATTTATTCTATCAAGGTCTATAGAGATTAATTCCTTAGTGATAACATTTCCTAATGTTTTCCCCTTAGTAACATAAAAAATAATTTTGTTTGGGTTGAGAGAAATCCCATACCTTCTGCATCTTTCAAATACTTGTTGGAGGTGTATAATATAATATTACCTATTTTTAGAAAAGATAGTTACATCATCCATGTATATGATAATAGATTTACCAAAAATACATTGAAAATCATGATCTATATCCCTTTGAAAAGTGGATCCTACATTTATCAATCCAAAAGGCATTCTCTTGTAGGAAAACGTACGCCACTTGGTAATAAAATCAATATTCATCTTCTCTTGATTCATCAACAACTAGTTATACTCTAAAAATCCATCAAAAAAATACATCATGTCAAAACCATAAATAATTTGTATTACTTAGTCAAGAGAAGATAGGGGTAATTAACTTTCTCAGATTCTCTATTTAGATTTCTAAAATCAATGCACAGTCTAATTTCACCATTTTTATTCTTAACTATGACTAAATTAGTCACCCAAGTGGAGTTCCTAATTGGAAAAACAATGTTGGCATCTAAGAGATTCTTGACCTCTTTGGATATTAGTGGTTCTAAGACTGGGTTGATAGACCTTTTCTTTTGTTTGAAAGGTTTGTAGTTTTCCTTTAAAGGTATCGTATGAGTTATGGCCTTTGGGTCAAAGATATTTAGGTCACCATAAGACCATGCTATGATATATTTATATTTGTTTAACATTAAATTGGCTCTTTTAGAAGCAATGCTTGTATAGGCCATACCAATATTAACTAGCTAAGGTTGACCTTGAAATTTAAGATCAATTGCATTATAATCCTTCCCACTTAATTTGGGAATCTTAACAGCTTCAGCTAGTCTATCAAAATCAAATAGTCTCTCTAAGGCTATCATGCCTTTGGGGATATTATTTTCATTCAAATTAATGACCCTATCATTGAGTTTTCCTTCAATTTTTTAATCATTAAGGAGACTATATTCATCAATAATGTGACCCTCAAACACTCCTAAACTAGTTATGAAGTCTATGATCTATTAATCATCACTAAATACTTGAAAGTGGTTGACATTATCTTCAAGTGAGGGACATGGGATTAAATCAATTTTAAGGCTTTGTAACTTAAAAGTTTGATTGGGCATAAAGTTGGCTGCAACTAAATTAGGTTCACCAGCACCCTTATTTTCTTCCCTAGGGATTGACACAATATTGAAAGCATTAAAACATTAAATTAAGTCCCACACTCTAAATTTATAATTCTTGAGATAATACAAATTGCATTGATATTTACTCTTGGCCTAGTTAACTACTAGTTCAAAGTCACCAAAAACTAATAGCTCCCTCGCCTCATGTTTGATTGCAAATTGTAATACAAGAATAAGTGCTCCATACTTAGCTTAATTATTGGTCCATGGGAATTGAAGTTTTTAAGAGGAATTATATTCTTTCCTAATGAGATTAATTAATACCACTCCTAATATATAACTTTATTTTCATCTAACACCATCAAAATAAAGTTTCTATAATCTAGGCAAAACATGATAAGTTATAGAGTTACATAACTTTGTGGTGTCAAGAGTGTAAACACCAAGATCTGAGTTAACCATGTTGACCCTCTCATTGATTAAATTGAGATTAGTGATTCTATTCTTCATTTTATGATCCCTTTTTATACTTATTTGTTTAGTAACTCCCTTTCAAGGAAACCACATATGTGAACAATATGTTGACATATAACCATTCAATCTCCTAGTCTAGTCTCTGCTCAATAGAATCACATAAGCATTAGAGATGTCCACCAATTAGATATCAATGAAATATTAAATCCTTAACTCTAAGGAAATATGCATGTGAATATTTAAAAACTCACCAATTACTTTGACTCTTGACTTATCTAATTGAGTTATAACTCTATCATATTTAATGGGAGTCAAACCTAATTTCTCACAAATACCTTTAAGTATTATATTTATAAAAGCACCAGATTTAAAAGAATAGTTATGCATGTTCTTACCAAAGATCATAACTATAAGTAAGAAAGGAGGAAGATCTGCCTTACTTTTGTGTATTGCAAAGTTAGCATGTAAAGACTTTGGAAACTTACCTAGCTTCTTAGATAAAAATTCTAACAATAGATTCCTTTATCCAGTAATCTATGTCAACTCATGTAAGGTAATGTTAGATTTGATCATTTTCATGTCATCTACTATGTTATACCCAATCCTACTGGAATAATTAGATGTATCATCATTAGATTTAGAAGTACTTCCCCTAGGAGGCATTAGATTGATATCTGAGGTAGTACTAGGAGGAGTCTTAATGTTATTTAGAAAAATTTAAGTGGTTAATGGTTACTTCTACTCCCAATTTCTCAAAGGATAAGTATTCTTAAGAACTTTTTGAAAATCATGAATCTCTTTAGGAATATCATTATGGTCATTATCCTCTTGGAAAGGGAACTCAAATGTCTCCACCATGAGAGTTAAATTAGATGATATAGATGACCTTGAACATCCTAATGTACCTACATCACAATACTTATTAGGGACAACTTCAAAAGTATCTAATTATTCTTAGAAGGATTCAAAAGAATTACAAAATTCAACATAGTCTATTTCACTATGTTTAGAAGTGAAATGAACTCTACAATAGTTAGGTAAAACAATATCAATGAGATTTATATCAAGCACATTCTTGCTAGAAGATGGCTCATTATTCTTATTATTTTGGTAACTATCATTCTAAAAAAATTATTAGACCTATTGAACCTTTGAAAAGATAAATACCTACTATATATCTCTCTATTATTACTTACTTTTGTAATTGAAGGAATTCAGTGGTAAGATTTTAAACCATCTTGAGGATAGAGTCAATCTCATTTTTTGGGGCCTCAAAACTATGAACTTGTATATTAGCATTGGTTTTAGGCATTAAATATTTCTAATCCTATGGATTAGATCCATTGGTAGTATTGTTTAGGATTCCAAATTTTTGAGTAGGAGGTGCCTGCCTCAAAGGTAATTAGTTGAAGATTGGAATTTGGTTCAAGGAAGGCATATTTTGGTTAGAATTGGGAATAACATTTAGAATGGGTAAATGTGGATTGAAATTAGGAATGGAGAATGCTAATTGTCCTTGGGGTTTCATTTGGTCATTAATAATCAAGCCTTAGCATAAACTAAAGCTAATGTGTTCATGGGCCCAATAGCTCTCTTTATAAACATAGAAGTCATGGGATCCAAGGTATCTTTATTGATTTGTAAAGTTAAAGCCCCATCAGATCTATAAGGAGCTATGGTCCTACTGAACATCTTCTAGAATATAGCATTGAAGGCTCTTATGGGCTCATTTTTATCTCTTTAATTTGTGGTGAATTACAAGTATAAAACACAAGGACTAATAATCTTACCAAATTGGTCCATAAAAACATTGTTAAAATCAACCTAATATGTAATGTAGTTTTTACGAAGGTTTAGAAACCATTGATATGCAACATATTTAAAAATAAAATGAAATAGTCTACATGATACATCTTCATGAGTCATATTATGTGTTCTTTGAAACTTTGAAACTTTGAAACTCTTAATGTGTTCTTTGAGTCATATTAATGAAACTTTGAAACTCTTAATGTGTTCTTTAGTAGTTATAATGCCACTAGAACTAAATGTTGGCAAATAGCTTTCAAGATTATGAGGAAGGTCATGTACCACATCTAATACATTTATTGAAGAACCACTAGCCAATCCAATGCCTTTAGATGTTTCTAGCTTTACTTAGTCTCTTTTCCAGCCTCTATTTTCCCTTGACCTTAGTTCTCCTATTTGAAATGAGAAATGCTATGCTTGAACTGACTACAAAGGGCCTTGATTTTTAGTCAATATCCTGATTAAAATTTTGTCATGGTAGCTCAAGGGTTGCCATTGGCCTACTTATCCTATAACCATTATACTTCATTTATTCACTAATTTTTGCTTGGTTTTGACTAATTCTATAAAATTGAACAAGTCAATTATGGTGTACTTTCATAGCTTGAATTTGTCTTCTTGACTTGAAATGATGTAAGTCTCTTATAGATTTTTTTTATTGCAATATTCCCTTGATCATTATAGCAAAATCCCCTTATAGGCACCTTCTCCTTTTTTGATAGGTTGTTAGGTCTCAACGACCAATTGTTGTCCCTTATGGAAATTTTTTTCCATCTTTGAAAACTCTCTCTTATATATCTGAAGTTAGCTAGAGGTTTGTGTCCTTCATGGAAAAACCCTTGCAAGCTATCATGGCTATGGATATGTTTAAATTGCTCACTAGTGTTATTTAGTTAAATTCTAGATCAAATTACCCCTACATAGATGAAAATTTAGCTTCTTTGGCTTGATTATGGTAAATACAAGGTAGAACTAGGGTTTTTGAAGGTTTTTACAGTGTTCTAATGGTGATAGTTGTCTAAATTTTCATGAGATTCATCACTTACATCCCAATTTAAATTGCCTATTTAAACCTTTGTATTTCCTAAGACTACATACTCTTCCACTTGGCACATTCTACTGATTGGATCTAATGTAGTGTCACCATGACACCCATGTGGTAGTTTTATGGGTTTTTTTCTTGTTTATATTTTTAAAATGACCATTGCCTTTTTTAAAAATCCTCACTTGATTTTTCACCATTAGATCATCTTTACATAGATCAATATAGACCATTGATCTTGATCTCAAAAATTTAACACCATTGGCTACTCATTGCATTCCCCATAGTTATGAAACTTGTCAATTATACATTAACCTTGACCTTTCAACATTTGATATGTACTATTGATCTTGATCATCTAGATCAAATACACTTCATTGGATCATGTTGCTTAATTATACCTCATACTCCATAGACTATTGATCTGAATATGTATGCTCATTTATAGACCATTGATCTTGAAAATATGCTCAAGATTTAATTTGGTGACCTATAACTATGCTACATGTCATATATATGTTCATCTTGACTTTTCAACATTCATCCTGCACCATTTGATCTTAATATTTAAGGTCAAATGTTGTTGGTCACTAGATTTTCTTTGGATATAAATGTGACACTTGTCACCTTTTCACTATCTTGTGGCTCCATTAAAGCTTTGACTTATTACACACTATTGATTAGAATATGTATGCTTGGCCATGTACCATTGATCCTTAGGGACATGTTTAACCTTTAACTTTTAGATCCATGGCTTGACTTTTCAACTTTGATTATGTGTCATTAGATCTATCATCCAAGTAAGCATGGATCGTTGATCTTGTAAATAAAAATGACATTTAATTCAATGCTTGAGAAGAAATAAAAGACTTCATACAATGTTCTGGACTTTAGTTTTATTTCATGTTCATAAACATGGGCAAGACTTTAGAAAGAAGCATTTTAAGATAAGTTTTGAGATATAATAAAAGGGGCCCCATGGATAATCAAATGCATAGCATATATTCTTGGGATAAGGCCTTTAGGATAATTCTAAAGTCATAACAAAAGGCCCCAATGGTTAGTTAGACCATGTAAAAACAACGAGACCAAGGGGGCTTGGAAAAATAAATAGGTTAAATGTAAAAAAGTTAGACTAAGGTCTTGGTCATGTTAATAAATATGACTAAGACCTTAGGATAAAATAAAATTAAGTCACATTAAAATTTTCCCATGAAAAATGTTCCCATCAAATTTGAATTCAATTAAAAGGGCATGAGCTAGGGTATTTGGAGTTAGGGTTTTAAGTTAATAAAACATGAATTCAACTTGATTTTCAATAAACCAAAGGTTAGTAAAAGATCAAATCATTATTAAATCATAAAACCTATCCATTTCTCACTCCAAATGAACTCCATTAAGCCTACAACTTGAAACATAAAGATCAAATGTTAGTAACTTTAGGCAAGATTAAATCATAATTATGAGAAAATATGACAATGAAATCATGTGTGGATGATCTTAAAATAAATTTGATGTGTGTAGTCATATAAAATGCAAAAATTAGTAATTTTAGCATGTATAATAACACCCAAACCTTAGGTCCATCTTTATGTCTCTCATAACCCTCATAGGCATTATTTTCACTACTTCCTAGTCATTTATAGCCTTCAAAACATGATCATAACTAAGCTAGTCTCCTATTTTCATGATATATTAATCTCCCTAGGTCCCATCTTCTCAAGACAATAATTTCACACTAGAAATATAACACTAGTGCCACTCTTGTCCACTTTCGGTGCTCTTGTCCAAGTCCATTCCTAGCCCCAATAGATAATTTATTTCATGTCCCTATCCTTTTCTTTATCTTCCTAACATGAGCACATTCAACCCATGACCAATGTATCCATATAAAATCCCATTCAAATATCATTTGGAAAGGGTTGGAAAACATCACTAAGCAAGCAAGAATACAATCAAGACTACTCAAGCAATCTTCTTTATTCTCTACATATAAACAGCCAATTACTTATAAGCTTAACCAAATATTTACACTAGTCCTTAGCCACCTTAAGTACATCCAATTTATAACTTTTCATATTAATACACTCAATTTCACAAACCACATCAAGTGGGAGGACTACATATGGCTTGATCCCTCTTTGGAGTATTGGTATGTAGGTAGTGTGCCCACACAAGGGGTGTGGATACACATTTATTGAATATTACACACACTCACCCCCCCATATTTCTCAAAATTGGTCAAATAATAATATATTATATGATTTTAAGAGAAAATGTTCTCTACATGGAGCTTTATAGACTTTCAACTATGAAAACATTATAGATAGGGTCACACAAACCTACCAAACAAAACCTATAAAGCTTAGATCCTTAGGACAATAATGATGGAGGTATAATAAAACACTTGTTATACTCTTGTCTACTTTCAATTCTCTTATCCAATCACAAAACAAAAATTTGATTCTAATTTTCAATAGTGTCCTAGTCCTACATAGTGAATATCAGACCCTGTCTTAGCCGTATCAGTCAGTTTCTGGCTAAGTCTTCATTTCCATTTCCTATTACTATTTTTATAAAGGAAAAAATTATAATACAAATTTCACAAATTAGTAGCTTAATTATTTCATATTTATTTACTAATTTTACTACTCATACCCTTTAACTAAATTAGGAATAATACACCAATATTCCCAAAATTGTTAAATAATTTAGTGAACCTGACTTACTTTGTTTACACAAAAATCCTAGAAACCCTAGGGTAAATTTCCTCTCATTTTTATTATATTTTTATGATTTTTTACCTATATAATAAAATCATAAATTAGTATTAAATTTTAAAATTTCATAGTAGTTTAAAAATATTTTTTCTTTCAAACCCTAGTTGTCCATACTAGGTCTCAGTATTTTCCTAGTATTTTTTCAATAATTTTATAATTTTTTACTATCATGTTAAAATTATAAATTCACCTCAAATTTAAAAGTTTAATAGTAATTTTCAAAACCCTAGTGGCACATCTTAGGTCCTGTTAAATCACAAAATTTCTAATAAATTTTTGATTTTTTACTTGCATACCTAACTTAAAATTCATTTTAAATTTCAAAATTTCATATTAATTTTAAAATTAATCATCCTTAAAACCCTAGATACATATACTAGGTTCCATTGCTTCTTGAGGTATCACCTTACACCTAAAATCAGATTTGAAAAATAGATCTCACTTATTTTCAAATATTTCTTACTTTTTTAGAAAATAATAAGGAGACCATAACTTGGTCCCATCATGTACATGAATGATTAATTCTACAATATGTTAATAAAAAGCTTCATTCATTGCATTTGATTCATATTTTTCATAATATGGGATGATATTAAGAGAATTATTGTTACACATACTAAGATACCTATCCTTCAAAGCAAAGTTTACTTATCTTTTATACAAGGTTTCATCTCTTGATTTCTATTTCTCATATGGAAAAAATTTCAATTTTATCATTTTAAACACATTATAAATGTCATAACACATGCCAAAGTTTTTTATGCATTCATGCTCATATTCATGCTTTATATCCCAAAATTTCTAACTCTCATGTGGAATGCTCTTTATAATCATACTGACATACATATTACAACTCTAATTACTTGATTAACATGTGATCTCTCTATTATGTGCCATTCAATCAAGAATAATTATTACATACTTATACGATCCATTACATATGCTAATAACCACCTATCAAGTTTCAATGGCATATCTTATACATAAAAAATAATTTCCTTCTCCTCCTCTCCCTTAAGAGGGTGATAACTACTTTCCTTCTAGCCAGGTCCATGCTATTACCCTTCCAAAAGGTGAGGCATCCCATCCTATTGTTCCTAATTCATGCATTCATCCTATATCTTCTTCAAACCTTGTTCAACATATGTGTTTACATATTCAATTGGAAACAACTAGGGTTTGCACTTGTAAGACTTTAATGGATCAAATCACTAGTATGAGCAAGTTAATATTAGATTTACAAACATAGAATCAACTATTACATGACAATATCAAAACATTGGAAAATTAGATTATAATATAAAAGCCTCAAAGGCATCCTAGTTCCAATCATGCATATACACCTTCACCTAATCAATTGGTTGCATGTAACGTTACATATCAAAATTAGAAATCATAAAAAAGTAACTTTACAACTAGTGATTCAAAAATAATTCAAATATCAAATAAAAGTTCAAGTGAGGTACTAAGGGAAATTATTAAATCTAAGTTGATCAAATTACCTCCTCTACATCTAGTAATAATATTTAGATATTATTGTGCATATCATAGTATGCATGGGCATCACATAGATTCATGTTTGGCATTGAAACAACACATACAATAGATAATTGATAATGAGGACCCTATACAAGGTAAATCAATCAAGTAATCATAGTGACATAGGAGCACATTCACAAAAGGTCAAATTCAAAAATAGTACAAAAGTGGTTACCAAAGTATAACTCATAATAATAAAAGGATAAAAAAGTAAAATCAAAGGAATAAATAGTACCAAAAGCATAGGTAAAGCATGAAAAAGATAAAAATCTATCTCTCCAAAATGAGGCTCAACTTTCAAAGTAGTATGGGTTTGGTCAAATACATCTACAATAGTTTGATTATCAAGGTCAAGGGTTGGGCAAGTAGGCTAAAAGATTCAATACTCCTTTTTTAGTAGTTGATAATGTTTATCACCAAGGTTTGGGATTTATTGAACATCATAAGGCAAATCATTCATAGACATAATTTATCAAAGGAAAAGATCCATATACAACAAAATTAAACATCAACATTCCATTGGTTCTAAATCAAGATGATAATGATGAGTGGAACAATACAAATTATTATAATTTCCAAGAACATACAATGAATCTAAATATTCAGAGTCATATTCAAAGCCATTACCTCGTGCTTCATAATCATGCATGATTCCTTTATTTAATATAGGACACTATGATAGAGAATCTCCCATGAGACTCATTGGTTAGTATCATCCCTTCCCAGCGTACTTGTACATAGTTATTTTTAATTTATTGTACATAGTCACCTTATGATTCATTATACATAGATTCAAATAATTCAAAATAAAATAAAAATACAAAATATCAAAAATCCAAAAATAATATAACATTTAAAAATAAAAAAATAAAACATTCAAATATGTCAAAACACCAAAAATATTTTGATCATATGCATCATCCATGCTTTACATTTCCACTACTATGATAGACTTACATTTTGTTGTTTTATGCTATTGTTTATCAATTTTTCTACATTACCATGCTTCACTTGATCTTATTTGAGTGTGTTCAGTGACATCCAGATCGTTGATTGCTTCATTCTACCCATTGAGGGGGCATCCTACTTCATACATTCATGACACATATCAATATATCTACCCATTGGGGGAATATTCTACATGACGATGCCATCTAGGTTATGTCATTCCTGCACCACACATTCTAGTTATAATGATGATGTACATTATTTACTAGCTTACATAGATTACTCTATCAACATTCACTAGTATATAACACTTGTGTATTTCTTAGCATTTACCTAGTATTGTACTCCATGTCTTGCATACTTTCATATCTTTCTTTGATTAGTTAGATGTGATTGTATTTCCAATTTTTACATGCTTTCCTTTCTTTCTTTGCATAGCTAGATTTATTGCATTACTTAGTTCTTATTTGTCTTCTACATGTGCCTTAGGAAATTTGCCAATGTCTTTTGTTTTTATTCTTGTGTTTGCCTTAGGACATTTGCCAATGTCCTTTGTCTATACTCTTTTATGTGATTGTGGATTCCATGACAACCTTACTTCTTTAAATTTTATATCTATGTGATATTTGAACATGTTTTATATGCTTTGATTCTAGTCTGAGTGACATGTGCCCATGTCCCTTGTTTACTAGGATCCTTGGCCACTTGTGTATGATTCTTGATTCTTGCCTTGTATGCTTGTTACTTGTTTACTTCTCATTGTTTGAAATTCCATGATCCACATCATGAATTTTTCTAATTTTTTGGATGCCTTGATGGACATCATGATCCATCCCTCCTTTCTAACTAAAAAATAACAACTAACCAGACTTCTAATTCTACTTTAGTACATTACACATGTTATTACATTGTTATACCCATCTAGGCATACCCCTATTGATCTAACAATCTCTCAATATAAATCATGTTATATCTTGAGATATCTTGTTGATTATCATTGCTATATCATGTATCTTTGCAACATAACACACTTATAGGGATATTTATTATGAGTGAAGTCATTGTAGGGTATTCATTTCTACCCTCAAAAGATAGGGTAATAAGGGTTTTGTAATAGAGATCAGATCTCCTAATAGTAAAAAAACATCATTTAAGACACCTAAAACAACAACCAAACATCAAAATAGTCAAAACAAACTAGGTAGATAGTGAAAATCTTTAAACAGTTACCAGATTGGCCTACAAAAATAGTTCCCAACTTGGACTATAATAATGGTGCCACTAGTTTCCACTTTTGATGTTCCTATCTAAATAATAGAAAAACTATACTTTACGAAATTAGGTAGAAAAGTAGATTTAGCTATAATTTTGCATAGCTAGAATAGTTTAAAATTAATAGTTTTTAGTACACTTTCACTCAGAGAATCTAGATATAGGGGGCATCAAGCATGACATGACAAATCTTACTTATAATTTTAGATATGATAGTTGATATGACTTCTAGATCAAAATCAATGTTTTAGACACCAATGATTGGGGGCAATATGCATGTCACATTTTTTTTTGAGTTTAGTATTACCCAAGCATTCTTATTAGTTATGTGCCTTATTATATATATAGGTGGTTGGCATCATTTTGGAGTGGATTTCATACGATCCTAACTTCCACATTCCCGAGTTCTCAAGTTCCTGAGTGGCTTTCATATAATCTTAGTGCACTAGTTTTGGAGTGGCTTTCATATAATCCTAATCTCCATCTTTTCGAGTGGCCAAGAGTGACGTAGTTTCCATCATACATCTAGATATCCATACTAACATAGTTAGATCATAGTACATTCATGGGCTTTAGGATCCCTCTCATATGACACACATTTCATATTGGTATGAGTTCATAACTTCACTTCATGGGATAATGATGGATCTAAAGGACTAGCTAGCCTTTGTATTCTTGAGCCACATATTCAGAGGGATTGAACACATAGTCCAAACATAGATCAACACATACATGATCACCTAGTTTCACTTAGTAGGTGATGATGGAGCCAAAGGGCCAACTTTTTCATTCTTGAGCCACTTCAAGGGAATTGAGCACCCAACTTTGTTCATGATATTACTCTTGGTTCAATACACATTCAACATCACTCAGTATTACTCAACAAAACAATAGATTTTGC
Source organism: Torreya grandis (assembly GCA_037957365.1). NCBI lineage: Eukaryota > Viridiplantae > Streptophyta > Pinopsida > Cupressales > Taxaceae > Torreya > Torreya grandis. The sequence goes on from JARHVA010000829.1 coordinate 3,338,480, forward strand.
ATTAGTTCACATACCCAGTGAGGTGTATTCATTCCTTTCTCTTCCTATCTTTCTTACCTAGGATTTGTACATTCTTATTTTAGATATAGTGTATCTAGTAAAAACTGATCTACTCTTTATTTTTTGTTGTATATTTACACTTCACAACTGCTCTCTCTATGCACAACTAACATCACATAGCTTCATGATCTTCAGTCTTGCAAGTGAGTTCAAGTATGCTTTCTATTTTCCTTTATCTTAGTATTTTGCTTTATTGCATCACTAGAATAAAGGGGGGACAAATGTAGTCATATAAAATGCACAAATTAGTAATTTAAGCATGGATAATGATACTCAACCCTTACATCCCTTTTTCTTTCTCTCATGACCCTCATAGGCATCATTTTCACTAATTCTCAATCATTTATAGCCTTCCAAACCTGATCTTAACTAAGTTGGACTCCTCTTTCTAGGATAGATCAACCCACCAAGTCCCATCTACTTAGGACAATAGTGCCACAATAGGATTAAAACATTGGTGCCACTCTTGTCTACTTTTTGTACTCTTGTCCAAATCCATTTTTGGCCGCAATGGTCAATTTATTTGATTCCAAATCCTTCTCCTTGTTGGCCTAACATGAGCACATTCAACCCATAACTAATAGATCCATATAAAAGCCCATTCAAACATAATTTGGAAAGGGTTGACAAATATCACTAAGCAAGCAAGAATACAATCAAGACTACTCAAGCAATCTTCCCTATTCTCTACATATAGCTAGCCAATATAATTACAAGCTTATCTAAATCCCTACACCATTCCCTAGCCACCTCAAGTACATCTATTTTAGAACTTTTCATATACATAAACTTAATTGCATAAATCACATCAAGTGGGAGAACTACATATGGCTTGATCCATCTTCAGAGTATTGGTATGTTGGCATCATGCCCACATAAGGGGTTTGGATACATGTTTAGTGAATATTACACACACTAACCCCCCGTCTTTCTCAAAATTGGTCAAATAATAATGAATTATAGGATTTAAGAGAAAATCTACACTATAGGGAGCTCTGTAGACTTTTGAATACTAAAAATTCATAGATAAGGTCACATAAACCTAGCAAACAAAACCTAGAAAGCTTATCCTTATGATAACATAAATAAAGGTAGATTATAGTGACAGTACCACTCTTATCCACTTTTAGTGATCCTATCCAATCACCATAAAAAATTTATATTCTAGTTTGGGATAGTGTCATAATACTACATAGTGAATATCACACCCTATCTTAATTCTATCAACGAGTTTCTAGCTAAGTCTTCTTTTCCATCTCCTATTACTATTTTTAGAAAGGACAAAATTACAATCCAAATTTCATAAATTAGTAGCTTAATTATTGCATATTTATTTATTTATTTTACTACTCAAACCCTTTAACTAAATTAAGAATAATACACCAATATTCCTAAATAGGTTAAATCAATGTGTAAACATGCTAGTGATACTCTAATCAGATGAATTTTCAACTTTATGGTATAAAACTTACACAATTTAACACAAAGATCCCCATTTTCTAGGAATGGGGATATGTTGACCTAAATAGATTATATAGCCTTACACTAAGTGATGATCTACTAGAGTTATGGTGGTGGCTTGTCGGTAGGTATGTTGAAAATTTGGGTAACTTCACTGAAAAGGGAGTTAGATCGGTCTTGTAGGCATGCCAGTCTATCATCACTTCTTGGATCAACCAAAATAAGGTACACAATGGAGCATGGTAGATAATTATCTAATTGATAACTAAATCATCAAATATACTCATGGCTTCCTTGGTGTTAGTGACCCTTGTCTAAATCTCACCACTCAACTACTCCATCTTGTCAGTGTGATGTTGATGTTAGAGGCTAGTGAAGTAACTATGAAAAAGATAACTCTACCAATTGAGGAGGTTATCATGCACATTCTCTCTAACATTGAGTGAATCTTTAAGTGATCCATATTTTTCATCTAAAGTGGCAGTGTCACTAACCATGGTGGCTTTGGTGGTGGTAACCTTTGCAATGTCAGTGATGAAAATGGCTAAAGAAGTATCTAATTGTTGATTCTAATCTAGCAAGCTATATACAAGCTATTATGCTTGAAGTGAAGTAAAGTAAAACATCCCTTGATACTCCTCAAAAAAAAAAATGAGAGTTGTAACCTCAATCTTAACATCCTACTTGAGTGTGCCAACTATGTGTAGTTTAAGTTCTATGCACCTGTACTTGGTTAACTCAAAGACCAGTGTCTGGAGTCTGCATTGGTGAAACATGACTTGGTTCCCGATTGCTTGAGTGAATATATTAAGACAAGTGTCCTATGTTTTCTTGTTAGCTTCATTTAGCTGAGCCTTTAACTCAAAATTCTCAGCCTTGGATTGATCCATTGCTTGTTATAGAGAGGTAACCTTCTGCATAATAGATTACTATAATGTTGTTATGACCTCTACCTATTTCTTCATTGTTAGTCTAAAGACATCTAAAGATGCTTATTTATAGAGAGGGAATGCTTCTAATGTTCCTAAATTTACTAAAGGTTCAAGTCATGGCATGTTTATAAGTGGAAGGTAGAAGGTGGTGTACCAAGCACCCACAATTAGGACATCTCATAAAAAAACTCGTCCCAAAGGTAATTATAGTAGTTACAAACCTATTGGATAAAAAACTAGTTATTATTATTATTAATATAATTCATCTTGTTATTTCTCAATCACCTATTGTTTCTATGCGATTGCTTATGATTCAAGATTGAGTTTCTTCACAATGTCTTTGGCTTGTTTTGTTTTAACAACCTCCTCTACTTTTATATTAAGATCATCCTATTTAAATTTATATTTCACTTGCTCTTTCTCATAGATTTTTTGTTCACATGATTCTAATTTATTATATTCATCTACTTCAATAGCCTTGGATTATTCAGCTGTAGCTTATGCTTACGCTTGTGCTTATGCATATGCCTATGCCTGTGCCTTGGTTAGACTTTATTGTTATGCGTGTGTTTGAGCCTACTATTTAGATATATATTCATCTTCTTATACTTTCAGCTTATTTTTATCTTCCTTATATTTCTACTATGTGTAAGTGGCATCTTTCATGGATTGTTTTTCCTATGTCATTACATCCTATTTTTGCTTTCCTTCTTTAGCCTTAGCCTTGGTATTGATCTCAATTTTTTTGTTCTTCTTATCTTCATCCATTTTATTATAATTCACCTCCTATGATTTCTTGGATACATAAATTTATTCTTAAACCTTCTTATCCACCTTAAGAGCCTTCTTTTAGTTAACCTCTGCATCTTGGGCCTTTTGTGCAATCCTAGATTTTTCATCTTGCTAACTTGTTTATTGAGCTTGTTGTTATTGAGCATGGTCATTCTGGTATTTATTATCCTCTTTTTTGACTAATTTTTATAATATGAGAGTTAATTCATTTCATGAATCCTATTTTTAATCTTCTATAGGTTTCTCTAATGTGATATATGTGATCTCCTAGGATTGTCATGAAGGTGGTGAATCAACTAGCTGGACCATGAAATTGGAAACATGTGCTTTCTTATAACTTAGGGTAACCAACCTAAATTTGGGTGGGGGTGAATTTTATTATGGAGAATTTTACACTTAATATGGCATGATTCTATTTACAAATGTACATTCTTCATGGGTAGGTGAGACCTTAGCCTCATGCCTAGTTCATAGTCTACACACCAGAGACTCCTGTGGGATTTTTGGGAGTGGTATAAAGACATATTTAGATATGAAAGTGGTAGAAGGTTGTTTATAGAATAATTCAACCCTTCATTTTATATTCTTAGATTATTCTCACATAGTCTCAACCATGATGAATGTAGGGCATGGTAGTAGGTCCACCCATAAATTTAGAAGAACCTTCTTGCATACTTGGATCATGTACACTACCTTCTAGAAGAAGAATTCCTTCTCCTCCTTGACATATACATATCCAAACATGTCATCAACCATTACCTAGTATAATTCTATTTTATCTATGCCCATTTATAGTAGGTTACATGAGCTTACAATATGGGGAACCTTAAGATAATTTAACTAGGTAGTAGTGTTCCTTGTGTTTCACTTCAATAGAGGAAACTTAGATTGATTCTCAATGAAGAGATTTCACTTTCCTTTTTATGGTTACAAATTAGTGGCTTCCTCTTTTTTTGGTACTATAGGTATTATTATGCTATGTGGTATAGCTTGGAGTGGTGTTGCATGCTAGGTTGTGAAGGCTTTCTTTGGTGAATTCAACCTACACCATGGCCATGGTAATAAAGAATGTTAAAGTTATAAAGGGTGACCTCAAAAACTCATGGATATGGATGAAAATGCCTTTTGATAGCAAGGTGACAACAACTTGTTGGTCTAAGTATTGCTTGGCATCTGATGGCACCTAAGGATGTGTGGAAATTAGCTTAAATCACACCTCCCTCTATGTCTTGAATGTTACCTCATGGGCTAGGGATCCATGATTAGGTGTCCATATGAGGTTGGTAAATTATTTTACTAGCAAGTAGTTAATGTTAGGGTAAACCTCTCTCTTAGGGGACTTTCATTGTGTGAAGCATAGTAGAAAAAAGAGGAACTAGTACTAGAATGTCTACTTATGAGATGTGTATAACTTATCAATGTTTGTCAAAAAATCCTAAACAAAGTATTCAATCCAATTAAACTGATCATTTCAATGGATTATGTTGTGGGAAATGTTCATAACCCCTTTTGGAATTTTCTTAGAAAACTTGGTGGTCTTCCAAAACCTCTGTGTTATACATTCTACTAGGATGCACATTGGTTCATCTAGAATTTCTTCAATTGGGATCCCTCTAGATCTTTGAACATATAAATATCAAGCCTCCTAAATAAAAGGTAGCATTATCATCTTGTACAAGGAAAGAGAATCTCCTAATGCAAATGTACCCAAAGGTTAGGCCATTGTGTCAATGTTAATGATGATCATAATGTTAGGGCCAATGTATATGTTTTCATAATTGTAGTGGTCAAGAAAGACTTGTATAATATACCCCAAGTCACCAAAATTGGGCATGTGAAGTAGTCTCTTTACATCTATGTTATGAAAGTGGTGGGGGAATGCGAGAGCTAGTGGTTGTCTGACATTGATGGGATCTGAGAAAAATAGTTTTTACTCTACTACTTGAAGAAAATCAAAGGGATTTGGATCATTGAATTTTTTTTGTCAAAGTGCTAGATCAATGCTTATTGATTCTTTTTGTGCATCTATCAAAACCCTAATGAGTTTGGAAGTATCCAAAATTAATGAATGTTAAAATTAAAACTATATTAGTTGTTTGTGTAGTAAAATTAGCTTGGCAATTTGAAATTTCAGCTCATGAAAATCTTTATAAGGATGAAATGTAGACTTATTTCTCAAGCTTATGCATTTATAGATTTCATGCATGTTGGTTTCCATGTAAATGTTGAGCTAAGTTATCCATTTGACATGAATGAAATTATTGATGTGGAAAATCTTATCCAATCTAATAATTAAAGTAGTTAGTCATTGATGCATGTGTGGAGATATGTCATTATGATCTTTTCTATCCTTATTGGAGCACAAGTGGATGATGTTGACTAACTACCAATTTGTTTAAGATTAGGTCAATATAACCTTAGATATGACACTCACTAGTTTAGGATGACCATTATATGGTGAATATATTAGTTAATGTGACTTGTTATTACATTTAATATAATTAATTTATTTCTTTCACTCCTACCATCCATCGTGGTGCACCTAAATTCTTATATGCATAGTTGGTGCATTATATACTTAGTATTATAATTCTCAAAATATATTGAAGATATAATCTACAAACACACACATGCACACACAAAAACAAAAACACATAAGAAAACATGTAAAAATAGGAAATACTAATCTACTTGGTGTTAATCAACACCCACTCAGTTAGTAGAAAGAGATTAATTAAGACTATTGGTAGTAGGGATTAAGCATACAATCATTCACCCACCCTAGTAAAATGGTTATTTATTGTTATATTTTATTTATAATGCAAATCCCTTTCTATATAATCTATAATTTACCCATAAATGCTCTAAAATGAATATCATATAACAAAACTAGTTGATCTTTATGAAATTCTTTATGGCATAGATTCCTATCATGCCCTACTTTTAAGCTCTACTTATGAACTTATTTCATCCAATATGCTCTGAATTGATCCTCATCCATCCTATTTAGTTTGATAAGTCTATTGGTGAGAGACTCATGATCCCCTAATCTCATAAATATTGTCATGCATAGACTGGGAACCAAATATTCTATTAGCATAAATACTTCAAGCCCATAGACCAAATGGAATGGAGTAAAACTTGTAACCATATTATAGTTCATGCAATATGCCTAAAGAATCATAGTAATGCAATCTTCCCAATAATATCTCTTGACATCATAGATATTTATCAACATTTTGCCCAATACTTTATTAGAATATTCATTTTGGTTGTTAACTTATGGATGCTACACAATACTTTTATGATGAGAAATCGTGAATTGTTCAATAAGGGATTTAATGGTATTATTCAAGAAGTGTGTCCCTTGATCACTAATGATCTTGATGGGGCATCCAGACTTGTAATAATATTCTCGTAAAAAAACTTTTTTGCATATTTCGCACCATAATTGGGTGTCATAATAGTTTTAACACATTTGGTAAAGTAATCTATTGCAATAATAATATGCCTTACTTTAATACATTTACTTAATGGATTGATAGGTCTAACAAAATCAATGTCGCATTGTTTAAAATGGTATTTGAATAATAAAGGATGCAATGACATTTCATCTCTTTATAGTGGTTTAGCCATGCATTGATATTACATCACATTGTTGCACTACTTTATATGCACGCTGAAAATGGTTCAGCCACCATAACCCACTTTGTAACAACTTCTTGGTAGTAACTTCTCTTGAAAAATGAGCTCCTGTTATTCCTTGGTGTGCCTCTTGTAAGAGATATGTATGTTCATGGTCAATAGCTACCCTATGTAGTACTTTATCCTTCCCTAAATGATACAAAAGCCCATTGATGATGGTAAATGGTAAAGCTCTGGTGACAAATTGCTTCTTATCTCTTTCTCGATAGTGCATATGGAATACTCCTCGTTCTATAAAATTAAAAATTGCCTCAAAAATTTTAAGAATCATATAAATACAAAAGAAATGGGCATCAATATAATATTCCTATAGTTATTCTAGTTATTTTCCATTTGTGATGCAACTAAGATGATTTGGTCCCACATTTTCTCTTCCTAGTTTAACATTAATGTGAAATTGGAGTTTTTGAAATAGTATCAACCATCAAGAAATGTGTTTTCCTAGTATCAGATTATTGATAAGGTAAGGCAGATCTTGATGATCTTTGAAAAATTTAAATGGTATTAAAAGAAGATAATGGTGAAATATTTATAGTGTGAATGCAATATCTAGTGCTCCCCTTTTAGTTATCATGTAATTATTTTCTATGTCAAAAAAATTTTGGCTTGTAAAATGTATGGGGTGGTCTTGTTCACCATCTCTTAGTTGTAAAAACATAGAACTAATTGAAATACCTAAATCATCAATGTGAAATGAAAGGGCTTGCTCTAATATGGAAAGATGAGAATATGCACATTGACCAAACTCTACTTCAGTTTGATAAAGGTTTCTTGGTACTCAGAAGTCTAGACAAGCTTTGTACCTTTGCATAACAAATATTCTAATGGGATGAAATGGTTGTATACCCCTTAATAAACTTTTGATAATACCCTATATGGCTAATAAAATATCTCACTTCCATAGAGCTGACTAGTAGAGGCATGCTTATAATGACTACAATTTTATTGTTGTCCACAAAAATGCCTTCATTGCATATGATATGACCTAAAATGACAACAAAAAGTGTAAAAAAAAAACATTTTTTTAAATTTAAAGATGGCACAAAGATCAATAACATTCTAACATGAGGCAAAACTTGGATAAACATTCTTTAAATAAATAAAATACAGCGAAATCATCAAGAGAGACTTTTGAGAAGTCATGAATGAAATCCTTAAACACATTCACTACTTTTTAATAAAAAAAATTATAGGTGAATTTTTTAGGCCAAAAGGCATTACCTTTTATACAAAGGATCCCCATTCCATGGAAAAAGGTTTTTTAGCTATATCTTCTTCTGTGATGGGTATTTGATGATATCCACTAAATCCATTTGCGAAAGAGTAAACTTCATGACCTATGATAGATTCTAAAACTTCATCTATGAAGGGAATCAAAAATGGATCATTCACACATACATCATTAAAAAAGTTATAATCACCACATATTATGACCTACCCTATTTTCTTAGGCTACAATACCATGGGATTAACCCAATTTACCTTTTCTATGGGATAGATTATACATACATCATTTATTCTATCAATTTCAGCCTTCACTTTCAACTTCATGTTTGGATTCAACTTGTATGGCTATTTTTTATGGGTTATGCAATCTCCTTGAGTTTGATATGAATTTTGACTAGAGATGGATCAACTCCTCTAACCTCTAAATTTTTTTGGGAAACACATTTTAATAATATTGTAAGACTTGCATAGCTTCAAAAAATTTAGATTCTATCCAATAGTCATGCATATGTGCCAATTTACGAATCTCCTCACTTTTAATGTTTTCTACATGCTTTTTAATAGGTTGTTGGTAAATCTTGTGCTTTTCCTTAGTGATAGATTCATGTAGTATTTATTTCCCTTCCTATTCTAGAATTTTTATGTTGTGTATCTTGTCTTATTTAGTAGGTTCTATGATGAGGTCCTTTATTGGTTCTATTATCCATTCAAGTTCAAACAAATCAATCAGATCAATATCACCATCAATATCTAAATATTCAAGGTCCTCTTCTTCATCTTGTATTCGGTGGCATAGTTGTATGAGAGATTGTTCTTATATCTTAGAAGCTTTATATCTTTGTAATGTTATATTTAGATCATAGGTTATGTTATTTTATGTAGTGGAATCCATCATGGTGCTTAAATATTATATATACCCATGGCATAGGAAATGTTTGATTTTTAGCATCACATTATGAATTAAAGGGTTCTCATCTTCAAAAACAAACATTTGTATGGAGTCACTTTGACCCTATGGCCAATGCTTTGTTTCCCTCATAATTCTTGATGCATATAACATGCTGATAGTAGGATCCAATGTGTAATGAAATATGGGAACCCAGTACTTCAGTGCCATGTCTTCTTCAGTCTAGACTTCAACACATTTATGAATATGTATTTCAAGGTACTCACCTTATTGGAAAAAAGGCCAATTATTTTTTATGACCTATAGTAGCTAGAACCTACTAATCATTAGTTTTCACACATCATCCCAATCAATCTGATCATTTTTATGAATTTCCCACCATATCACTACAACTCCCATTAAAGCATAATTCAAGGCATTGACCCACTAACTAATGGTAGGTACATGAAATTTTAAGAATATAATGCATTGATTGATAACATTGGTCACATAATATAAAGGAAGTTGTCTCTCATGGGAGAAGACCATTCTCATAGGTGAAAGTTCATGATCACCATGAGACTACTTGATTATGTGTGTGTCTGAGTCTGTACTGATAAATGAAGATATTTCCCAAGTTAAAGTGCCTTCTTTGGTTGGTTATATATAATCCTACATATGATCATCTTCTCAATAGATAAAATGAACTTCTAAGCAAGGCATTTAGCATACATGGATGCATGTTATTCTATGACAAACTAAGGTGATAGTGGCTAAGTAACTACTAATTTAGGCTTACATTATTAAAGCATCTTAAAATATTGAGTAATTAAAGACTATACCTACTATTTAGTATGCTCATACAAGAAGTCACACTTGACTACATGCAAAGATTTCAAGTTCTCTTCATAGTTTACCCTCTTCTAACTAATTTCTTGTGTGACATAAGGAGAGTCTAGTTTAGATAGAATGATGTATGGTTTATGTGTCTTATTCAAAGGAATGAATGTAATCTTATCTCCTTGATGTGTCTCTAGTTGATTTTGCATAGTATTGATAGTCATCTGACCATCAAATGCCCATTTCCTTCTAATCAATGTGAGGTAATGTGTTGTTATTGTCTTCATACTGATAACTTCAAAGTCACCTCTTAGGGTCAGTTTTGAGATATTGATCTCAATGTCTTATAATATACCAATGGGCTCAACTCTTTCATAGTATAATAAGCTTAGAGTTACTAGGCTATAACCTAGAACTAGATGTCTAATAGCCTCCCATGTAGACCTAGGAATCATATTGACTGTGCTACCAAAATCAAAGATAGCATTTGGAATTTCATATCCTTCAAATTCAATATCGATTCATGCATATAAATCTTATGGATTCTTTGTTTTGACATACCAAACAAGCTTTATATCTTCTATTGCCTCATTGTGCATACTCCAATAGATTATGTATCAAGTTTATGATGTTCTAAGAGATGTCTTCATTACATAGTATACTTAAAAGCTTCAATAAATCTATTAGAATAGTAATGAATCCATCTTAATGCATAATGTACATGATTGGGCCATATATTTGGTCATTTATTCCTAAAACATCTACTTTAGTAGTGTCTTAATGTTGAATATTTTTCAACATCTACACAACTTCATACATAAGCCCCATTTTTATAGATGGCTCTAGGTATTTGTCCTATTTTTATTTCCAGATTCCCTAGTCTAAAGGTATTTCAAGAGAATCCAATCCTCTCTCTTTGTGTTTGTGTCTTGTAATAACATTCAAGAATTCATCCTCCATAGGCTACACATTAACCATGTTAACATTCCTAATGGGCTTTTCCTTTCTTTGATTTTATAAGATAGAACAATCTTCTATCTCATGTTGGTCCTATATTCCATAGTATATGTAGTAATATTATCTTGGTGGATTCAGAGGGAAATTGCATTGCACATAATTATACTCTCCACACAAATAACATTGCAAAGGATGGAATTGATAATTATTTCCTCTATCACCTTGGTAACCTCCTTTGTATCCACCCCTAGATCCTCCTCTATACCCTCTCTATTATTGAATTATATTCCAATGTTGATTTTGATGTGAATTATCCCAATTTAATATTGTTGTTGTACAACTATTGGGGTCCAACTAATTTACTATTGATTCATCATTGTTGGATTCTAGGGTGTTACATACTAGTATTGTGGTGATGGTGGTATCTAACTTAGTGAAAGAGTAGTCTAATCAGCTAGACCTTAAAGCTAGTACTGAGTCAAACTAGGAATCCATTGTGGACTTGTTGGGTCACATAACCCTTATCAATATCTAGGCCTAGAATAATCTACTTCATTGAGGACACTTATTGTGTATTTATGGTGAATACATTATTGGTGATGTCTTCCTTGAGTTCCTTTAGATCCTATAATTATTTTCATCATGATTATGTGACTTAAAAAAATTACAATATAAACTCTATGGGTTCTTGACATATTATTTTAGGAGATGGAACTAAGTTTTTGCATGCCCTACTAATTTATAGATTTCATATAACTATATCTTTATCTTAGGACAATCATTCATATGATGTCCTTCTTTCCCACACTTCATACACCATGGATTTAACTTAGGTTTATCTACCTCATGATATTGTTCCATCCTCTTCATAAAATCTTGCAATGTATTTTTAATCTTAGAACTTATAATGGGAGCTTCCCCATAGTCTTCAATTTTCTCCACTCACATGGAATCAACTCTACATCTACCTTAGTATCATATTGATTCTGGATTATAGAAAATATGATCCTAAAAATTATTCTTTAAACAAACCACATAGCTTTATCTTTGTTTGATAAGGTAAATTTCACCTTATTCATAACATCAGAGAACTTATGATTATAGTTGTAGATTGATTCCCCTGACTTCTGCCTTATCTCCTTGAAGTCTTGAATAGTCTAACTTACACATGTTTTTATCTTGAACTCTACAATAAGCCATTACTTAAACTGTTATAGAATTATTTGTGCAATTTGTATGTGGTATATAAACTCAAGTTCTATTTAGTTTATTTCTTCTATTAACTCAAAATTCTCTATAGCCTCATTATCAATACCCTTAGCTTTCCATCCCATTTCATAAGTTAGTAAGTATTGGTCAGGGACTGTAGATCCATTATATGTCACTAGATTTATAAATGCTCTTACAACACCCATTGTGTAAACTAGTGTTAAGGTGATTTGGTATGTAGTTATTACAAGAGTAGGATACATTCTATGTGATATTGATTGCATACTACAAATATTTATCTATTCATTAGGAGAGCCAACCTATGCACTCTATTTTTTTGTGTTTCCTTCTTTTATTTGATTGGTTTAAACAAACCCTTTAGCCTTCAAATACTTTCAAATTGATGTTGTTTCAATTTTAGTACCCTGACAATGCACTTGTTATGAAAATGGACCTTCCCAACTATTTCTTCTTATCTACATAGTTGAAAACTTATACTAAAATATAATAAATTGGGTTGTGGGGATGTGTGTTCTTCTGGTGAATAACTCTTTCCTATGACTTATTATTCTAAGCTTAAACCCATGATTACTATACAAACTTGTTCTTATTATTTTATTAATACTTTATTTCCTTCTTCCAATAATACCCATTATTGTAACTATGCATTACATCTATTATATAACTGCTCTAATTCTACACTATTCACACCTTTTTTAAACATCTCTTCTTCTTGTCATTCTTCATCACTTATTTCTTTTTGCTAGCATTTGTCATTTCTTTCATCTCATATTTATTCATCCTTCATTATTCATCTCTTTCACCTCGATCATCATGTTTTCCTACTCAACCATCATCTAATTTATTGTTACTCTTAACTCTACTTGTAGCTACTTGGGTATTCTTCTATTTACTCCATCTATTCTATTGTTGTAGCTCTGATTCTAAATCTAGACTTTTCTTTTGATTCTTATCCTATCTTGTCTCCATTATAGATTCATGTGCAATCCTTAGCTTCTCATATAGTCATCATTCAATATCATGTCCCACACACCCCCATATGCCCAAAGCAACTATTCCATATTGGCTAGAGTGGGCACCATGGCCTTATCCACAACCAACATCTTCACAAAGATGGGTAGTTACTTTAAAATTTTCCCTATAATTCTTATGATGAATAATTCCTTCATAGATTTTAAAGCTATGTATCCTTGTACTACAAACTCATTTATATATATGTCTACTATATTATCAATCTAATAATTTATTATTCTTGTTTAGTTGGTTTCCAATTTTTTTAACTTGTCTATCTTTTCTCCAGACTAAAGTATAGTTTCTTTCATCCTTAGATTAAATAAGTAATATTCCAATCATTTTAACTAGTTAGTTAAAAATTCAAGTAACTTGCATCAAAACATTTCATAAACTCTCCATAAATATGCTCTCAAATGATTTACTATTTAGTAAGACCAGCTCATTTTGATTCTTCTTCTATAAAATTACATATCCTTTGGTCTAACCATGTCTCAATATCTCTTTTCCCTGGTAACTATCTTAGCATAATTTCCTCTATAAGGAGTGTTCCAAACTCACCACATCATTTTTAGTAGAGGTTTATAAATCATCATAACTTGATAAAGATGAAGATAGATAGGATATACTTCAGTGCATAGAATAGTGTATCATATTCATACAAGAGGTAGGATAATAGAAACATAGTAAGTGTTAATTATCATGCATTATGTAGGAACTAAGAATAACCAATGATTCATAAACATAAATAAAGTATTTTGATTAAATTACACAAAAATAAATCAAAAATTATACATGAGAATGTATGCAAGGAACAAAGTAAGAAATCACACAGGTAACCATAACCAAATAAATATCTATTGATCTCTTCAAAAGTTGAACTCTATTCTTCTTATAATCAAAAGTATATAGAGACATTTCTAGTCTAAGACTATTCATCTTCTTCTTGTACTTGGTGCTAAAAGTGGAGTTTGTTCAAATTCTTACCTATTATAAGTCATGGAGATAGGAAAAAATAGACATATATACGATAAAATGAGTACATAATGCATGAATATTAGACAAATATCCTATGCAGATTTATTATCTAAATTATTCTCCCAAAAAAATTAATATTTATGACCTCATATTTCATGGGTTTATTAGACACATGGTTCTTTGTCCATACCATTAACTACTTAGTAATATATTATAAATTTTTTAATATACTTTAGCTCTTTATAGTCATCATTATGTTATTGAGTCTTGAATTTTATACTTTATAAATTTATAGTTGACTATGTCACTTTAGGATATGTGGCATCTTTCCTTTTTATTTATTGATTTTCACTTATCATTGAGTCATTGGGTCATGTTAGTGTATAGATCAGTGAGGTAATGAATCGTAACATGGTATGTGGTTAATGATTTCATAAAGGATGGCATATGGAAGTTAATTATTAATTATCTTGGTCTATGTCTTCATTATCCATCATTTTTCTCAATTGGCATTTTTAGTGAGATGTTGACACATAGCATGACATCACTTGATCACTTTGTCAATACCTTTATAACATATATTTCTACCTCAAGGCATATTATTAAATGAGATCAAGACACATTAATTAATCTTTCTTGCTCAAGTAGTTACTAGTTTTCATGACTCAAGGTTTTGGATTGGGATGTGCACCATAATGAGATTAAAAGATGTGCTTGAATCATGCATATCTAGCTAGTAACTAGATTTCATAGCTTAGTATTTTTCCTAGAGACCCATAATGAACCAAGGTAGTGACACTTGGTATGATCTCATCCAATCAGTTGATCACACATATGTGAGAGTTTTAATGCTTAATTATTCCATTAGATATAATGAGGATGTAATGTGTGGAATGATCTCATTTATTCAAGATAGTGAAGACATTTATAGTTTAGTAAATTTAATAGACATTGACATTTTATGTATTTTCATCAAAGGTATGACACATGTCAATAATATGATAAAATGTAAAGTGTAAAGATTGATAACTTGGTAAATAATAATTATCTTAGTTATTTGAATAAGTTAATATTAAAGTAAAAATTGAATTAATCTCTTGATGTGAACCCAAAATTCATGAAATAAAAAAGGTGAATGGTAGAACTTAGGCTTTGATATGATATCATTTTAGGTCCAATTTATGTCTTTATAGGGATCAAACATAACATTTATTAGGATAAATCACTCCCAATTTTAATTTTTTAAAATGGGATGTGTTGGTCATAAAAAATGGTGAATCAATGGTAAAATATTCATGAGCATTTGATAATCCATAATTTATGGTTTGAATATCATACAAAACTTCAAACTTTATAAATATGAAATAAATAAACTAGATAACTGAAAGAGACTTTAACATAATCATGCAACATACTAACCCTTATAAATTTTTAAATCATGTGTGATTATGTATGTCATTTCCCCTTTTTATTATATTTAAAAAAATATAAAACAATAGTTGAGGTCTTCTTAAATTTTCTTTTCTTAATTTATTTTAACTTCTAATTACATGTGTATGGAAGGCTAGGCATTGCTCTATTACTATTCAAGCATCCATAACTCCAATAGAGGTACATTTGGTTCCACTCTAATTATTTATTTACTACCAACTAGGAATATATATCCCCAATAGAGATTAATTGAATTACCCTTCCTTCATGAGTGTTTTTATTTGGAAGAAGGGTTGGTAACTACCATTGGCTGGGTCTATAAGAATAAAATTGATTTGTAAACTAGATATTTCACTCATATTTTGTATTTATAAATGTTTATTATCTATCACACTAATTTTAAACATATAAATGTGTAATTGATCTTTCAAAATGAAAATTATTTCTAAAATTTTCATGAAAATATCAAAATTTTAACAATCTAATAAATTTATTTAATACAAATAAATATTTCCATTTATTCATGATACATAACTTAATTTTAAGACCCAAATTCATCATGAACAAATACATAAATATCCTTAAGTGTGATTAACTACCCTCAAGGAGAAATTTTGATAATGTGTCTATAAGTGGATGATACTGCCCTTATTGTTAATATAAGAAAGAAATAAATATACTCTAGGAAGGTAGGAAATATAATCTAGGAAAGAAATAAATCTAATATAGGAGAGTATTAAATTTAATCTATAAAAGTAGGAAATCTAATTTACTACTACTAAATTAGAACTCATAGTTATTTAGATATGCTCAAAATTAGAGAAACCAAAATTTTTTTAGAGGTATAATCACTAAGAGGGGGGTGAATTATTGGTGCAAGAAATTAAATTTCAATTCCAAAACATCAAACTCTTAACCAATCAACAAAATCATTCATGAAGCATATAAACTAGCTATTGCAAAGAACAAAGGAAACTATGAAAAATCAACACACATAACACATGAATTATATAGGAAACCCTTATGAAGGATAACACCCACTCTAAAGTTTAAAAAAAATGGACTATAGTCTTGTAATATATTTACAAACAAGAGAGTTTAGTGAAGCACCCACTTCACAAGGAACACCAACCCCTAAGCATGAACAAGCACCTACTTGTCCTAGATATTGAAAATAGACACAAAACCTTATGATATTATCACCTCCATAGCACTAATTTACTTTAAATTTGATGGAGAAACAATCAATATCAACACTCTTCAAGCCTTCACACATAAGCAATGCATCCAAAATAACCTTTTGGATCACTCTACACTTCACTCATCCTCAATATTCAACCCTATAAGAACACTATAATAACATAAAAAAATATGACCTATATGTCATACACATAATCCTCAACCTGATTTGATATTCAATCCATTAATTAAGCACATTAACGCTTCTCTTTTCTTCACTTTTCAACTCTATAAACCTTCATCTTTATTTATGCTCTTTATAAAGCCTTCATGATCACCATCTACTTGGTTGACCATAAGACATAGCTTAATCCTTAAAGATTATATCAAACTTATAATAATATTAGTTTCACCTAAATAGTTCATCCATATATTTGATATAACACCCTTAAGAAACATCACCTTTCAATTAGGCCTTAAGAAGCCCTTATATGTCTATAGAGACCTATTCATCCTTTTAGCACTTCACCAAGCAAAAGCTAGGAACATAAGACCATTTCAAAACACATATGTTCTCACCATATGACCCCTAAGACACCTTTAATTTATTAAATTAATTACTACACACCTATGCATATGCAAAACCTATCAATAATTTTCCTTGCACATGAAAACACCAAGAGTGAACCAAAAGTCAACTTGTAAGCAATTATTCATACTGAAGATGGATTGGTCAAACCTTAAAAATCCATACAAATTATTCTCAGGGAGTATAAAACACTCTCTAATAGATAATTCACCTTGAAAAATCCAAAGACCATCAATAAAATCACAAACATCCTTCTCATGTCACTTTTAAAATAAGGTCAAACCCTCAGTCAACTTTAGATCACAATAAATGTAGCTGTACGACCAATCAAACCTCTAAATAATTTTTATCTTATTGCCCTTGAATTTATATACCAATTTTAATTTTATACCAGAACAAAATTCATTCATCATCAAAATTTATAGGTAAAATAATGAGGACTAGTTTTTCTTTGTAAATTCAAATATTTGAATTCTAACAGTCACTTTTTAATTCAAATTTGATAATGGAAACTAATGAAATTTGCTTGGGAAACCAACTTTGCACTACCATAAATTTTTATAGACATCATTTCAAGACCTGAAATTTTAAACACATTATCTAGGTAAAAATATTAACAAACCCATGTGACCATTTTCTTCTAACATCTTCACACATGTGAATGTTGATGTCATCAATCTACACATACATGAAGATTTTTCAAGATGACTAGCATAATTTAGACCTTCACAAGACTACTCAAATGAATTAATTTCACTTGAATAAGTACCCAAATAAATATTCACCCCTCATATTACCCATCAAACATGGTAAAAAAATCACCAACATCCATCAACCTTCCTAACCAAGCAAACACAACAGAGTCCATGCATGATCACTAAGGCACACTTTATCATTAAGAACCATGCATACATATTAACTCATGGAAAGTATTGGCCACATTAGGTATATCATTTAAAAAACATGAAAAATATACCCCTTTATCATTTATTTCAATACTTGTAAATGTTTTCAAATCTAATAACAAATCTATTCACATACTCTTTTTCCCTTTACAAACACTTTCTCACCCTTTGACACAATGACAAAGTGGGATTACCTAATAATATTTAAGACTTGTAAATGTTTTAAAATCCAAAATCATGAAGCTATATCCTCTTAGAGATGATAAAAAATCCCCATATCATTGTGCATATCAATCCTTAATATGACTACTTCAAGCTTACTCATCAACAACACTCTTCTTTGACCATCTAATGTTATATGAATAAGAAATGAACACTATGAAGAAAATAGGAGTAATAACACCTTGATAAAACTAATAAGTACTCCCATTAAGTTTCTTGAACTTGGGTAACCTTTGAGCATATTTAGACCATCTCCAACCATGATGAAATTTCATGGTTGTCTTCAAAATTTCTCGCACAAGCCACCCTTAGAATGAACAGTGGAAATCCAAGCTCTTTATAAAACATATATTATGATTAAATAAAACTAAAAAACATATTCAAGGACAACCATACCTTTTTATTTTGAATAAAATGACCAAAAATCACTCTTCCTCACACTAGCCTTGCTTAGAGGTTTAGTAGCACTACCTAAACCTTGCAGAGCCCATAACTTTCTATTTATACATAATCATGGCTTAAAATTTCATATCTAGAGTAAAATAATATTTCACATCATGAATGCCAATAATAATGATCCAAATCTTCCTCTAAACCATAGCTCTTTCACAAAATGACCTGCTAATTAACCCTCCATTTACACAAAAGCTCAACCATAGGTCAAAATATACACTTTTATATGAATATAAATAAATGTTTGAGTGATATTTTATCCATTTAAATATATTAAGTATATTCAGACCTTAACTCATTTTGGAAGGTCACTAACTCACATGGTGCAAAACATAAGGCATAAAAAAAGAACAAGGTCAACTTTCCACCTTCTGATCAACTCCAAATCTTGAAAATTCTCTCACACCTATGGGTAAACAATATACACTTCTAGACCAAAATTTTAGGTTTGAATCCTATGGGAACCCATATAACCATGAAATGGTTTTTGACTTGCTGTCATTTAAGCAAGGACTATCATACCTGAGAGCCTTCAAAATTGCTCAACTTTCCCTCAAAATATTTTCAAACCCTAAAAAAATTGGAACCATATATACCTATATGATTTCAACACACCTTTATATGAAAAAAATGTTATGTTAATAACTCACCAATCTTCATTTAGCACCTAGAATCAGTCAAACTGTGCATGTAGACCCTATGTACATAATAATCACATGCCGAAACACCTTAGAATGATCATGAAAGCCTTATGACATCTATTCAACTCATTTTTCACATGGAAACATCATGTATAACTGGAATCTACCCTTTTTTAGCTTCATATATCTCAAAAACATCAAATTTTCATGATGAACACACACTAGGTAGTGACCACTAAACAAAATGGTTAAATTGAACAAATGGTCATGAGTGGCACTTTTGACAAAATAATCACATTTAAACCCATGGAATACAATTGGATAAGTCCTATCGACATTACATATCAACCTTACCTTCATTATTCATGATTTGACCTTCTAAAACAAGTATAAAATTTTGACTAAAACTTGCTTTTAGGACCAATGTCCTTAAACATAACTGTTAAAGATTTTCATCACAAACCTATGGATAAATCTCATGAACTTGTTACTCCCCCTTAACCAAAGACATTATATTATTATTACAAGTTTTGTTAATCATAATATCATCTATTCTATACCAAAATGACATTGGTCTTAAATACCAATCATTAACTCTACATAACTTTGTACTTTATTCATCACCTAGAGCACACAAACATGCTTCTACATATGAAAGATGTCTCTTAATAATCATAGTTAGAGACACCCACCTATCATAGAGAGACTAAAGGTCCCAAAACATAGGGGACTCCCACATCTCCATTATATTACTTGATTTACATTCTTACCTTGTTATCAAATTGACTTTGACTGGGTTCTTAAATTTGATCTTTCCTTTTGACTCAAAATCCTGCTTGATCTTCTTGTCCCCTTGGGTAGATAAGGCTTTATCTTTGAACTTAAACTTATACCTTGTTATTTCATGACAAATAATCCATTTTAAACCTATTTTTCATTAACCTCCTTAGGTCTCAATTCATTTTGGCTTATTTTCTTCATGTTAGGATTGATATTGTTTGAAGTGGAGTTTTGACCATTCCGACATAACCTTGTTATGTGACATATTTATTGACAATTGAAAGAAATGAAGTTTCTATAGTTTTACATAAATTTAGTATGGGTTATATGATGACTCCTTGAAGTTTTAATACCCCATTCTATACCTGATCATTTAGTATCTTGATGAAGGCATTATACAACCTTACAATATGACCAATCCCTTGACACTTATAACACAAGATTCCATGATTTAATTTTGGACTTATTGATAGTCTTGAGTGATGATATTATTCACACTTGTCATTTTCTTGATCATAATTCCATGCAAATTTGTTACTAGGAGATTTTTTTTGCAATCAATGATCCTATGACCAAATTGATGACAAGAATAATAGGATCCATTGAGGGAGTTATCATACCTTAATGTGTTGGGTTACTATATTTAATTTGAAATGTTTTATCTTTTGAAGTTTTCCTTCTTATTTATATTGTCATTCTTCTTATCTTTACTAATACCCTCTTTATCATGATTAGTTTCCTAATCAATCATCATTGTCTTCTAAATCTTCTTATCCTTTTGAACATATTCATGAAATACTAGGCTTGACTTATCATTTTAAACCTTTTTACTACTCAATAGTTCATGAACATTAATTATACTTTCCTCAATTTTTTGATATGTTTCAATCTTTCTCATGACTTGATATAGTATCTCTTACAAAGACTCTATCTCTGATATATATTTGACACATTCTTCATCCTTACTCTTTACCTCTTCAGTAAGGGTAAAAACCTAAATTTTAATATGTTTAGTGATATCATTATGATCCTTGACTTCATTCCTCAGCCTTTCTTCAAACAGCCCAATTTGTTCCTCATTGGTCTTGATCAAGGATGCCTATTTTTTATTCTTGCCTTGTAGAAGCTTCATCTATTCCAAGGTATCTATATATGTGTCTTGAAGAGTGAATTTTTTCTCTTCTTATTATAATATATATCCACCAAATATATCTATACCTATATAAGATTCACCTTCATCATCCCCAAGAGACGTGAACAATGTCTCTTTGTCCTTATTATAAGATGAAACATCACTATCTGATGTGTTTCCTTCTTCTTTAGTATATAAGTTAATGTCTTATTAATGGTAAAGTCTCTTACTACCTTTGTATGATTCCTTATCACCATTTATCCTATTATATAAATTTATGTACTTCATAGGACTCTTAGATTTCTTGTGCTCATCCTTATGAGATTCCATGTTTTTAGACTTACCTCTATCTGGACACTTCGCTATAAAATTACCAACCTTACCATATGAGAAACATTTTAAAGGAATCTTACCTTCATTTTATCTAATCCCAAATTTAATTTTCTTATAATCATGGCTTCAAGTTGATCTTCATTAAGATCAAAGTTTTCAAGACATAACTTTCTCTTCTTGCCTTTTGTCTCCTTGATCACCTTGAAGACTACTTCCTTATTTAGTGGTTTTTCCTCATTGACTCTCATCTCATATGTAGGAAGGATTATATGCTATCATCCATCTTGATCTTGGTGAGATCATGACTCTCTTCTATAGCAGATATCTTTGAATCAAACTTAAGGGTGAGAGACCTTAATATCTTTCTTAAAATATTAGATTATTCAATCTCCTATCCAATAAATTTGATCATGTTGACCACCTCATCAACCCTTAGAATATATGATGCCACACCATCTTATTCCTTCATTTTTAGGCCCTCAAATTACCTTCATTAGGTCTATAATTTAGCCAACTTAACCTTTGAATCTCCTTCATAGATGATCTTAATCTTATCCCATATTTCCTTGGTAGATTTTCAATGGATTACCTTTGTGAACTTAGCCTCTGATAGGCCAAAAATTATAGAATTCATATATTTAGAATTGTTTTGACTCAACTTTTTGTCAGTTGTACTAGTTATAGGAGTAGGGGGTGTGGAATAACCATCCATAATAGATTAACAAATGTCAAAACCTAGAGACATGATTTAGGTCCTCATGTTTTCACTAAAATAAGAATATTTGGATCCATTTAATAGTCGTTCTTTCTTATTAGATAAACCTCCTTGCATTTGATGACTACTAATTGTACCTTTTATCACCTTCAAGTGGTTAAAATTTCAAAGAAGGTATGACTTTGATACCAATTTTTAGAGGTAAAATGACTGAGATGGGGGGGTGTGAATCAATTATTCAATAAGTTAAATTATAATTACAAAACTTAAAACTCTTAACCAATAAAAAAAATCATGAATCATATAAACCAGTTATTGTAAAGAACAAAGAAAACTATGCAAAATCAACACACATAACACATGGATTATATGGGAAACCCTCAAGGGGGATAAAACCCACTCTCAAGTTTGAAAAAAAGTGTACTATAATATTATAATATATTTACAAACAAGATACTTTAGTAAATAACCCAATTTACAAGGAACACCAACCCCTAAGCATGAACAAACACCCACTTGACCTAGATGTTGATCACTCACACAACACCTTATTATATCATCACCTCCATATCTTTGATTTAATTTAAATATGATTTATAAATAATTAATATCAAATCTCTTCAACCCTTCAAGTCTTCACACACAAGTAATGCATTAAAAACAACCTTTTGTATCACTCTACACTTATTCACTCATCCTCAATCTTCAATCTTGAAAGAACATTATAATACCATTGAAAGTATGACCTCTAGGTCATAAAAATATTAATAAACCTAATATAAACTTAAATAAATACATAAATCACATCAATTCTTATTTTTTCTTTTCTTTTCAACTCTATAAACCTTCATCTTTGTCTATGTTCTTTATAGAGCCTTCATGATCACCATCTACTTGGTCGACCATAAGACATACCTTAACCATTAAGGTTTATATCACACTTATAATAAGATAAATTTTCATAAATATTTCATTAGTATCTTTGATATATCACCCTTAATTAACATAACCTTTTAATTATGCCTTACAAAGCCCTTATTGGTCCATGGAGACCTATTCATCCTTTTAACACTTCACCGAGAAAAACTAGGAACACAGGACCACTTCAAAGCAAATAGGTCATATAAATTTGACGGATAATACACAATAAAGTGATTAAATTAATAAATATACACATATTAATATTAAAAACCTATCAATAATTTTCCTTGTACATGAAAACACCATGAACAAACTAAAACTCAACTTGTAAGCAATTGCTCATACTGAAGATGGATTGTTCAAACCTCCAAAATCCATATATATTATCCTCAAGGAGTATAAAAAATTATCCAATAGATAATTAACCTTGAAACATCCAAAAAACATCAATAAAAACTCAAACATCCTTCTTGGGTCACTTTTAGAAGAAGGTCAAACCCTCAGTCAACTTTGGACCACAATAAATACAAGTGTACAACCAATCAAACCTCCAAATCATTTTTCCTAGATTTCAATTGAATTTATCTACCAATTTTTTTTATACAACCATAAAATTAATTAATCATAAAAATTTATAGGAAAATTAATATGTACTAGTTTTCCTTTGTAAATTCAAATGTTTGAATTCCAACAATCACTTTTTAATGCAAATTTGACTATGAAAACTAGTGAAATCTACTTGGGAGACCAACTTTGCACTACCATAAATTTTTATAGACATAATTTCAAGACCAAAAATTTTAAACACATGATCTATGCACAAATATTAATAATCCCATGTAGCCACTTTCTTCTAACACCTTCTCACATACAAATTTTTATGTCATCAATTTGCTTACTTAGGAAGATCTATCAAGATGACTCAGATATTCTAGACCTTCACAAAACTACTCTAATGAATTTATTTCACTTAAAAAATTACCAAAATTAATATTTAACCCTAATAAAACCCATGAAACATGTTCAAAACATCACTAACACGCATCATGTTTCCTAACCAAGAAAATAAATTAGAGTCCATAAATGATCACTAAGGCACACTTTATCATTCAGAACCATGCAAAAATATTAAATCATGGACACTCTTACACACCTTAGGGACATAATTGAAAAAACATAAATAGAAATAGTGTTTTAAAAATTATCTAATAAATAGGAAATTCAAGGCATTATGTTATGTTTATTTCAAATTAAAATCATTGTTACCCAAAATTTTATAAATATGATATGGTCCAATCCATAATGGAGTGACTTTATCATGTTGTCATTTATTTTCATGTGATTTATCCCACATAATAACTAAGCTTGAAAATCTTTAAAACTTTTATTTTTGATATTTTTAAAAACCACCTCTTGACAATGTCCTGATGCTTGTTGAATTACTATAAGGCTTGTGTTTGTGAAACTTCTATTTTAATAATGTACAATAACCTAGACTATTTTTTTTAATCTTATCCCATATATTATTGAATGAAATGGTATGATGGTAATTTTATAGTAATGGGGAATATGTTTTGTTTTCCATATACTAATGGGAAAGGTGAAACCTTTAGAGCTTGCTTATGTTTGGTCTTATCTACCTATAATCCATATTTCAAAAATAGGTTCCACACTTTTCATTTTATTTCTTATGATTTATTTATGGCATCAACCAGACTATGATTTGTATATTCAACAAATCCATTCCCTTATGGATAATATTTTTAATTAAACTCAACAATAATATGATTTTTATAGGCCAACTCAATGTTTTTTTAGATTGAAAATATGGACCATTATTGCACACTAAGGAAATTTGTGTTCTAGATCACGTCAAGATGTTATCTTTAAGGAAGTTGATTACATGTGTGATCTATAGTTATTTGTAACAATAAATTTAATCCATCTTGTATAGTAGTATATAACTATGAACACAAACTTGTGTCCAATTGATGAATTGGGATTAATAAACCCTACAAAATCTAGACTACATTGTGCAAAAGGACATCCTTTAATCACGTGTTTCATAGTCATGGTTGCATGTATTTCTATTTTCCTTTGAAATTAATGACAATTTATGATTTGGTTAGGTGAATATTTAAAAATATTAGGTCAATAGTATCCCATCCTTATTACTTTATGGGTTATATCATTTTCTGAGGGATGCCCACTTCCTTTGTCTATTCTAAATTCACCTTTGAAAATTTAGATTCTCTTATCTTAGATTGATTTTTTATCCATATTTGAGATCCATGTCAAAGAATCATTCCAATGAAACCATTAATTTAGGTAGTTTATTCTCTTTTAATTAGAATATTCCATAATCTTCACTCTCCTATTTTTTCATTAGATCAAAATCCCTTTCATCAATAATTTGAGACTTGAAAGATATATAATTTCCAATGAATTATATGATCTTATAGTCAACATAAAATAATTTTTAAAATGTCAAAATTATTATGGAATAAATTACATGGTACCAAATCTATAATTTTTTTTTAATTTTAGACTCTTAAAGCTGGGTAAGATTTGCTACAGAGGTAACCAGATAATTTGTCTAGTTTTGTTCTATTGGGATTGATTTGATGTTAAAATATTAAAGTGATTCAATTAAATATCAAGATATATAATTATAATTTTTTATATATAATATATTCCATTATTATCTACTCCTAAAAAAATTTGAATCTCTAAACATTAAAATTTGCTAAATATTACAATTTAGTGGAAATCAGATTCCTGGCTTCTTACTCTACAAGGTTGTTAGTGCATGGGAACTATAACTTGTATTTAGTAGGGAATTTCTTCCCATTGGGGTTAATCATAGTTATTCCTATATTTTATCCTGTCTTAGATCAAACATCATAAAAATATAAGGTCTAAAGCTTTGAAATACCTTTAGTTATTATTCATTATTCTCAAACTTCATTGTGAAAGTATAAAATCCTACATGTGATGAATCAAAATCCAATATCTCATTTCTAGAATTATATTATATTATTTAATATATAATATTTGGTTCTCTATCAACTCTAATATTATTATATACTCATAGGGTAACCACTTATGTTAAAATTTTATTTCCATATATCTATTTAATGTTATTGGCCAATAAAGGCTGAGTAGAACATAAGCCTATGGAATGTCAAATAAAAGAATATCAATATGTTTTTGGGTACATAGATTAGAGGAAAGTCTCATGTGGACATTAAACTTCTCTCCAATAACTAGGATTGAAGATTTTTCTAATTATAGGACCTTTGTTTTGGAATTATCTAGGTCAAACCTAGTCTCTTACATATCCCAGTGGACATCAAATTGGTTAAAACACTTGATTCAACTAATAAATTATTTTCATTCTTCCCAAAGATTATAAAATTTAATAGGAAAGGTGGTACTTTATGTTTATCTTTACAAATAACCATATTGGCATGTGTATCCTTTAACTTGTCAAATGATGGTTTACTAGTTATGGATTTCAACAAGAGCTCTATTTATTTTGTAATCTAATCCAAATCCTGAAGGGTAATGTTTTCCTTAATTTTTTTAATGTCCTATACTATTTTATATCCACTTTTATTATGTGTATTATCTTATTAATTAGAATAATTTATTTTAGGATGAGGTGGATTGTTATTGGCCTTTAGATGAGGAGGAATGACTATGTTATTGTTTATGGGTGTATAAGTCATGACAAGTTTTTGATTCTTATTTCTTAGATTAGAATTATTTATTTTGATTTTAAAAAAATAATTAATCTCATATTTTTGTCTTCTAGCTCATGATCATCTTGAATAGGGAATAATAAGTCATATGTCTCGAACATCATTACTGTACTAGATGGATTGGGTGAAGTCGATGTGGATGGATCAGTCTAATTAGGAATAATATCATGCCCCTCTATCTCATTTTTGAATATTTTTTAGGTGGTAAATACTTATATATAATCTTATTTTTCATGTTGTGTAGTTTTATGGACTCTACACCAATTGGGTAAGGATACTTATCTCTATGATCTTTTTGGGTGATGGCTATAGGTTGTTTTTTTTCCTATTAAATTTTATTTCATACCTATGTAATGCGAAATTTATATTTTTTCTCCCATTATGTTCCCTAAGAATTTATTCATACCAAGTAATTCCTTGTTGAGTTTATTCACTATTTATTGGATGACATCCAATTTAGTTTTGGTAAAATCATAAGCTATACCTAAGGTGGTAGAAGTGATAAATATGACTAAGGCTTGATTTTGATTATATTTATTAGTGATAAATTTTGGACTATTCATAATATTTAGATTCATATTTGGTGTAGCAAGAGCTAAAGGAAATTGAGTAAAGATTCAATTTTGATTATTGGATATGACATTATAATTTCCATTGGGAATATGGTTTAATGATAGGAAATTTAAATTTATGTTGGCTATGGCCAAAACTTGTAGATAGGGATTCAATTGATAATCAATATTGGGGGATTAAGCATATTAATTTAATAGGTTATTGATGTTTAGATCTTTGTATGATAATATTATAGTCATAGAATCCAAAGTGTTTATATACAACTCAAGATATAATGCAATAATAGGTATATACATGACATCTACATGGCTATAGATATTTTAGGATATTGTATTGAATTAATTAATTGGATAATTGTGTTCCCTTTTCGTTGATAAAAATGTTGGAATACCACACTAGAGTTGGTAACCTACCTAGATTGTACTATAATTTTTTCATGACATTGGTCCCATAAGTCAATTTAATTCCATCAAAGATCAAGGAAACAATCATAGGTAGTATATTACAAGGTGAAAGGGAATAATATACATGAAACATATTTAGGTTCAACATTCAAAAACCTTGAATAAATATTAAATGAGTTCATATGTTCCTCTATATTTCATCCTATGAAAGGAGAGAATGGAGGTACTTTTAAGGATTCCTAGCTAAGTCCTCAATGGCACTAGTTATGTGATGGAAAAACTAACTAACTAGACCATAGTGAAACATTAAGATTATTCCCTTACATTGGTGAATTTGGTTGAGTTATGACTCTCCTAAGAGTACCTATATCTAATTTGGGTCTTTAATTAAAATTTAAATGAGAGAGTAATAACATATCAAAATCATAATTGGACCTTGTTAATCTTACTAGTGGATTTAGTGTAAACAACTAAAGTGATTTTTTAGAAATTCAGATGTTATAGCCTTCATTCTAGTGTAAGATGAAACTTTTTGATGTTGGTTTTACAAACACTAGATATTACTATGGGAAGGTCCCTAACATTTTTTGGATCGGTGAAAATTCACTCCAAAGCATGAATTTTTGGTTTTAGTTTTATAAAAACTACATGGTGGAATAGCAATGAGTGGAGTGGTTTAGATATGATGGACATCTAACAATGAAAATAAATTCTACTTGAGGTGGATGGATGGATCTAAAACAAGGTGAATCTGAACAAAAAATATAAAAGGAAGGAAGGCTAAGGTAAAGAATAAGAGGTCTTATGATTTAATTAGAGATTAAACCATTTCAATATAGCTTACTATATTAAGAGAGGCAGATGTCATATACCAATATCTTATGTGGATTAACTAAAGGCATTAAACACAATCAAACACAATAAGGATTATAAAGAATTTTTTTAAGGTGAATAATAGATTATAATCAATCATGTTGTTAGTCCCAAATTGATATGAATTTATATTTTCAATAATATATGGTAATTATGATCTATAAAAAATAATAATTGATAATACTAACATAATATTAAATCTCATCCCTAAAAATAACATACACTTAACCTACTATAAATATATTAAATTAATTGAAATTCTTCAATGAAATATAGAAATTTGAAAGAGATAACACATTCATACAAATGCATAAATTAGTTGCATAGAAATTTATTTTATTGAATCAACTTAAAAATTATCCTCTCTTTATAATAAATAAAATACATATATATAAATTTGTATGGGGTCACCACATCCTCAAAGCTTGTCTAAATTTACAAAGTAAAAATAAGATTGATTTCTAATTTAGTATGAAGACTCTGCATGTTTTAAAATATCTATGAATAAGAGTCCTAATTTATATATACAAATCATATATAAAATTATATAAATAACTCTATCAAAAATAGACTTCAATAGTCACTTTACTAAGTCTGGGTAGCACTACTAGTTGAGACTACTCGCAAACTAGAGTAGACTGTAGTTAGAAATTGTTGACCAAAAATACAAAGAGTGACATGAGATGACATGGAAATTATCATAAATGATATATTCATATCTTAAATTATTTATTTAATTGAAGATAATACTATAGTTATGTTTATAGTTTCTCTTGGTTGAGCTTGTGAGTGAGTTATAATAGAAGGAAGTGTCACAAATATAGGATCTACTAGAGTATAGAATATCCTATAGATGGGAGAGGAAGACACATTTGTTAAAATTTGACATCATGATGGTTAAGTTCATTAATCTATTACCAACTATTCTTTATCCTTTATATTTTCATATTCAATCTTATATGTTGTGATGTCTAGCTCCATGAATTCAAAATTGATAATAAGAATATTAAATAGAGATAGAATATTATTAATTAGATTCATGTGTAAGAACATTGAATATATTAAAGATATATTCAATGCCTATGACTATACCACTTTTTACTTATTAAAAATGATTAATTGAATCACTTTATCAATACTTCCAAAAATTGTGCTTTCAACTGCTATCTTAACTATTCATAATAATTTAAAGCATATATCAAAAAATGGTCTATGAAAAACCTACTTGAGTGGTATATATATACCAATTGTGTGCATATATAATAATATTTGGATGTATCTATACACTTGGCTCATCAATTTTTCAATCTATTCCTTTATTTATTTATTCCACTCCATTATATGAGCCTTTTTATAGGTCACATAGTTTTGTTCCAAAGCAATGTTTAGAAGTTTCAATAAATTGAGGTATTGGTATTAATTTTGATTTATTTCCTTGTTGATGAAGTTTATTTTGAAACATTATCTATTCATAGATTCATAAAATTCACCATATTTCCCCATTTTGGATTTGATTATGCCCTTGATTTTTGAATTGAACATACTATGTTATAAAGGGATTTGGCTGAGCTATGCACATTGTCTATAATAATTTTTTTATTTTATCTTATACCATGTACCTCTATTCTTATTTTAGTATGTTTCATCTCATGAAAAAAATTATTTAGGACTCCTCTAGTGGCATCCACCATTGAAATAGGGTCCTCTTGGATCTCATCCTCTTTTTCATATCTAGTTTTTCTATTATTTGTTAGTGATAAGCATTATTATTCTCTTAAAAACTTATTGGGATTCCCTCCAATTATGATTATTCTCATATTCACCCTTTTTAGTTTATTTGAGGTCTAGTTAAATTCTATGGTCAATTTGGTCTCCTGAGGGATAACAAAATTTTGTCTAGCTAATTGCTTTACTTGAATTTGTTGTATCCATGTGGAAGTCACTATAAAGCCTTAAGAAGAGGTCTAAGTGGGAGACATAGTGGTAAGGGGTGAGGTGTGTTGTTATTTATGCATGAGAATGGATGGATATGGATTAGAGAAATAAGAAGGTGTGTATGATGAAGGGAAATGTGGGATGAATAACTTCTCTTTTGATATATTGGTTTGGGGAGGGGTCCTAACAACATACATGGTAAGGTCAAGAGACTCATAAATTGAGATAATTATTGAATCTATTTGGATACCCTATGTAATGGACACCCCTAATTAGGTAAAGAAATGTGCCTGTAGGAGATGCATGGAAAACACTCTTGGAATATTATGTCCTCAAAATGTGGGATATGGGTTATGGTGTCTAAGTCAAGTGTGGAAATAATAAGATTGTAATGGCTGTCTCAGTTACACTTTTGAAGAATTGGTCAATTTATGTAAAAATTAAAGTAATGGGGTTAGTTGTAAGATAAATATTCACCAAATAATCAATACTTGTAATATCTTTCATAACATTTGAATCCATAGAAAATGTGGTAATTATAAGGAAAATATTAGGACTTGCTGTAATATATGAAACATGGGATGTGGTAGCTTGTGTCAAATTTTATTGATAAGTCTAAGTAAAAGTAGGTGGAATAATTTAATTAGTTTATTTGATCACTTAGGTGTCACTTGGTGTACTTTTTTGGTCTATACCTTTGTCCATAAAATAATCTAGAGATGTTTTCTTAGTCTAAACTTGTTATATACCCCAAGTAAGAGGAGGATTAGGACTTGAGGTCTCAAAATTTTCCTATAGAAGCACTTCCTGATAAATATCCAATGAATATTCTTAATCTAGTTATTATTCATGTCTTTCCTCTAAATCCCTTTCCTTTTTCATCTCACCTAGAGGTTCCTCTAATAAATATCATTCCCCATACTCATTTTTTGTGTCAAAGTAGGGAATGGCTAATGTTATGCCTATGTATGAGGATGGTCTCTTATTTTATTGTGTTATAGCATCAGATTTTATAGAGGTAGGAGAATATTTTATTACATAGGTCACTACATAAAGATTATTTTTCATGTGTAATGGAGGAAGAGAAGGCGGATAGCTAACCATTGGAGTATGAGGTGGTGAAGTTATTGTTGGTTTGAATGAAAAAGTGACCTTTAGTATTAAGTGTATCCTTATATATCTAGTTTATTAAATTTCCTAATTTATCTTTGAGGCATTCTTAAAAAAACTTTACTTTAACTACTCATCAGTTTCTTTATCTATTTCTTCCTTCACTTGAGGTTGTTTATCTTGCCCAAAGGCTTTTTCCTCTTCCCCTATTCTAATTGCATCCTTCCTAGTTATCAAAGGATAATATTTGATCATTTGAGAAATATTCAAAGAAATTTCAACATTTTTAGTTATTATATAGACATTAGAGTCATCCTTAGGGTTGATAAAATTAAGTCATGGTCATATTATTGATGCCCCTCAACTTTCTTGAATTTATTATGGAATTTTTTTTTACAAAATGTAATTTCATAATGTAAATTATTTATTTCCTAGGATTCCATAATATAAATTAAAATAATCCAAATTTTATTATCTAATAAGGTGAATTTTAGGTTTTAAAGGGACCTAAAACCACAAATTTAAACAAGTACAGATAGGAAAAAAGGAACAAAATATAGTCAAAACACACAGTCTGATCAATGACTAAACTTTATAAAACTTTTATCAAAAAATAGGACCTAAAAATAATGGGACTTAAAAACAAGGACACATACTAAATTTATTCAAAGGGCCCATCAAAGACATCCTTTTTCCTAGAAGGCATTGAATCCTTATTTTTGCCTCCAATTTTCTTCTTGATGCCACTGGACTTTCCTGTAATTTAGATGCTAGGGTATTCCATCATATTTATTTTTAGCTCCACAATCCTCTTATCCTTCTTAGGTCTTGCCTTCTCTTTCTTCTTAGTTCTTACAGGGGAACTCACTAGGGTGATGGCTATGATTTCATTTCCTCTTTTTTTGGGGTAACCTCTAAACTATACCTACTACATTCTACCATCTTAGGATTTTACCAAACCTCCCTCAACCTATCCATCTCTATTTTGAGGGTATTCCACTATTCCATTATTGGGACCAATTATCATCGCATACTCTATAGGTTTTAATGGAATTCCATCAACTTATACCTAATTCATTTAAGGAGGTCCACCATTTCCCTACCTTTGCCACTCCTCTTAATTTCCACCATCTTCATCTCATAAATTTCAAAGTTAGGGTTTTTAATACCTTGGGGGACCTCCATAATTATATTAATATTTTTCTTGAATTTATTATCAAGTGAGGGAGAGTCTCAAGACATTATTTTTCCCTTATTTATACTAGATTAGGGGAGAGGAGGGGAGACAGGGTGGGGGAAAGGTGACGATTGAGCTTCCACCAAATCTTTAGTAGAGTTTTTTAGGGCCTCCCCCAACCTTTTTCCCTTGATAAATTTGCCTAGGGTGATCTTAATACCCATCAATGGTTTCCATTTTTTTGTGAGAAGTAATATTAACCCTTGTTGTAATAGGTTAGAGGAGGGTTTTTATTGAAAGGTCAAGATGGTATAGTCAAGTTACATGATTAGGTAGTAAAGGAGGCCATAATGATGACCCTTAAAGTGGTTTAGTAGAAAGAAGTGATGGGAAAATATGTGACTAAATTTTACCTCAATATTTAAATATTTCATTACCTAGAGAAAGATGTTTGGCTAATTCCTTGCAATATTGGCTCTAGGGTAGCCCTTATTATTAGTTTGGTAGGTTGAGTCCATTTTAAAGAAAGTTTGAATTAGCTCGAACTTCGTCCTCTTATCCTTGAAGGCTTTGGTTCAATAATAGGACATACCTATGACTTCCCCAACCACATCCTTAGTGATGTTGACTCTAATGCTCCTAAATGTGACTTGCCTCTATTTCTACCCCATGGTAAAATCATTGGACAACATTTTTTCATGGCCTTCAATGTAAAGTATAAATTCTATAATCACCCATTTTATGAGATCTCTCTAAACTTTGAGATTCACTTGGAATTTAGAATATGATATTGGATCATACCTATCTTTGTCATGTCCCATGACTATGCTCTTCTTCTTATTCAAGTAGTGAAAAATACAAAGTGTGAAATGGTAGTTCAAGCTGATACAATCTTATTTTATTCAATTTATATATATGTGGTGCTTTTTAAGATGATGTAAATCATCCTAAATTTAAAATGAGTGTCATAATAATTATAATTAGTGTGAAAAGTGCTTGGATTAGGTGTGATATCCATTCTCATGTGTGCCTTTAGCCCTTGTCTAGATGGGGGAGTTTTGCAAATCATGAATAATCAAGGGGAAATATGGGGGGATGTTAGTGGGGCCAATCTTCTTGACTAAGTTGGGGCTAGTGAATCCCATGTTATCAAGACCATCCACTATGGTATTTCCATCTTTATATATGCCAATGAACTAAAATTCACTATTAACTAAAGTATACTAGTGGCATCAACAATAATTTGACTAATATATTGGGAGGGGATTAATTTTCCTAAAAAAACATTCATTATGTTTATTAAATCTCTTATAATTACGAACTTGGATAAGTTGAGTTATATTATCAAATGGATGCCCCAAAGGGAATATTTGGGCTTGGTCATATGGTTATTTTAAACCCTCGTAGGGCCTACATAGGAAGATATAACCACCTTAGACTCATCTATGATGACTTCACCACCTCTTTCACTACTTAAATTTCCATTATATGCTCCATAAAAGTTTATATTCAACTAAATTTGAGAGGGACACTCCCATTTTGTGAGGTTTCTAGCCATGCTAATCTTAGGAGTGGGTAAGTTTTTATTTATTGAGGATGACCTATTTAGTCTAGGAGGTAACTATTTTGTCTTTAGATATCACCACTCTCTAATTCTCAATAATAGTAACCAATAATTTATAGAAATATCTCAATGGATTACATATTTTGTGATCAAGAAGATGAGCATTCTTATCAGTCCAAATTTGTTAGAAGAAATGGGGAAGGGATATGGACCACAAAAAGGACAAGGAGGGAAGCTTTCATGAGGGCTTCTAATGGATAATGAGATAAAAAAAAGAGAGTTGGGCTTAACCCAAGATAGATTAAAGAGCTGAAAGAGAAGGTTCTATATGGTTATCCCAGAGGTATAGTCAAGGAAA
Organism: Torreya grandis; assembly: GCA_037957365.1. NCBI lineage: Eukaryota > Viridiplantae > Streptophyta > Pinopsida > Cupressales > Taxaceae > Torreya > Torreya grandis. The sequence goes on from JARHVA010000829.1 coordinate 3,373,618, forward strand.
AGGTGGGCCATAGATTCTAAGGCATATTTACAAAAAATGCACCTATTAGGGATGGTCATTATATGCTTGTCTATATTATCAATGGTGAGGATTTTATTGTAAGACACAATCCAAAAAATGATGTTAACCTTAGGGGTGAGGTGCTTGATCCATATATTTATCTATTAGGTCTAATACTCCTCTTTTTATAGGTTGACCAAGAACCCCACTTCACTGAGTACTCCCCATTATCTTCCACTAGATAGAGAAGAGAGTCTTCCTTAGGGAAAATAATAATGCAAATTTTATAAATTTAAATATTAATATTTTTAACTTCTTGTATGACTTCCACATTATCCATTTATATAATTAGTCTCTTATAACTTGTTATCCCTTCTGAAAGTGACTAGTAGTCTTTAACCTTATGTCCTATCCAAATATAAATGAGCAACTATGTTTATAATTATTTTCCAATTGATCCTAATTTTGAAATTGTAGCATCCTAAAGTTTAGGGGTGTCTTGTGATATTTGGCCAATCTAACCCTTATCAAATTTTACTTTTCATTTTTGGATAATTGGTAAGTTCTCTCCTACTTAGCCAGATTATTAGGTACATGCCTAGGTAAGTAAAAGGGAATTACAACTATACCTTCAATTATAATAACTATATGGTCCAAGGATAACCAATAGTCACCCAATGACTTAAGTGATTTATTTATTTGACTAGATAATATAGGCATTGGTTTCCCATTTATCACTCTATAGATCATTAGATATAACATGGATGCTATTTTCTACATATAGTACTATATATATGGGTATGGAGGTGATAAAAAAAATTAAAATTATTTTGTCCCATTTGAATCCCAATTAAGAATGTTAACTAGGGTGACATTCCCATAGATGACATTCAATAAATACAAAATCATTTATAAGTTTCCATCTACTTAGCTATGCATATGGTATTTATGTGTTTTAAAATTAAAACTTATGATTCTAATGCCTTTACCTTGAAAATTATAGAGAACAATGGGGCCCAAACCTCATTTACATGAGTGATAGATTTGCATCCATGTATCATATTCAATATGTCCATGGTCATTCTGACACGAGGTCTAAATTGGGAAATGGGGACATTTTTATTCATTTAAAACTTTTTGTGATTCTGAACCCATTATAATATGGTACTTATGACACTAATGTCTTTGAACTAGGCAAAAATTATTTTCTAATTTTATGTGATGTATTATTTTGATAGTCAATAAAATTTATCAAAATCTAAGCCAAATATGTATGCTACACGAAGTGAGATATTATTTTTATGAAATATGTATTTTATGCATTTTAATATTATAAATAACCTATAGACTAGGTTGACATAAGGGAATACCTTGGTTTATCTACTACTTTTTGGAGTTTGATAAATTTGATTGCTAGCAAGTCATGTTTGTAATCCCTTTGATTGAGAGATAAATTATCTTAATCCTTGTAATTTAAAATAACCTTGACCACTATGTAAAAATATGTGTAAATATTAAATGTTTTATTCAAATAAGCTCAATAAAATTATGTATCTTTAAACTCTTGATTGGTATAAAAAAATAAAATTGAAGGATCAGGTTCTTGGATTTTGGCTTCCATTGTGAGTATTTTAAGGTCAATGCTAAATTTGAAATCTACAGATTTAAATCAACATGGAGCTTTGGGTAGTAATATGTAGTTTGGAAAATGTAATTAAAATTGACTTAGGAAATATCATATATCCCATATAATTATCTTATAAATTCATTTCTCAAATTATCCATTCATGAAAATTAATTACAAATTAATGGTTGTTATCAACCATCTATCAAATTTGAATTTTATTTTTGTGATGTTAGCTTTCAAGGTTTTATTTGAAAAATGGTACTTTGTTAACACTTTTAACTATTTAGTCATATATTTTTGGTTTTAATATGATTTTATCTTTTATATTCATCATTATCTCACTAAATTGTGACTTTTATATTTGTTAAATTTATAGTTGACTATGTCATTGTAGGCCATGTTTCCTCTTTTCCCCTTATCTCTTAATTTTTGCTCATCATTAACTCTTTGGGTCATGTCAATATATGGAGAGGTGAGGTAATGACAATGGAATATTATATGGATGATTATTTCACAAAGAATGACATGTGGTGGTCCATTATTGAGTAAGTTGGTCTATATTGTTGATCTCTATCATTTTTTCAATTGGAATCTATGCAATGAGATGTCAACATATGACATGATCTCACTTAGTAGTTCAATATATAAATTTATATCTTATATTTTTACCTAAATTAATAAAATAAAATGAGATTGAAACACATGGATTAGTCTCACTTATTTGAGTATTCCCTAGTTTGCTTGACTTGGGGTTATAGATTAAGATGCAAGATGTGGTAATAAGAAGATGTGGTTGAATCTCACACAGATAGTTGGTATATAGTTTACATATCTTAATATTTTTTGTAGAGACATGTTATGAAATGAGGTAGTGACACTTGGCCTGATCTCATGTAGTCACCTAGTGATGCATCAATGAGACTTGTAATGATGAATTATTCCTTTAGATATAATGAGGATGTGACACATGTAGTGATCTCATTTAGTCAAGATAATGAAGACATTTATACCTCATTATATTGAATAAGCATTGAAATTATACGTAGTTGCATTGAATGGATGACACCTTATAATAAGATGTTGACCTATAAATTTCAAAGACTGATAATTCGGTAAATAATAATTAGCTCAGTTAGTTGAATAATTTAATATTAAAGTAAAAATTTAATTAATTTCCCAATTTAAAGCTTAAATTCATGAAACAAAAAAAGTGAATAATAGAACTTAGGATTTGACATGAAATTATTTTAATCCCAATTTATATCTAGATAGGGACCAAAAATAAGATTTTTAGGATAAATGAGTCAATTTGAATTTTTGAAAATGGGGCATGTTCATCAAAACAACATCATCATAGGCCCCTAAAAAACATATGTATACAACCTTGAGCTTCCACCTATTATCAAATATATAGGAATAGCAAATCGTTATTTGTTTAAAAAATAATCTTAAAAAGCCTTTAGTTTTTTGTATTTTATGATGAAGTGGTAAGTAGTAAGTTGTGGCAAGTTACTCAAACCATAGCTAAGACACGTGATAGTGGGTTATGGAATAATTCATTCATTCTAGATATATAGATTTATTAAATCTTGGGGGGACACTATTTAAAAATGGGATAAGTATAAATATGAGCTCATGTACTAAAAATACCAAATAGCATCCTTAATTGTGATAACTAAGAAATTATATCCAATTTTATGAAAAATAAAATAGTAGAGGCCAATTGATTCACCCAAAAAATCCTACAAAATCATATTACCAACAAAAACTAGAAGGGTCAAAATATTATTGAATATTTATTTCAAAAAGGGTGTAGTATCCATTAAGTAGTAGAGAAAAGAAAGTTTATAATTGTTTTAATGAGTTTTGGGTTCCTATGATCATCTCATAAAGCTTGTAACTTTTGTATTTAAATATGACAATATATTCTCATCACAACCTCGGACATCCTCCACATGGTGGTACTAACTGAACCAAAGGAAATGATTAAATTTATAGAAAAAATTCATGCCACAAGGGGTGACATCTAATAGAAAAACATCAACACTGACACCCAAAAACACTAGTGATGGAAAATTTCACTAAAATAAGCATCCACATATCATTTTAGACACTAAATCTGAATTATATAACACCTCAATTTTATACACTTGGAAATACCTATCATGGTTATAACCTTCAGTTCTAAGACCTTCCCACTACTAAAAGTCTTGGGTTAATTATCTATTTATACCAAATTTCTTGTCTCTCATCCCACCTAATGTTATTATGATGACTACTAGAATGAAAAGTTGTATTCTCTGTCTTAGATTGATTTTTCTTGTCCAAATTGGAGATCTATGTCAAATAATCATTCCAATGACACCATTCATTTAGGTATTTTGTTCTCTTTTAATTGGAAGATTCCATAATCTTCACTCTCCTCTTTTTTTATTGTATAAAATTCCATTTCATCAAGAATTAGAGACTTGAAATATATATAATTTCCTACGAACAGTATGTTATTCATGTCACCACTAAATACTTGAAAAATTGTCAACATTATTAGGGACTAAAGGCCCTGGTACAAACTCTATAGAATTTCTTTGTATTTTAGACTATTAAAGGGGGGTTAGATTTTATACAAAGGTATACAAATAATTTTTCATTTGTTTTTATTTTATTGGGGTTGATTTGATGTTAAAATCTTCAAATGATTTAATTAAATCTCAAGATTTGTACTTATACTTTTTAAGATATCATAACTTGCATTAGTACCTACTCCTAAATTGGTTAACAAACAAATATGAATCTACAAACATTAATATATGTTTTACATTATGATCTAGTGAAAATTATATTCCTAATAATAAGGCTTCATACTCTACATGATTGTTAATGCATAGGAACTATAATGTGAAACTAGTAGGGTATTGCTTTTATTGGCATCAATCAAAGTTATACCTACACTTGAGCATTGTTTAGATCAAGAATCATAAAAATATAAGGTCCAAATCTATGAAGGACCTTCAAATTATTCTTCATTATTTTCAAGCTTCATTATGAAAATATAAACTCATACATGTGATGAGTCAAAATCCACACTCTCATTTTTAGAATTATATTATGTGATATCATATTTCATATTTTGTTCTTTTTCAACTCTAATATGATTGGATTATCCTTTATAAAGTAACCACATATCTGAAATTTATATTTCCATATATCCATTAAATGCTTTTTTCCAATAAAAGATAATGAGTAGAACATATGCTTCAAGAATGTCAATATATTATTGGGCATGTGGATCATAGGCAAGTTACATGTGGACATTTAACATCTCTAGGACTGAAGAATTGTCTAATTATAAGACCACTCTTTTGGACTTATTTGTGGTCAAGCATAATCTCTCACATATCTCAATAGGTATTAAATTGGCTAAATCACCTGATTCAACTAAGCAATTATGTACATTGTTCACAAAGATTCTAAAAGTTAATAGAAAAGGTAGGACTTTAGGTTTGTCTTCACAAATAACCATATTGGCATTTGTAGCTTTTGAATTTTTAGAATATGGTTTATAAGTTAAGGATTTAAATAAGAGTTCTCTTTGTTCCATAATCTAAGAAAAATACTAAAGGTTAATGTTTAATTTAATTTTTTTCATATCTTATCCTATTTTATATCCACTCTTATTACGTGAATTAACTTATTGCTGATAATTTCCCTTAAGATGATGTGGATTATTATTGGCCTTTAGATTAGGAAGAATGACTATATTATTGTTTATGGGTGTAGAATTTGTGACAAGTCTTATGTAATTATTTATTTGGATTTTCTAAAATTAATTAATCTCACTTGTGTTGTATTTTAGCTCAAGTTCATCTTCAATAGGAAATGGTAAATCATATGTATAAAATATAATTATTGTACTTGAAGGATTAGGTGAAGCCATATGGATGGATCATTAATTAATAAAATTATCATACCCAACCATCTCTTTTTGGAATTTTTTTAGGTAGCACGTAATTATATACAACCTAATTTTCCATGTTGTGTAGTGTTATGGACTCTACACTAATTGGGAAAGGTTATTTCATATATGTTTATCTCTAGGAGCTTTTTGGGTGATGGATCTAGGTTATTTTTGGGCATATTAAATGTTGTTATATACCTATGTAATGTGAAATTTATATTGTTTTTTATTCCATTGTCTTCCATATTATTTTGTGCATATCAATAAACTCATTATTATGTTTCTATAACAATTGTTGGATGTCATCCAATTTGGTTTTTCAAGAATCAAAATCTATACCTCAGGTGGTAAAAGTGTTAATTAGGAATAAGGCTTGATTTTTATTCTATTTATTAGGCATAGATGTGGTATTATTCATAAAATCTAGATTCATTTTTGGTGAAAATTAGCTAAAGGAAATTTAGTAAAGATAATATTTTGATTGTTGGTGATGAAATTCTAATTGGCATTTGGAATATGGTTTAATGCAAGGAAATTAAAATTTATGTTGGGTATGAACAAATATTATAGATGGGCATTCAATTGACAATCAATATTTATGGATTAAATATAGGAATTTGAAAGGTTATTGATTTTTTGATCTCTCCATGAGAATATTACAATCATAGAATCCAACGTGTTTTTACGCATCTTAAGGGATAATGCATCAATAGGTATATATGTGACATCCACATGGATATACATATTTTAGGATCTTGAATTTAATTAATTAATTAGATTATTAGGTTCCATTTTCATGTGGGAAAAATACTGGTATACCACATGAGAAATGGTAACCTAACTATATTATGTTATTAATGTTTCATGGCACTGGTTCCACAAGCGGATTGAATTCTAATGAAGGTTTAGGAAATAATCATAGGTAGTATATTATAGAGTGAAATGAAATAATATGCATGCAATGTCTTTAGGAGACAAATTCAAAAAAATTGAATGAATATTAAGGGTTTTCATATGTTCATATATAGTTTATACTATCAAAGGAGAGAATGAAGTTACTTTTCATGATTCCTAGGTAAGTCCTGAATGACACCAATTATGTGATGACAAAATAAGCTATCAGGTCATAGTGAAATGTCAAGGTTTATTCCCTTAGATTATTTAATTTGGTTAACTTATGAATCTCCTAAGGATACCTATATTTTATTTGGGTCTTTAATGAACATTTAAATGTGATAGCAATAACATATCAGAATCATAATTGGACCTTGTTAATCTTACTAGTGGATTTAGTGTACATAACTAAAGTGATTTTTTAAAAATTTAGATGTTGTGGCCCTCATTCTAGTGAAAGATAAAACTTTTTGAAGTTGTTTTTATGCACACTCAATATTCTTATGGTAAGGTCCCTAACATTCTGCGATCGGTGAAAATTCACTCCAAGGCATGAATTATAGTTCTTGGTTTTATAAATAACAACATGGTGGAATAGAATTGATTGGAGTGGTTAAGATGTGATGGGCATATAAACTAAGGTGAATCTAACTAAAAAATATAAAATGAGGGAAGGCTAAGATAAATAAGAAGAGGTTATATGATTTAATTAGAGATTAAACCATTTTAAGCTAACTTATTATACCAAGATAGGCACATGTCATATACAAATATCTTGTGGATTAATTAAAAGAATAAAACACAATAAAACATAATAAGGAGTCTAAGGATGGATTTGAAATATGACTCGCATATTATAATCAAGGATGTTTCTAGTCCCAGATTGATATGAATATACATTATCAATAATATGAGGTAAGTATGGTCTATAATAAAATAATTTATAATACTAACATAATATTCAATCTTATCTCGATAAATAACACACACTTAACCTACTATAGATGTATTAACTTAATTGAAATTTTTTAATGAAATATATAAATTTGGAAGAGATAACATATTCAAACAAACTCATAAAATAGTTGAATAAAAAATTATTCACTTGCATCAATTTGAAAATTATCCTCTCTTTACAATAGATAAAATACATATATAAAATTGGATGGGGTCACCTCATCATCAAAGATTGTCCAAATTTATAATGTATAAAATAAGATTGACTCCTAATTTGGCATAAAGAATCTGCATATTTTACAATGTATATGAATAATAATCTTAATTTATATCTACAACTCATATATATATAATTATATAAATAAATCTATCAAAAATACACTCCAATGGTCACTTTACTAGATCTAGGTAGCACTTCTAGTTGAGACTACTCTCAAACTAGACTAGATTGTAGTTAGAATTGGTCAACCAGAAACACCAAGGGTGAAGTATGATGAAATGGAACCTATCATAGATTATATTTTCATAGATGAAATTATTAAATTGCATGAAGATACTACTCCATTTTTTTTTATAGTTTCTCTTGGTTGAGCTTACAACTAAGTTGTAATAGAAGGAAGTGTGACAAATATAACCCTATTAGAGTATAGATTGTTATATACACAAGAGAGGAAGACATGATTGTCAAAATTTTAGATCATGATGGTGAATATATTATATGGATGACCAACTATTTTTTTCTTTATATTTTCCTGCTCAGTCATATATGTTGTGATGTCTAGCTCCATGGCTTCAAAATTGATAATAAGAAGATTAAATAAAAATAGAATATTAATAATTAGATTCATGTGTAAGACCATTAAAAATATAAAATATATATTTAATTACTTTGAATATTCCACTTTTTTCTTATAAAAATTAGTTAATTGAATCATTTTACCACTACTTCCAAAATCTATGCTTTCAACTTCTATCGTGAAATTATTCACAATAATCTGAAGCATATATTGAAAAGTGGCATGAAAAAAACCTACCCAAGTGGTGTGTGTGTGTCTGTGTGTGTGTATACACACACACACACACATATATATATATATATATATATATATATATATATATATATACATACATATATATATATATATGTATACATACATATATATACATATATATATACATGTATACATACATATATATACATATATATATACATACATATATATATATACACACATATATATACATACACATATATATATATATATGCATATATATATGCATATATATATATATATATATATATATGTATGTATGTATATATATATATATATATATATATATATATATATATATATATATATATATATATATATATATATATATGGATGTATTTATACACTTTCCTCATAAATATTTTGATTGACATCTATATTTGTTTGTTCCACTTCATTATATGATCCTTTTTTTGGTCACATAGCTTTGTTTTAAAGCAATGTTTGGAAGTTACAATAAATTGAGGTGTTGACACTACTTTTACCTTATTTATTTTTTAATGAAGTGGAGTTGGGATTATAATATATTCATAGACTCATACAAATTCACCACATTTCCCCATTTTGGATTTGATTATGCCCTTGCTTGTCGAATAAAACATATTATGTTATAAAGGGATTTGTTCAAGATGTGCACATTATCTACTATATAGTTTTTTAGGTTTTATTATACCTTGTATATACATTATTATTATAGTATTCTTCATCTCATGATTTTTTTATTTAATACTCCTATAAAGCCATCTACCATATAAATAGGGTCCTCTTGGATCACATCCTCTTCTCCACATCTAGTTTTTCTTTTATTTGTTAGTGAGAAGAATTATTATTCTCTTACAAACTTAGTGGGATTCCCTCCATTTATGATTATTATTTTCCTCACCCTTTTGAATTTATTTTAGGTCTCATCAAATTATATGATCAATTTGGACCACTGATCAATAACAAAATCTTGTCTAGTTAACTACTCTACTTGCATTTATTGTATCTATGTGGGAGTCACTAGAAAGTCTTAAGAAGAGGTCTAAGTGGGAAATTGAGTGGTAAAGGATGATGTGTGTTTTGGTATAGGCCTAAGAATTGAGGGATATGGAGTAGTGGAATAAGAAAGTGTGGATGGTGAATGTAATTGTGGGATGAACAACTTATCTTTGGATATATTAGTCTTTGAAGGGGTCCTAACAACATACTTGGTAAGGTTAGGGTACTCTTAGACTAAGATAATTATTTGATCTAATGGGATACCCTATGTAATGGACACCCCTATTTTGGTAAATAAATGGTCCTATATGGGATGTATATAAAACATATATTGGGATATTAGGTCCTCAAAATGTGGGCTAGTGGTTATGGTGTCTAAATCAAGTGTGCAAATAATAAGATATGTAATAGAAATTTAGGTTAGACTTTTGAAGAGTTTGTCAATTCATGTAAAAAAAATCATGGGATTATTGGTAAGATCAATATTAGCCAAGGAATCAATACTTTTAGTATATTCCATACCATTTGAATATATAGAAATTGTTACAATTAAAAGGAAAGTTATGGGTCTTAGTGTAATATATGGAACATGGGATGTGGTAGCCCATGTTGAGACTTGTAGAGAAGTCTGAGTGAAAGTAGGTGGAATAAATTAATTAGTTAATTTGATCACTGAGGTGTCAATTGGTGTAAATATTTGGTCTATACCCTTGTCTATAAAATAATCTTGACCTCCTTTCTTAATCTTCACTTTTTATGTACCCTAAGTGACAGGAGGAATGGGACTTGAGTTCTTAAAATTTATCTATAGAGGCACCTCCTGATAAATATCTAATGCATCTTATTCCTCCAATTATTCTTCATGGTTTTCCTCTAAATCCCTTTCTTATATTAGCTAATCTAGAGGTTCTTATAATAAATATCCTTCCCCATACTCATCTTTTGTGTCAGAGTAGGGAATGACTAATGATGTGCCTATGTATGAGGATAGTCTCTCCTTTTATTTTGTGATAGCATGATATTTTAGAGAGGTAGGAGAGGATTTTATTACATAGGTTATTATAGAAGGAGTTATTTTCATGTTAAATAGAGGAAGAGAAGGGGGATAAATAACCATTAGATCCTGGGGTAACATGGTTAGGATTATTACAAATATAACAATTAAAATCTTTTGTTACAAATTGAGGGGTTTTTTGACAATGTAGATATATATTTATAGGATCATGAGTACATATAGTAGGGAAAAATATTAAGTGGTATCATATCCACATGATTGAAATAAATGTGGTGGGAGTTATAAGTCAAGATCATATTATATTAATAAATTTAAATTCTCTATCATCCTAACAAAGTTAGTAATCACTATGAGTAACTTGATTACTATTGTCTATTGAACTCCCCTAAGGCTTGAACACCTTTTTTTTGATATTTTTGTCTTTACAAACTCTTGTTATTTTTTGGATCTCACATAGTGGAGACCCTCAATGGACCTATATATCTCAATACTCTGTAAAGAAAAATAATGGCTGAATTCTTGAAATGAGCATATACTCACCAAGGATATGATATTCTCAATGAAACAGAAGAAAAAGAATATTATGATATGTTCTTAGGATATTTGACACAAATAACATCTGATGAAGGACATTTCTTTTAATAACCTCTAAACTCATATAACTAAAATATTAAAAATATTGATATGTAAATATAATATTTTTTTCAGGAAGGACTAACTCTATAATCGCTTGCCACTTTAAGAAGTCTACCTCCTTATCATAACAATGATCTAATTTATTTTTATTTACTTAGATGTATTACTATGGCTTATGCCCCTTTATATATACTATTCTAATCTATCCCACTCTTCCATTTTATACATGTGGGATTATTCCTCTATGACATTACTATTCATACTAC
>JARHVA010000829.1:3392500-3487500 GCA_037957365.1 Torreya grandis
ATTGTCAGTGTGAATGCAAAGATGAATTTTGGTATTAGGCATGTCCCTACATATAAAATTGATTGCATTTCCTCATTTATATTTGGGGTGTTATTAAATATCATTTATTTTCACTACTCATCAATTTATTTATTTGTTTCTTCCTTCACTTGAGGTTCTTTATCTTGTCCAAAGGTTTTTTCCTCTTGCTACATTCTGACTACATCCTCCTTGATTATCAATGGATCATATTCAATCATATAATAAATACTCATAGACATTTCAACCTTTTTCATTATTATATAAAAATTAAATTCATTTGTAGGGTTGAAAAAATAAAGTCATGTTCATATTATTGATGTCCATTATCTTACTTTAATTTCTTATGGAAACTATTTATTTGTTACCTTATCATTTTCCTAGGATTCTAGAATATAAATTCAGCTAATCCAAACATAAATGAACCTCTATGTTTGGAATTTTTTTCAAACTGATCTAAATTTTGGTATTGTTGCCTCCTAAATTTCAAGGGTGTCTTTTGATATTTGGATAATCTAGCCCTTCTCAAATTTTCATTTTCATGATTGGATTGTTGGTAAATTCTATCCTAATCAGCTAAATTATTAGGTATATGACTAGGTAAGGAAAAGGGAGTTACAAATGTACCTTCAATTATAATAACTATAAGGTCCATGTAGAACAAATAATCACCCACTAACTTGAGTGATCTCTTTATTTGATCAGATAATTTAGGCATTAGTTTCCCATTTATCACTCTATAGACCGTTAGATATAAGGGGGTTATTATTTTCTACATATGGTACCTATATCTATGGATATGGAGGTGGTTAAAATATTTAAAAAATTGTTTTGGCCTATTTGGTTCCCAAGTAAGAATGTTAATTGGGTTGGTAGTTTTATAAATAACATCCACTAAATAGAAAAGCATTTATAAGTTTCCATCTACTTGGTTGTGACTATGGTATTTCTAGGTTTTCTAATTAAAACATATGATTTTCTCCAACGGACAAAATCATAATGGGAACTAAACCTCATCTACGTGAGTGATAAATAAGGCTCCATGTATCATATTCAATATGGATATAGTGATTTTGAATTGGGAAATGGGTGTATACAATCATAAATGCATCATGTCTATAAATCAATCATAAATTATAAAAGATATATCATACCATACACTTCTAATTGGGGACACAATAGATAATTGATAACATGAAAAATATGGGGATTCACTAGACCTAATTAGGGGATCTATTATCCAAATACACATGCTAAATAGGGTTTTAACATCTCTAGTCAAGAAAAATCATGTAATAACCCTAAGGGAGTCCTATGTCTTATATTCACTACACTAATAACAAGTAAAGTAAAAACTAATATAGTGTTCACCAAAGCTTATGGCACAAACTGGGGCTTAAAAATAATAAAATTAAACATGCATAGAATACATATACTCACATCAATGTATACAAAATCCTAATGCATGGTAAATAATTAAAAATGCATATATATATATATATATATACTCTTACAAAGGAGGAACAAAGTTAGGAATACTTACCTTTGAATACGAACCCATCAAGCTTCAATATCTCCCTTGGTTAAGGTGTTTCACAAGTGGCTGTTGTGGTATGTAAGGATGACAAGGATACATCAACTCTAAGATACACAACCTATCAATGCATCTAAAAGACTTATCCACAAGATAAGATATATATCTCTAAAAAAATTATGAAACCCTAAGTTTTCTCCTTAGGTAGAATGGTGGATAAGAAAATTTGCAATATCTCTTACTTCTCTTCTCTAAATAATGGCAAAATGAACTTGTATATATAGGTAGATCTAACCCTAAGATATTCTATAAATTTTAGCTGACAGGGTCAACCCAGTCATCCTAGCATAATTTTAGATCACTAGGTCATTTCCTAGGTTGGCCAAGAGCTAACCTATACCCTAAGTGAATTTTACACAAAATTGTATAGGTTTGACCCAATTGACCTAGTATAATTGAAAGTCAAAAAAGGGGCTAAGGTTAAGAAAAGGAGGATAATATATGGAAAATGACTAGAGAGTCTACAAGAAAGAATACCAAGCTTAGGGATAAGGATTTTAGGAGGAAAGTGTGTAGATAGTAAGTGGTAAAAGAGACAACAATCCTATGAAGCACCAATGGTTTGCCCATCCCTTTTCCACTGCACCCCTTAAGGATTGCACTCAAAGAGATTGAGTCTTGATGGGCTCCTATAATATATATAGTGTTGTTTAGTGATAAAAATTTGAAAATATTATGTGTATACATATGCCCCATTTAAATCTCGTCACATGTCACATGAATGAAACACATGATGGTGCTTCAAGAATAAAACATGATAACACATAACATTGATGCTAAGTAAAATGAAATAAGTAGAAAATAAGATAAATGAAATGACATAATTAAAAACCACATACCTTTACTTACCTTAGTGCTATAGATAAATAAATAGACTACAAGAGAAGTGAAGGCATCTAAATGTGAAGAACATTAGGTGAACCTATAGAAGTTAGTGCAAAAAATGGCCAAAAATTGATTTTTTTAGAAGATAGGCATATTATATATGCCATCATGATTCCATAACATTTTATGGTTCAAAAAATGGAGTATTAAACACAAAGATATGGGAAAAACAAGGAATCTAACAAAAAATATTTGAAGGGTTAAGAATTTTGAAAAGTAAGTTTAAATAGGGTGAAAGGGAAATTATTTGTAATTTTTGACTTGTTTGTGAGAGAAAAAGAGCTCTGATATACCAAATGAACTAGGATGGTGAGGATCTAATCGATAATATAAGAGGGACTCAAAATGGTAGTAATGAGTGTAACGTAGGTAGGAAACTAAGAATCTCAAACTTATTTTTGAATATTTTATTGAAAATAAGTGTTTTTTAGAAATTTGTGTTTTGAAATAATTTTAGGAATTGGAATGAACCTAGAAAAGATGTTAGGGGTAGGAAAAATCAATTAGAGAAATGGTCTTGAAGGAATTAGAGTAATAACTATCGAAAGACATTTATTAATAAAAAATATAAGGGGTCGGTAAGTAAAAATAACTAGGTTGACTAGGCTAAAATTTTGCAAAATCTATACTATCGGCCTAGTAGGTATGTGCTAACCTAGTGTGTTTTCCAAGCTGCTGACTTAGTACATGACTATTAACCTAGTAGAAAAATCCACTATGACAACTTATTACTAAGGCAGGAAAAGTAAAGGGTCAACTTAGTTTGTTAAGTCAACTAGTCAAAATGAAGAAATTTTGGTCAACCTAGTGTTTGACTAAGTGACCAAAATAATACATAAATGTGTGAAATATGCCAAAAGTGTGCTAGAAAGGCCCAAAATGGTTAACTAAAGGATATAAGGGCTAATTAGGCTAAAAATAGGTCAACTTTATTAAAAATAAATAAATAAAATTAAATTGGCTTGTTTTTGTTAAAATTTAAAAAGAATGTATTTTAATTATAAATGATATGGAGGATCTAATACATTTTTTGTTGTTTTATGGTTGTATGGATGTCCTAAATTTTGGCACTTAATGGATGTGGAATGATCCCTAACTTATTAGAGATATTATCAATTTAGGATCAAGTGACATTGATTGTAGTAGGTTTAGGAGGCATTATAGATATGTGTAAGATTTCATAGAGTTTAGATTTGCTAGTCATGTTCTTAGGATCCTAGGAACAATTGACTAATATATCTAGGTGGGAAGTGGAGGGGGATGCCATTGCACTAGGTTTCACCCTAGATAACATCCATACTATCCTTGGACTACTTATAGTAGGTAAACCCATGGTCATGGGAGTACTATATGGTGAGGAAGAAATGAGAGCTTTAGCCATATGGGTGATAGGCTCAAAATGGATATACCCCAAATTGAGAGTTAGTTTGTTTAATGTTTATACCTTGTATATTGTAGAGATATAAAAGGTGATAATGGGACTTATGACAACATAGGTGCTATGTCACAAGTCAGATGGTAAGGTACCACTATTTATGATACCTTATGCTAGATGATATTGGAGCATAGGGTGTTGTAAGACTTAGGATCTATCACCTAGGTATATCTTGTGCATGAGATGTATGGAATGTTTTATAGAGGTTAGATGTTGATAGGGCCTATTATATTTCTAACCACATGAAAATATGAGAGGTTCCCTATGGAAGCTGATTGGTTTACCACATGTGGTTAATGATAGGTTATCTAAGGTACAAAGGTAGCAGTAGGATGGAGTAGCATGGATCATACACCATTTATTATCACTACAAACATCAAGGTGACTAGACATTATATGGTAGCCTTATGGGCACATTTATATGGTATGGCTAAGTTGGGAGATAATTACACCAAAATTGGCATGGATGAAGATTACCAGCCACTATACCTCATGGATGGAGCCACATTTGGTGGCATGTATACAAGGTTAGATGGGACTTCCTCACCTAGTGGAACCAATACTAGTTCACACATTTTGGGCCCAACATGTGAGACAGCTAAGGGGGAGAGGAGGATTAGGGCCACCAGTTATTAGGCTAGTGATTAGGCTACATCATGAGAAACCATAGATAGGAAGGCATGATTGGAAATAGAGAAGAAGAGATAGATGCAAAGGTAGGAGTACCAAAGGTACCACTACCAAAATGATAGTAGGAGGATTAGTGACCACCATAGACATAACATTAATGGAGGCATCAATAATAGGAGAGAGTAGAAATAGTGGTCAGCCTATATAGATTTGGGCAATAGAGAGACCACTTAAGTGTATCCTGAGGTAAGCATGAGCGGTGACTTTGGGATTTTATTTTGTTTGGTGACCAATATATGAGGTTACCAGAGGGTACACTGATGGGGAGACTATGCTCAGTGGTCATGTTGATGGTGAGATAGTGGTAGCTGACACATGACCAAGTAATAGAAGATGGATAAATTTTTGAGTAAGTTATTTCAAATGGAGTATAGATAGATAGATTTTGAGATATATTAGTGATCTAATATATTTTTAGTTGGAATTTTATAGATTTTATAAAGGAAGAGGAGACTAGATGGGGGTACATAGTGAGGGGAGCACTTGATAATATCCTATATGAGGCACTAACACCATACACACTACCACACTAGAGGATCCCATGATTCCATCTATCCTAACTTAGGTGAGCTATTTCAAAATATTAGGAGAGGCATGAGGTGGTTATAAGTGCATAAAGAGGGGATGTAACCATAAATAGGGGTAGGTGTAAAATATCTATAGGCATGGGAAGCCCTATCTCAAGAGAGATCCATGTATCTAGCTACCATGACATAGATGGGATAGGTATAGGCCTAAGATAAACTAGCACATCTAATGACCCTGACCCAATTGGGATAGGTATAAGGGCATGTATCAAGACTAAGATTTTAGATAGCCTCTTTACATCATTCTATTTATAAGAGTTATATTGATGCATCTATGGGCAACATTTATAGGCCACGAGATAGGTATGATGGGGCCCATTCATAGAGCTAGAGCTATGTATTTTTGTACTTTGTATAAAAAAATAATATAGATATTTGATTTTGGTAGTTGGATTTTGATTTTATGTGTTTGAATTATGGTTGTGGTTGTGTATGCTTAGATATATTTATTTATAGCATATGTGTTTAGCTATTATTGTATATGCTATTGTAAATTTATGAGGTGTGGTTACTTTTCTAGTATTATTTAGGACACATTCATGGTTAAAAAGGAATGGGCAAAAAAGGATTTGGTAAAATATAATCAATCAAAAATGTACTACACACTATCTCATGTTGATAAACATGTAATAAAAATAAAATGACTAAGTATAGAAAACCAAAGGTTGGTAATCTAGATGGAAAACATTATTTTTTAAACTAAGCAAAAGATTGGTACCAAATTAAAACAAGTAAAATCACACTAAATCACATTGGGAAGTATGAAAATAATGTAATAAAGTGTAAAATATATAAAATAACAAATGGTGTAAAAATAAATAAATTAAGTTTATAAATAATAATAAATCATGTGGGGAAGTATAAGATAAAAACAAAATTGTAAAAATTGGTCTTAAATTTATCATTAATTCAAGTTGGGAAGTATGAAAAATTCAATAAATGGTTGGATTCTTACATGGAATAAAAAAATAAGAAGATAAAATTGAATTAATAATGAATTAAGCATAAAACATACTAAATCAAGCAAAAAATCATGTCAATGATGTGTAACTTCATAATCAATCACATCTTATCTTATATTTGACACATGTAAATTTTTATTATGACTTGGATTATTGGAATTTGTTTTGAGGAAGGCTCAGTCCTATCCATGGTCTTACATTGTAACTCACAAAGGGAACACAAATAAGGTAGAATAAATGTGAAAATATAGTATCAAGGGGATTTTGATAATAATAATGTGAAATTATGATAATTTGAGAGGAAGGCCAGGTCCTATCCATGGTCATATAATACAATTCACAAATAATATCCCTAGGTGAGTGATCAATGAACAAAATAATATTTCTCAAGAGGAAATATGAGGAATGTAGGGAGTGAAAAAAGGAATGTAAAAATCATAACTTAGGTGTCTTATGAGAAGACCTTAGGAGGCATGATGCATACTAAATACATGAGAAGACATTAAGTGACTAGTGACCATTAATGTATAAAGGAAACATGTTCACTTAGACACAAAGATATGTAGGAAAATAAGCATGCTACTAAGATTAAATCATGAAGGTATATTGGTACAATAAAATTCAAATAGAATACCTTCCCGTGATGTATTCCCCATTCCTTAGGACCCCTTACAAATCCATCAATCTACTGCAAAGATTGGGTACATGTGTGACAAAGTAGGTATCACTACAAGATTTTTTAATAATCCTTTTCTAATCTACTAGCCTAAGACACCCCAATGGACCTTAGATCTACCATGAGGCCACATGTGTAGTTTCAGCTTCGACTAGAAGAAGTATATGTGATTTGAATCATGTCTTTTAGTTTCATTTAACATTAAGAATTTTGAATGTTTTTTCCTTTTGTATCATTGCCTTTTATTCAATTATTTGTATTTTGAATGTTTTTAAGTATTTTTAATATTCCTCCTCCATAGGGACTTGGAATGACCAATCACGAGAGATAGAGTGATACACATGAATGAGCTTGTAGGCTTAGGATAAATAAAGCTAAGTGACCAAAGATAAGACTGACTAGAACACTTAGGCTTAATAATGAACCAACATGTTATCTCAAGTCCTAACCATGTATATTCTTAGTTTGTGAAAAGGGAAGAAATAAAAAAAGGATATACAAAGTGAACCAGTGAAAGGAGATTATAATGAGATGAATTTTTTACTAACTGATCACATGGTATATAAGGATTGACTAAAGAGAACCAGGTTTGTGTAACCAAGTCACAATGACAATTATCCATGTATATAGAGATAAGAAATCAAGCAATCATGAAAAGAAAAAAGGGAGTTTGTAATAAATAAAATCAAGAAGAAAAAGAAAGAAATGATAAAGAAGACATCCATAAGCAAACATAAATGACATTATAAGCAATAGAAAGTGCAAAACTAAAATCACCATGTAAGATAAATAAGAATTTGCCATAATGTAAAATCATATAACAAATATATAAAAATAATATTAGAGCACAAATCTAATCCAAAATGAAAATGTGATAACATCATGCATGCTTTCATAATTATCGATAGATTTTCCCACACACATTATCTAATACATCTCTATGAAGTTGGATTTGAACTAGAGCTAATGACTCATATATCTTTAGTAAAAATTGGGAAAATACTTCACATCTAATCTCCTCAACAAAAAAGGTAGGAATTCTTAATGGATCATGTTGAGGAGGACTATCAGGCAAGGGATAATTATGAGAATGCAAAGGAGTAGAATATATAGGAAATGAAGGTATTAATGGTGGGGAAGGATATACAGGTGAGTGAAGGTCCATGGGTTAAGGATTCATTGGTAGAGGAAGGTTCATGGGTGAAGGATTCATGGGTGGAGGAATAGGAGGTGAAGAAGTGACCAAGGAGGGGATAAAACCATAGGTGGGGATGGAACCATAAGAGGTGAAACCATGGGAGAATAATGAGTATCCCTATTGTGGAAATGACATGTGGGAGGAATGGTAGAAAGTGAAAGAATAGTTAAGATATGATCTTTATGGTGTTGATGAAGGATACAACAATGATCAATGTGATGGGGGCCATATTGGTGAAAAAGATAATACACTTATCCATACTTAGGACTATGCACAAGAAGTACCTTTGAAGGAGGTATAGCCTTATCTAAGGACTAAGGGGTAGAAGGAAGCAAAGTATAAATATATTATCATATCTTGTGACACCACATAGATGAATGATTATATGTGTTATAGAAGTAACATATATGCTTATGAGTAGGATTAGTAGAGGTAATCATATGATGAGGTGTAATAGAAATGGAAGGAGTTTAGGAAGGGTCATCAACCCTTTTAGTGGGTAACAAATCCATCTATGGTAAATGAAAAAAACCATCACTAAGGAAAGGTGGTGCTGGAGAAAGGACTAGACTAGGCTCAATGGAAGGAGTGATGAGATCAGAAGTAGGGATAAACTCAATTAAAGTGGGAGTAGGAATGGGATTCAAAGAAGGCTCTATTGAGGGAGGGGTAGGGTTTGTAAAAGGGTAAATAAAGGTGGCATATCTCAAGGATAAGTAGTCTATAGGGATTAGGATAGCTAGTAAAGTGGTAAGGCCTAATCATAACATGATCTATAATCATATTTTTGCATGGTTCTTCAAAAAATTGAGGTGTATGCACCATATATACCCTATGCTAAATAGGAAAAATAATAAAATTAATAATGGTGCATGATGTAATATGGGAAGATGCATAAATATACCAAATCAAATAGGAATAATAATGTTAGAATCTTTACAATAACAATTAATTACTTTTGTAAGCAACTAAATGTGGAATTAAACCAAAATTTAAAACAACTAGAAATCAGAATCAACAAAGAATAAGAGATACAAGAAACCACCCTAAAAACTTGTATTAAACTCTTGGAAATACAATTGAAGAAATCTCTCTTTCTTCCACACCTCTCTCAGATGTATAGATCTCTTTCTAGATCTCTTTCCCTCAAGAGTTCTCTCTCTCAATTATAATCAACTCCAACAACCTGGATTGATTCACATATACATATATTGTACAATTCTTGTACTGTTCTACAATAAGCTATGAAGATCTATCCCTATTATATAACTTTAGGGATTCATGAGCATACAATCACAACCATTAGATGCACCTATTAATCAAGGGCTCAAAATAGTCCTACTAAAGAAAGAGATGCGGACTTAAGACTAACACTTAATCCTATCATGCAAACATTCTATTCTATCCATGAAAATAGATTCTAGACACACAGGTGACCGACATCAGTCCTTACCTATTTGCCTGTGATCGACATTGGCTGATCCAATACCAACATCGATAGCCTCTGGTCCATTCCTAACCATCGTCAGTGACTGTGTGACTCCTACAACTTTTGCACTCGCTCATTTGGTGAAGCTTTTAGCTCCCCACCTTAACAATCTCCCACTTGGAGATAAACAACTGCACCAGTACCTATACAGCAACATCTTCTAGCTTTTCCATCTTTAAACTCAATCATGAAGACCAAAAAAAGTTTAATGAAGATTCAACTTCTCCTTTGTTACCGGTTTGGTTAACATATCAACAGGGTTCTTATCTATATGGATCTTCTCCAGCTTCAACTCACCATCCTCCAATACCTATCTAATGAAGTGGTACCTCATCTATATATGTTTGGTTCTTGAATGAAAGGCTGAATTCTTAGCCAAATGAATTACACTTTAACTATCAATGTATAATCTACAACTCTCTTACTCCTTTCCTAGCTCTTCCATGAACCATGTCATCCATATCATCTCTTTGCTAGCCTCTGTGACTGCAATGTATTCTGCCTCTGTAGTAGACAAGGCAACAACCTTCTACAACTTTGAAATCTAGCTAACTACCATTCCACCAATAGTGAAAACATATCCTATGGTGCTCCTTCTGCCATCCAAATCACCTACCATATCTGAATCTACATATCCATGTAGAGAAGTGTTTGACCCACCATAGCACAAATGCCTAATTTTGGCCCCTCTCAAATATCTAAGGATCCACTGAACTGCTTTCCAGTGCTCCTTCCCTAGATTGGCCATATACTTACTTACAACTCCCACTGCTTGGGCAATATCTGGTCTAGTACATACCATTTCATACATTAAGCTCCAAACTATGGAAGTATATGGAACTCTACTCATGTACTCTACCTCAACATGTGAATTAGGACACTGTTCTTTACTCAACTTGAAGTGTCCAGCCATAGGTGTGCTTACCAGTTTTGCATCCTGTACATTGAATTGTTTCAACACCTTGTTCACATAATCCTCTTGAGACAAAATCAACCTGTGATTTTTCCTGTCTCTCTTAATACTCATGCCAAGGATTTTCTTTGCTGCTCCCAAATCCTTCATGGCAATGTGTGAGCTAATTTCACCTTAAGCTCAGAGATATCCTACATGTGTGATCCTGCAACTAGCATATCATCTACATACAACAACAAAATAATATATATACCATTATCCAATCTCTTAAAATACACACAATGGTTAGATTGATACCTACTATAGCCATGCTCAGTCATAAACTTGTCAAATCTAAAATACCACTGTCTAGGAGCTTGCTTGAGACCATACAAGCTTTTCTTCAATCTTCACACAAGTTTCTCCTTACCTTTGACCTCAAATCCTTCTAGCTAATCCATATATATTTCTTCATCCAAATATCTATGAAGAAATGCTATCTTAACATCAAGCTGCTCAAGATGCAAATCCTCAATAACAACTAAAGACAATACAATCCATATAGAAGTCATTTTAACTACAGGAGAAAAAATCTCACCAAAATCAATACCTAGTTTTTGTGTAAATCCTTTCACTACCAACCTGGCCTTATATCTCATCTATCCATTCTCACCTTCCTTCAATCTATAAGTTCATCTATTCTTTAGTTTCTTCTTTCCCGCTGGCAACTCAACCAAATCCCACATTTGGTTCTCTTTCAAGGAATCAATTTCCTCATTCATGCCTAGCTCCCACTAATTCTTGGATTCCACCTATATTGCTTCATCAAAACTCTCTAGTTCTCCACCATCAGTAAGTAATAAATAGAATAATGAAGGGGAATATCAAATTGGAGGTTTACTTACCCTTTTTGACCTCCTGATGGGCATCTGAGACTCATTCACAACATGTTGTCCACCCAAATTCTCTAACAGTGACTGACCTCAGTCACCTCCAGGCCCGTAACTGAACAACGATAGTTCCACATGACTGACATCAGTTCTTGTCTAACCGACATCGATTCCTGTCTGACTGACATCAGTTCTTATATTGTTGACATCAATTCCTACTTGATCGATGTCAGTCTCTGTGTTTTCCTATCTATGATTATTCTTTCTAATGAGCTCATTTTGGACCGTCACCTCATCCAATTCTCCATTGTTCTACTTAGATTGATTTAGCTTCTTGCATTGATCACTATACATCACTTTTTCATTGAAAACAACATCATGGCTCCTAATTATCTTGTTAGTTCCTAGATTCCAAAACTTGAATCTAAAATCTCTAGTGCCATAACCAATAAATGTGCACCTCATAGACTTAGCATCTAGCTTCTTTCTATTTTCCTTATCAACATGCACAAAAGCTTCACAACCAAAAACTTTGAGAAATGAAAGATCTACCTTTTTACCTGTCCATGCCTCTTCTAGAATTCCACCATCCAGAGCTGTAGAGGGTCCTCTATTAATCAGGTAAATTGTAGTATCCATAGCTTTTCCCCAAAACTCTAAGGGCAAACTAGCATGCAATCTCATACACTATGCACACTCCATTATTGTTCCATTCATCCTTTTAGCAACTCCATTTTGCTAAGGTGTCTTTGGAACCATCCTTTGCATGTGTATTCCATTCATATAACAATACTAGTTGAACTTGTAGCTGTAGAACTCACCACCATTGTCAGATCTAAGGCACTTCAATCTCCTACCTATTTCATTCTCAACCAAAGCTTTCCAAATCTTAAAAGTGTCAAAAACATCAGATTTATTCTTTATACAATAGACCCATACCTTTCTTGTAACATCATCAATGAAAGAAACATAGTATTGTGATCCTCCAATAGAGGCAACCTGAGCTGGTCCCCACACATCTGTGTGAACAAGCTCTAACTTGTGCTTCTTTGTTGACCCAGTCTTGAGAAAACTCACTCTCTTCTGCTTTCCAAACACACAATGCTCATAAAAATCTAGATCTATGCTTTTCAAATCTGAAAGCTTACCTTTTGACTTAAGAATAGACATTCCCTTCTCACTCATGTGGCCAAGCCTATGGTGCCATAACTTTGCATCTACATCTGAAGTAGATAATACAGAAGGAGAATTATCAGTAATACAATTACATAAATAGAGAGTACCTACTCTCTTACCTCTGGCTAACACAAGTGCACCCTTGGAAACCTTCTAAGATTCAGCTGTGAGAGTTACTGTACAACCCTCATCCCCTAACTTTCCTATAGAAATTAGATTCCTCTTCAGGCTGGGAACATGCATGACATCTCTCAACACCCATGTGTTGCCATTCTATATTTTCAGCTACACTTTTCCTTTGCCAAAAATTTTACAAGGCTCATCATCCCCTAAATAAACTATTCCAAAATCTCCATGGACATAGTCAATAAAATATTCTCTATTAAGGGTTGCATGAAAAGAAGCACCAAAATCAAAAACCCAAGATTCTATATTATTATGCAAAGAGAATATAAGAGCATCTTATGCAACAATACCTGCAACTTTTGCTTCTTCTTTAACTTCATGTTGATTGTCCTCTTTAGGTTTTGACCAACAATCTTTGCTTATATGCCCTATCTTTCCACAATTCCAACAGGCTATCCTCCTACCATTTCTAGATTTGGGTCTACCTCTCATCTTTGACTTAGACCTTGATCTCCTATGCTTGCCCTTCTCTTTTTGCCTTCCCCTACTTTCAAAACTTAAAGCATTCCCTGATGTTTCCTCTGTGACTTTCCTATGAATTTCTTGATTCAAGATCACACTAACAACATCATCTACTTTTAAAATATTTGAAGCAGACTCAGTATTACTAACTGCTATTACCAAGCTATGCCAGCTTTTAAGCAAAGAACATAATATTAAAAGAGCCTTAATTTCATCATCAAACACTATTTTGACTAAATTTAGTTGATTTACAATTCCATGTAAATCATTTAGATGATTAGATATAGATCCACCTTCCTGCATTTGCAAATTAAATAACTACTTCATAAGATATACCTTATTTGAAGTTGAGGTTTTTTCATATAAATTTGCTAGAGTAGTCATTAACTCTACTGTTGACTTTCCCTGTGATAAATTAGATATCACAGTAGATGTCAGACTCAATCTTATGGATCTAAGAGCCTTTCTATCAAGAACTTCTCATTCTTCATCTTTCATGTCTGTGGGCTCTTTGCAACCCCACCTAATGGTAAGTATAGATCTTTCTAATACAGATAATCTTCTATCTACATTCTCCATAATTGGTAATTCTTGCCATTAAACTTCTCCATTCTCAGTTTGCTTTCTTTTGCCATTGCTAACTCCCACTCAAACAAAAATCCCTGTAGAAACCCCTATGAGTGTCCTATAATCAATGCACACTAACTAGATCTGAAGCACTTGTTAGTGAACCCAAACTCTGGTACCACTTGTCAGGATCTAGACAATAATAATTGATTACATTTACAAGCAACTAAATGTAGAATTAAACCAAAATTGAAAACAACTAGAAATTAGAATCAACAAAGAATAAGAGATACAAGAAACCACCCTGAAAACTTGTATTAAACTCTTAGAAATACAATTGAACAAATCTCTCTTTCTTCCACACCTCTCTCATATGTATAGATCTCTTTCTAGATCTCTTTCCCTCAAGAGTTCTCTTTCTCAATTACAATCAACTCCAACAACCTGGATTGATTCACATATACATATACTGTATAATTCTTGTACTGTTCTACAATAAGCTATGAAGATCTATCCCTATTATATAACTTTAGGGATTCATGAGCATACAATCACAACCATTAGATGCACCTCCCAATCAAGGGCTCAAAATAGTCCTACTAAAGATAGAGATGCAGACTTAAGAATAACACTTAATCCTATAATGCAAACATTTTGTTATGTCCACAAAATAGATTTTGGACACACAAGTGACCGACGTCAATCCCTGCCTGTCTTCTTGTGACCGACGTCAGCCAATCCATGACCGACACCGGTAGCCTCTGGTCCATTCCTGACCATCGTCGGTGACTGTGTGACTCCTACAACTTTTTCACTTGCTCATTTGGTGAAGCTTTTAGCTTCACACCTTAACAAATAACAAATAATCTCAGTGTCATAAGCTTAAACAATACCACCTAAGAATGGATCATCTAAGGTATAGCCATCATCATAGTTGGGTGTATGAAGATCAATGACATAGGTAGGGATTGCATTGTCATCCAATGAGGTATGATTAATGGAATGTTGAGTCTAAGTTAAGAAAATAGGGATGTCATCATAAGGAGGCTTAAGATAAAAAGGCTATAAAGAAGTGAGAAGTTGAAAGATGAGATGAGGTTAAAAATGAAAATTTTAATCTTTAGGTTGATATCATCATGATCATGATCATCAAAATCTAGGAGGTTATGGTGAATATTCCCAATGAGTTTGGGATGACCATTGTAACCCTAAGTGGAATTGATGGGAAAGTTAGATCATTGAGACATGGAATGGAACACTAGGCAAAGGTTCAAGAGTAAGAATCTTAAAGACAACATGGTCTTGGAATTGTTAAAAATTCTGAGGGTTAGTGTCATCTTGAATCCTATAGATAGCTCCATTATGAGGGAACTTAACACATTGGTAGGTGGAACAAGAAACTCCTCTAATATGGTGAGTCCATGGCCTACCAAGCAAAAAGTTATAAGATAAAGGAAAGTTAAATATCATCACCTTCACATGAATATGACAAGTGGGATAGTAATGGGAAGCCATACACAAACTAAAAGATGCATTTTAATTCAATAATATCCTTGACACGTGTTTCATGTGAATTTGATATTTCATTCATGATATCTAAGGGTTTTGATAAAAGTGAGAGAGGTAACACAGGTGTTAGAACCCATGTCAATCAAGGCACACTTGACTTGGATATCACAAACCTGGACACTAATGAATAGAGAAGGATCATCCACACAAAGAATAATCCCATCAATAATCATGAAAGCAATGGGAAATTTTAAGGAAAGATAAGTGTCCATTGTTTCATCAACATGGATGGACATCTCTTCACATTGTTGTAATATACTATCCTCAGATCTAGATAAGGTTTCTTCACATCCTGCTAGGGGAGGATGAGGGATGTTCATTTCAAAAAAGAGTTACATAAGATGATTAAGATGAAATGGGGAGGTCCTCGTAAGATCAATAAATGGAATTTGGGTTGGTAGATTAGTAAGTTTCATGATGGGATCCCATTTATTATACCCCATAAGAATATTGTTAGATAAAAGTGCATAGTGTTTAAGGAGGTCCTCAGAAGGAGGAGCTAAAGTAATTTGGAATAGTTGTTGATAAAAGGGATAAGGTTTAGAATAAGTATTTACACTATGTTGAGAAGATGAAGTAGTTGGTACAATTTAGTTTTGAGAATTGTTAGAGGGAATGTTAATAGAGGCTTGAATGTCATTAATGTTAGGTAAAGAAGATGGAAAAATGGTAGAAATAGAATGGGAAGTGTTATCCAAAGGAGGTGTTGGAATTAATTCATCAAAATTTATAAGTTCATCTTGCCCCAACTCATTTAATTGAGTTGGAAAAGAATCTTGGATAACACAAAATGTGCAAGATAATGTAGGGGTGTAGATAGGTTAAGGATCAATGAAAGTAATAACCCTTCACATATTAGTCATATTAACCACATTATCTTTAGGATTTTGGTCAACAAGACTTTATACATTGTTGGTGGAAGGAGTGGGATTATCTTGGTTATCTTGATTATTTGGGAGAGGGTTTTTGTAAATGGTTAAATTAGCATTAGCTTGATTTAAAGCTTGAAATTTATTATTAGTTTCATGGAATTTGAAAGCAATGTCATAGGCTTGTTGGCATTTCTAAAAGATAGAATCATGATAAAAATTAGGACCAATAATAAAATACATGGCTAAATTATGAAGCTACTTACAATTCTCATGAGAATTACCCCAAATAGTGTGAAACCAACAAAACTTGTTGGGATTATACCAATATTTCATAGGATGAGTGGGACCAAGTTCTCATGGTAGAGGCCTAGTTAGACATTTTAGTAATTTAGTTAAGGATAAATGTTTATGAACATTTATGTTAATAGGTGAAGTTAAATGAGGATTGGTGAATTATTAAGGAGGGGGAGCTAGTTTCGAAGATTCATTAGGAACAATATCTTGAATAGTGTTAATGGTTTCATAAGAGTTTATGACACCATCATTGTTAGCATGATGATTCTTATTATAAATTAATATATGAGTAATTTTATAAGGTTGGGGTGGATCTAATTAATGAATAAGTAAATCTTGATGTTTTTCTTGGTTAAGGGCCTCTTCTAAGGTACATGTAAAGAGAGTGCAGACTTGATATTGTAACTTGGGAAAAAGAGCATTGGTAAAGAGATGGAAAAGGTTATCATCAACCATGTTATGTTCACATTTATTAGATGATGTTTTCCACATTTCAACAAAATCTTGGGTAGTTTCATTTTCAAGTTGCTTATAATTGATAAAATGGGCCAAGGTTTTCTTAAGAAGATCACTAGTTTGGAACTCTTAGATTAGAACATTAACTAAATATTACAAAATATTAATATAATGAGTTTTAAATTTCTTATAATAATCAAAGGCATCACCCATGAGGTTTTTAGATAAGTGATTGGTAGTGGTAAAAGTATTTAATTAACCTAATATTTATAGAGATTTCCAAAAAAAATTAGATGAAGAGTAGGATCAATTAACCCATTGTAAGAAATGGTAGGTTTGATACCTCTTATATGAAATTATAAATACATCATGTCCATAAATCAATACTAGATTATATGGGATATAGAACACCTATAATTTTGATTGGGGAGCATATAATTGTTAAGAGAGCATGACCAATGTGAGGATCTACTAGACCTAATCAAGGGATCACTTGTGATAATGAAATGTGAAAGATAGGCTTCCAAAGAATATAGTCTAACAGAATCACATAAAAACCTTAAAATATTCCTATGATTTAATATTTCACTAATAATAATTAAAAAAAATTAAATCTAATCTAGTGCACACCAAATCTTGTGGCACGAAGTGGGGGTTAGTAAAGCAAAGCAATCAAAACATGTATAGGGAACTTCAAATAAAGAAAGTATGAATAACATTATAATATATGGAATATTAAGATTAATATTTTTTGGGCCAATAATTATGTTAATTCTATCTACTAGAAGAGAGGAGAACAAAGTTAGAATATACTTACCTGAATGTGAACCCATCAAGACTCAATCTCTCTCTTAGACAAAGGGGATTTGTTAGAGGTTTTTATGGTTCATAAGGATCACTTTATTAAGTCAAAATCATCTAAGACCTATCCATAAGACTATATTCTCCAAAATAAAAAACCTAAGATAAGTCTCCTCAAGTAGAATGGTGGAAGATCAGATTATGAAGAAGTACGAGTGAATAATAAATCTTGATTTCATATTATAATAATGATTGAAATGACCTTGTATATATAGGTGAAACTTAACATAAAAGTTTTTGAGAATGTTGGATGTGCTAGGTCAACGTGGTTAACCTAGCACATTTTTAGGCTAACTCACTAAGTTTTTGCTAGGTCACCTGGGAGGCTAACAAATAAAAAGAGATAAATTGTCTACAAATTATACTAGGTTGACTAGGTTGACCTATTATGTTGAACAGGTCATAAGGGTATGAAGAAAGGAAATGGAGGATAGAAAGAGGAAAAAGACTAGAAAATTATGCAAGGGAGGAGAAATATCTTAGGGATAGGTTTTAAGAACTAGCTGGATTGCTAATAATATGGAAAAAGGGAAAACAATCTTGTGAAGCACCAAAGGTCTTCC
Organism: Torreya grandis; assembly: GCA_037957365.1. NCBI lineage: Eukaryota > Viridiplantae > Streptophyta > Pinopsida > Cupressales > Taxaceae > Torreya > Torreya grandis. The sequence continues at coordinate 3,410,823 of JARHVA010000829.1, forward strand.
CATCCATTTTATATTTCACGCCTTATGGTATGCACTCAGAGAGATTGAGTCTTGACAGGTTCTTTCAAGATGCAAAGTATCAATAATCATGTGAAAATATTATGTATATACATATGCCACACTCAAATGTCATCACATGTCACTAAGGTGTAATAGGGGATGGTGATTCGAGAAAGAACATAAGGACACACATAAAGCTGATGATAAAAAAAGTTGTAGTATTTTAAAAGAATAAAATAATTGAAAGGGGAACTAATCTAAAAAGTAAATAGCTAAAAATTAAATGCAATGTGTACCTTGAATTACCTTTTATCATGGGATGGTTTTTTGTTATGTTGTTAGTTTTGATTGTATAGGGTGTAGAGACTACTTTTGACAAACCCAACAATACAAAACTAAAGACCAAAAATAAACAAACATAAGTGAATCCAAGATAGTCGGTCCTATGAGGATGGGACATACTTGGGAAATTTGGCAAGCTAGGGTGATAGGTGTTATGTTAAAGAAAATGACCAAGTCAAAAACAAGAGTAAATTAGGTAACCCAAAATCTAAGGCTACTAAAGACCAAAAAACATGAACACTATCCTTAAGTAAGAAAAAGTAAACTCACCAAGTCAAACCAAGGATACATGTCAAATAAGATGGAAAAACAAAATGAAAATAAATGGTAAAAAGACTAAAAAAAGACTAAAATGGTAAAACAACATTGACGAGTGAGCAGTAACAATCCACATCTCAATCATTAATGGAAAATGTATACATAAAAGGGAAAACAACAATGTCGAGTGAGTAGTAATAAACCACATCTCACTCAATAATGGAAAAAGGGTATGTACTTAGGTGTCTATAATAATAAGACAATAAAATCATGATAAATGGTAAAAGGAAAGTAAAGTAAGTTTAGTAAATGTAAAATTATGTAAATAAAATGATCCAAAGTTTCTCAAACATGTTGTTTCATTCTAAGGATAGATAAAACTAAAACAAAGTAATGCTAGCCTATTTTTAAGAGATGAAGAAAAAAGAATTAGAAAAAGAGGGGGAAATAGATTTGGAATCACAATTTTTCTATCAAGGGGGGAAAATGAAAAGGATATAGGGTAAAATGAAGGAAAAACCAAGGTAGAGAGAAACTTTTATCGAAGTCATGACACTCAAATTAAGTCTATCAAAACAAGAGGACTTTCAACCTTAAGGACTATGAATAAATTCTCATAGCTGCATAAGTATTGGGTTAAAAAATGGAGTATATAGATCCTCCCATAAAGGATAAATGCATGAAAATTAAAATGGACCTACCTTCCCATGATGTGTTTCCCACTCTTTAGGGATCCCTTATAGAGCTGTCAGTCTACTACAAAGATTGGGTACTTACATGAGAAAGTAGGTAACACCATAGAGTTTTTTGAAATCCCCTATTCTAATCTACTGGCTTAGCACACCTCAAAGGACTGTGTCTCTATGTGAAGCTGACTATGGAGTTTGATATTTGATTAGAGATAGGAGATGTGCTTGTAATCATGTCTTTTGGTGTAAATTTGACTTTTGAGATTTTTATGTTGCCTTTTAAATATCATTACCTTTTGTTTTAAATGATTTATATTTTAACTTTATTTTGATGGTTTTTTCTATTATTCTTCCTTCATATGGATTTGGAAAACCAAACATGGGTGCTAAAGATGACTTTTATTTGAAAATTTGGGACAAGGTTGCTAAGAGAGAAACTTCAGAGAGTATGGTGTCTAAGAGTACCGTAAATCAAGGTAAAATAAAAGTGTTATCTTGACTTAGACCTTGTTTTATCCAATGAGGAGATGAGAGAAAGGGGAAATTAAGAGGAATGACACATGGAACAATTTTAATTTCTTTAAATTGTAAAAAAATGTGACAAAATAAAAAAAAAGAGGATACAATGATAGTAAAGTGTGATTCCTTATCATAAGAAAGAGGGAAGTGGAGGAAAACATGATAACATAGATTATTTGCAAAAATTCCTTCTATCAAGAGAAGCAAAAGCTAAAGTTGAGAACAAAGATCAAGGACAAGAACATAATTATAATTTTATGAGGGTTATGTCCTATCTGCAATCTTACAAAGCAACTCATAAAAGAGAGACCCATGAGGGCAATAATAAGAAATAGAAAAGAAAAAAGTGAGGGAGACTTTGTAAAAGACACCTCACAAAAAAAACCCAAAGGATGCCAAAATAACATTAAAAAGTAGAAAAAAGAGAAAGAAATGAAAATATGGTGGTTTTTATGAGGGATATCAAGTCCTATCTATGGTCTTACAAAGTAACTCACAAAATAAAAACCCAAACATTAGTTAACCCATTATAAGAAATGGTAGGCATGATACCTCCTATATGCAATACAAAATACATCACATCCCTAAATCAATCATAGATTAGATGGGATAGATCACACCTACACTTCTAATTGGGGAGCATATAATTTTTAAGTGAGAGCACAACTAATGTGAGGATCTACTAGATTCAATTAGGGGATCACTTGTCACAACACATCATGAAAAATAGGGTTCTAAATCCTATAGTCTAACTTAATCACATAAAAACCTTAAAAGAGTCCTATGATTTAATATTTAACTAATCTAATAATAAGAAAAGTAAATCTAATCTAGTGCACACCAAATCTTGTGGCACAAAGTGGGGGTTAGTAAAGAAAATCAATCAAAACATGTACAGGGAACTTCAAATAAACTAAGTATGAACAACATCCTAATACATGGAATATGAAGAGTAATATTTTCTATCCAACACTTATGCTACTTCTATCTACTAAAGGAGAGGAGAACAAATTTAGAATATACTTACCTAAATGTGAACCCATCAAGACTCAATCTCTCCTTTAGACAAAGGGGCTTTGCAAAAGGTTGTTGTGGTTCATAAGGATCACTTTTTTAAGGCCAAAGCATCCAAAACCTATCCATAAGACTAGATTATCCAAAATAAGAAACCTAAGATAAGTCTCCTCAACTAGAATGGTGGAAGACTAGATTTTGAATAAGTATAAGTGAATAATAACACTTGATTGCATATTCTAATAATGACCAAAATGACCTTGTATATATAGGTGAAACTTACCCTAATTTTTTTTAGGAATGTTGGATGTGTTAGGTCAACCTAATCAACCTAGCACATTTTTAGGTTAACTCAATAGGTCTATGCTAGGTCAATTGGGAGGATAACAAACAAAAAGAGATAAATTTTTCACAAACTATACTAGGTAAACCAAGTCAACCTAGGATGTTGAATAGGTCAAAAGGGTGCCAAGAAAGGAAATGAAGGATAAAAAGAGGAAAAAGACTAGAAGATTGTGCAAGGCAGAATAAATAGCTTAGGGAAAGGTTTTAGGAACTAGTTGGATATGTAATAATATGGAACAAGGGACAATAATCCTATGAAGAACCAAAGGTCTACCCACCCCTTTTCTAGTGCACCCCTTAGGGTATGCACTTAGAGAGATTGAGTCTTGACAAGTTCTTGGAACATGTAAAAAATCAATAATCATGTGAAACTATTGTGTATACATATTCGCCACTCAAATGTCATCACATTTTACTAAGGTGTAATAGGAGATGGCTCTTCAAGAAAGAACACAAGGAAACACATAACATTGATGATAAAAAAAGTTTCAATATTTTGAAAGCATAAAATAACTAAAAGTAAATGACTGAAAGTTACACTAATCTAAAAATTAAATAACAAAAAATTAAATGCAATGTGTTCCATGACTTACCTTTTATCATGGGATGGTTGTTTGTTGTGTTGTTCATTTTGATTATGTAGGGTGTAAATACTACTTTCAACAAACCCAAGAATGCAAAACTAAAGAGAAAAAACAAACAAACACAAGTAAATCCAAGAGAGTTGGTGCTATGAGGACGGGACATACTTGGGAAATTTGGCAAGCTAGGGTGACAAGTGTTATGTTACACCAAATGACCAAGTAAAAAATAAGAATAAATTGGGTAAACAAAAATCCAAGGCTACTAAATACCAGAGAAAATCAAGAGAAAATGCAAGGAGATAAAGAAGACCATGGTCCATCAAGAAACCAAAATACCAAAAGGGAGGACTAAAGGTTTACAAAAATAAGGAAATTGTTGTAGAGGGAGAGACCCATGCTTAATTAACCTACAAAAAATAGTTAGAAAGACATAGATAGAAAACATAAAAAGAAGGAAATGTTTAGGCAAAGTACTTTTTAAGGGATTGAGCATTGGTGGGCTCATTAAAAACATGGCCTTCATTAGTTTAAATATTATAAGTGATTGGACCAAGAATGTCTTTGACTAAATATGGGCCCCACCATTTTTGGGCATATTTGCCTTCTTTATCATGGGTGTAGTCTAATTTAATGATAATATCACTAACATTAAAAGTGTAGACTTTAACATGATTTTTATGTTTTCAGGTGATGCAATCCTTGTATTGGTGGTTATGTTGTAATGCAAAAAAATGATGTTCATTGAGAAGATCAAGGGCATGAAGGCAAGCTTCACATGATTATTCATTGAGAATGATGACATAAAGAGATATACATATAGAGGGAAGCTCAAATTCTAATGGAAGGACAAACTTGGAACCATAGACTAATGAAAATGGAGTTTCCCTAGTGGTAGTATGAATGCTAGTCTGATAGGCCCAAAGTGCAGGGTAAAGATGAATATGCCAATCTATGCAAGTTTCATTATTTGCCTTTTGGAGAATTTTGTTAATAATTTTATTGGTGGCCTCATCTTGACCATTGCATTATAGATGATAAGGTGTGAAAAACTTGTGATTGATCTTAACATTGGTACAAAGTTATTTAAAATGTTTATTTTTGAAATTACCACCATTGTCTGAAATGATGGTATGATGAATGCCAAAGTGAAAAATAATTTGGTTAAGAATGAACTTGGATATGGTAGGACTGGTAAAATTAACAAGGGGCATAGATTATACCCACTTAGTAAATTAATCGATAGCGGTGATGATAAAGATTTGCCCATAATGAAGAAGTTACCAATGAGATCGAATCCACATGTGGAAAATGGCCAAGGAGATTCGATAGTTTGAAGATCAATACGAGGTGAATGGATAAGATAATTGTGAAGCTAATAAGGATTACACTTATTATAAAATTCAATTTCATCCTTTTCAAGAGTAGGGTAAAGATAACACAAATGTAGTTATTTTCATGTTGTAGCATGTTCACTATAGTGACCACCACAAATTCCCCCATGTGATTTATCAAGAAGAGGAGAAACCTCATCTTGAATAACATAATTTAGTAAGGTACCTTCAATATTGTGATAGTAAAGGATGTTATGTCAAAATACATATTTAAAATATTATTTACAAATGTGTGTATTTTCACAAGAGTCGAGATCAGGAGGATAAGTTTGATGTTCTAAGTATTGAATGATATCTTTATACCAAGGGATTTATTGAATAGTCATAACCTCAATATGACAGATAAGTAAAACAAGTGGTTAGATAGATGATGGATATTTTTTGATTTGAATAATAAAGGAAGGATTACAAATAACTTGATGAGGATGAAAGAGAGAAGCTAAAGAGGCAGGAGAATCAACAATGGAATTTTGGTCTCGAGGAATAGGCTCGATAGTGAAAGAGATAAAGTCCTTAGCAAGAGTGGTTGTAAATTGATGATAGGTAATAAAGTTATCACTTTTAAATTAATAATCACCATTAAATTGATGACAAATGAGCTAAGAATCTATTAAATCATGAATATATTGGATGTATAGATCAAGATCAGCTCTCATGCCTAAGATAAGAGCTTCATATTCAGCCATACTATTGGTGACATCAAAAGTGAAGCAAAAAGATAAAAGAATGATCTTACCAAAAGGACTAGTGAGAATAAAACCTACCCAAGTCCTTGAAGGCACTTAGAACCATCAAAGTGGAGGGTCCAATTATCCTCATGTAAGTCAACATTAATTTTAGGGAGCTCCTCGATAATTACCTTTGATTTAGTAGTACTAGAGTGAGGGGAGGATTCTTCAAAATTACTGGCTTCAAGATTAGTAGTAAATCTATGAAAATAGTCTTTAAGGGATATAGCCTAATTAAGACCTTAAATTAAAAGGATATTATCATTGGGAAGATCATATTCAAGTGAAGAAGTGGTTAGAATGAGAGCTACAAGTTGGTTAGCTATGACTTGCCCTTTAACAATTTTTTGTGTGATAATGCAAAGATAAAATTTCATAAGTAATACAATCCATTTTCCAATTTTATCTCCAAGAAGAAAAGCTTTGGAGAAGAAATAATGGAGGGGGTCAGAATAAATGATGACATAAGTAATTTGGTATATCTTATAATGATGAAGCTTTTTAGCCATGAAATAGATAGTGAGCAGTCACACTCAACTTTGGTATAATTTATTCAATAATCAAGGAGGCCTCGGCTAATGTAATAAATAAAATACTCTCTTTATGTATCATCTTATTGGGAAAGCATTTCCCCAACTAAAATAGGTGTGGAAGAAGGATAGAGAATTAATGGTTTACCATTGGAAGGTGGATAAAGTGTAGGTGGATGAAGTAATGACTCTTTCATATTATCGAAGGCTTTTTGGCATGGATCCATCCATTCCAAATATATACCTTTCTTAAGAATGGAATTTATGGAGTAAATGTGATAATAAATTTTAGGAAAAAATCATCTAATTGACCCAAGTTTGCCTAAATAACTACAAATGTTAGGAATAGAATGAGGAATGTTCATGTTAATAATATCACTAATTTTGGTTGGGTCAACATTGATGCTACAAAGAGAGACTAATAATCCTAATAATTTGTTGGACGTGACTCCAAAAACACATTTGAAAGGATTAAGTCTAACTTTGTATTTATGGAGATGATCAAAGATGATAGCAAGATCAGAAAGATGGTTCTTATGATGTTTGTATTTAGCAATAAGATCATCCACCTAATTTTCAAATATTTGGTGGATGAGACCATGAAATATGTGAACTATAACACATTGGTAAGTGGATCCAATATTCTTGACTTTTAAGGGCATTTTGTCATAACAATTAGTTCCCCATTTCATGGTGAAAGAAGTCTTATGTTAGTTGTTGGGAGTGATGTGAATCTGATTACATCTTGAAAATCCATCCATAAGAGATAACATTTTGTAACCAAATATGGAATAAATGATGGCATATATTGAAGGTAAGGGGATGTTGTCCCTAGGACAAGCAAGATTAAGGTTTTAGAAATAAATAAAAATGTAGATGACCATAGTGACCTTCTTTCAAATAGGAATAATGTTAGAAACCCATTCAAAATAATCCACTACTTTAATGAATTTAACATCTAGTAATTTAATGATTTACTTATGACATAGATTAGTAACTTCAAGTGGGAATTTATGTTACTCTTAATGCATTAGCTTAGCATCATGGTAAGTGATGTTGTTATGAACTATAATACTAGGGTCAATGCTAGGCATGTCTTGGTAGGACCAAGTGAATGGCTCTTGATATTTATCAATGAATAAGCTAAAGTTCTCATGCTCAAATGGTGAGAGTTCTTGATAAATTATGATTAGTTGAGGAGAATATGAAGATCCATATTTGACATGAGTTTTTTCTTAGATAAACATGACATTACCATATTAACAATGGTAATTTGTGCTAGGCAAGGCTCAAATTGTATTTGTTTTAGGATCAATTCTAGAGATAAATTTATTGAAGCAAGGAGTTTTATTCTTGAAATTTCCAAGTTTATGATGATGTCAAGGAAGTTGAGGTTCCTGGGCATGAAGTAATTCAAAAATAGCTTCATCACTAGGAAAGGTAGGAAGAGGACCATAATATTAAACATCTACTTTAAGATCTAAAATTTTATTTCCATGGTGATCATATTTAGAATGAATCTAACGAACATCATTTTCCTTGGCATCTAGTGTAATTTCAAAAGTAGATGAAGAATATTGATTTGAAGAGATGGGAGTGTGTATAGATTAAATGATAGGAGAAAGATCAGAAGAAATGTTAGGATCCATAGGAGGTATAAAAGATGTAGGAGAATTTGTAGTTTGGGAAGGTGTAAGTTGTTCTACCATGCAAGGAGTCTTGATAAGTGGAGAATTGGTGGGAGGTACACGATCCTTAGGAGCTAAGTCATGATGTGTAGATATAGTATGTACATCTTGATTGAAGGCATGAATTTGTGATAAAGTATTTTGATAGTTCTTTACATCTGAGTGTTCAGAGTAAGCTTGGGACATGATATAGTTATCATCATATGTTAGATAAATTGTACACACTTGAGAATTAGGGGGAGTTTCATAAGGTGAAATCCCAATATTTATAAATGTACAAGGGGACATGGTAAAATGATATTGGAATAATTTGGTCACTCTAAGATCATTGCAAGTGAAGGCATCTTCAAGTAAAGATATCTCTTGATCATTGTATGGAGGATAAAAATTGATAATCTCATCCATGATAGGAATAGTATGATCTAAAGGCAAGAGAGAAGGAGGAAAATAACCTATAATATATGGGGATAAATTCTTAGTATCACAAGTGTGTTACAAATGATTGGGATCATCATCATTAAAATCCACAAGAGTAACTTGAAGATCATGATTCATGTTGATGAACCTAGGTAAAGGAGCACTATTGATTTTTAAAATTTTAAGAATTTGATATTGATGCTTTGATTCAGAAACTCGATGCTCCATGGGTTGGGATTAGCTTCATGTTTATAATGTTTTTTAATGTAGGAATTTAATACAATGACTACTAGAAGAGTTTATTTCCCTCATTTGATGAGTCCACATATGACCAAGAAGAATGTTATAAGATAAAGAAAAATCAAGGACCATAATCTTGGTTCTAACAGTCTTAGGTCTAATGGTCAATGTAAGATAAATATAACTAAGTGGATTTTTATTAGTATTTTCAAAGCCACAAAAAATAAACTGGGTTTGTTTAAGATTATCTTTGTTATAACCAAGTTGTTAAATGATCCATAAGGATGTGACATTAATACTAGAACCTTTGTCAACTAGGAATTTTTGGATAAGGGTGGTATTAATGAGTACTTTGATAAAGAGAGATAGATCATAGACACAAAAAAATCTCATAATTAATCATGTCCTCTTCAAGAAATTTAATGAAAGGCTTGGAAGAGGGACACATAGTCTCAATAGTATTAACATTAGTTGGTTGAGAATCAATAAAAGGTGGTTCTTCATCTATTGAAGATGGATTTTTAATTTCTTAAAGTTGTTTCATATGAAATTTATGATGATAGGGTGAAGTGAAAACCAACTCCATAAGAGGAATATTACAAGGCATATAGTTGAGTTATTCAATAAAATTCCAATGTGATTTAGAAGACCAATATGAGGTTTAGAAGGAAAATTAGATTTAAGAGGTATAGATGTGGTGGGAGGATGATAAAGAGGAAGTTGTTCCTCAGGTACTTCTGAATCATCATGAGTGTTAGTGGTATCTTTAAGTAATTATTCTTCTAAAGATGGTTTCTTAGGTTTGGTAATAAGAACTTTGTGAGCTAGTTTATGATGGTAATTAACCTTAGTAGTGTTTAAATATTGAGAGTTATTATAATATAGGTCATAATCTGCATTGATGGTACAAACATCCATGATATGTGATTAATTATTATTTGAAGAATATTTTGGGTTACTAGAAGTATAAGCTTTAATGTTTTGCCATTTTTGAGATGTGGTAGCATAATCTTGATGACAAAGTTTGATCATATTTTTATGGTTGAATGAGTCACCAAGCATATAATAAACAACACACTTAGTGATCCCTCTACAAGATTCATGAGAATTCCCAATGTCAACATAGAACCCGTAAAATAGATTGGTATCATACCATTTAGGAGGAGCATTGGGATAAATGAATGGTTTTGAGGGCATCAAAAATTATGGAATTTTTTGAACCAAAAGAGGTACATGAGATGGTAAAGGAACATCAAATTTTACAACTTTAGGTTTGGTTTTGGAAGTATTATTCATGATAGCATTATATTTTAGAAAAGATATTTTAAGAAGTTTATGATTGAGTTTGAATTGCTTCATAAGAAAATCTTGACGCTTAGCTCGGTTAAGAGCTTCATTAAGAGTTTAAGGAACAAAGTTTTGAACCTTGTATTGAAGAATGGGATTAAGAGTGGTAATAAATATTTTGAATAAATTATCATTAGTCATGTTATTATTGGGTTTATGAGATAAATATTTCCATATTTTAATAAATTCATGAGTTGATACATTAGGAGATTGTTTAGCATTTATGAAGTGACTAAGTAAATTTTCAAGAAGATCATTATGTTGAAACTCTTTAACTAAATCATTAATAAAATATTCAAGTTTCCAAATAGAATGTTGAGCAATTTAATTATACCATTCTAATACATCATCAGTGAAAGTTTTTACTAATATCTTAGTTATGGAAAACATATTAGTTTGGATCCATCCTTTGTAAAGGTTACCAAAGGCTTTAAGAAATGAAGTAGGGTCTTTAGTCCCATCATATTTTATAGTTGGAGTTATGTTACCAATATCAATTGATATAATGAAGGGATTTAAAGTTTCATTTTGAATGGTTTGAAGTATCTTGTTATTCATTATGGGTTGAGGAATAACATTACTTAAGGCATCCCTAAGAGGTGGAAGAATATAATTAGGATTATCCACATTGATTAAGTGTTATTGAAGTTACATCATTTGGTTAATATTATCATTTTTCATGATGTTAATTTTCTAAATGACTTGAGCTAAGATTTGGGTTGTATTGGGAGGTGAGTTAGTGTTGGTTAGAGCACTCCTCAAATTAGTTTTAGGGAAGGATTATTAGAAGAAAGGTTATTAGTGGGGCTATTAAAGAGATTTATATCAATCACTCCTACATTGGTTTGGAGAGATTAAGAAGTGTCTTAATAAGCATGGAAAGGATTAGATCCATTAATCTCATCTTGAGGTGTTATTTGAACCATATTATAGTTCATAGATGAAGGAGGAGTAGAGGTGCCTCAAGAGTGATAGTTCTCTTGGGAGGAAAAGAGAGGAAGAAATTAGCATCCCATATAGTATCTAAATGGATTTAGGTTTTCCAAAAATATTCTGATAGGAGACCTCACTTTGACTGAAGAGAGATGAATAGGATACAAAACTAGAGATATGGGGAATTAGATTGAAAAATAGGAAAAGTAAGAAATAGAACTAGGTTGACCAAATCAACCTAGTTAGGAAACATGGATTATAGACTATATTAGGTTGACTAGGTCAATCTATTATAGTGTATAAAATCCATAAAAAAGTATAGGGTTGACCAAGTCAACCTAATATAGTGAACAGGGAAGAGGAAAAGGTTGATAACAAGTTTGGAAATAAAATAAGATAACTTGCACCTAATCTAAGAAATTAAGTGCAAAAAGGAAACACACAATCAACTAAATTGATGTTGGCCAATTCAATTGATACACACAAAGAAAAATCTTGCACTAACATTGGCTAATGCAGGATTTGGCACACATAATAGATCAAAGAGAAAGCAAAAAACTTGAAAATTAAAGATAGCTACTTGGTCAACCTAGAATGATGATTATATTATTAATAATGATTTTAAGTGTAAAGAGAGATTGGCTATAATCAATGTACTAGATAACAATCTAGGGATAGTTTTAGGTAAGTTTAGGATGAAATGGATTGTAGTGGTAATGATATAGTCTTGGTATTAAGGCCTACCCCCTCAATTCACACACCATAGAAATAAGGGTAATGGGTGCTTAGCCAAAATATACCATTAACCATGCTTTATACTTAACTAGAGCATCAAGTCAACTTCCCCTTTGGTGATGAAATCCAAGTAGGTTGGTCTGGGTAGTCAAATATTTAAATGCTTATTGATATTTATGTGATTTTTCTATGTGTGAAAAATAATAGAAATAATTAAACTAAATGATTAATTGAAAAACATGTAGTTAGACTATGTGAACTATTCTAGGCATTCAAACAATTGAAAAGAAAGATATGATTAACATATATGGTTAATTTCAACTTTGAAACAAAGTATAGTTGAGAAAATATATGAAAAATCATATATAATAGGATTGATAGGGTCAAACCTATACTTTGGAAGCAAATTCTAAAAATGAACTAGATCAGTCAAGTCAACCTAGTTATTTTAGAACACATAGAACATATAACTAGGTCCATACAATTGACCTAGTTGATTTTGCAGGGGTAGTTTTAAAGACTATAAAATATGAAAGGAAAGTATAGAAACATAAAGATATAGAGAAATGGAAACTTACCCAAATGGTTCAGAGATTAAAATAAGAATATTATTGATCAAGAACCTTGGAGAAAACTATCAAAATCCTATAGATTAGGTCAAACTATTTGACCAAGCAATACATAAATCGATTGAAAAAGTGTTGAAAGTACACTATGTCAACCTGTTCGACCTAGTTGACTGAACAAGAAGTCTAAAAACTAGTGAAAACTACATGGGGTCAAGCTGGTTGATCCAATTGTCTAATTTTTTTTTCAAGTTCTAAAACCTATAATAGGTTGAGTTGGTCAATCCAATTACCTATTGAACTTGTGCATAGAGATAAATAAATTAGGTTGGTAAGGTCTATCCATCATTGTAAAGATATGATTAAAATAATGATGAATATAAATGAAATAAGTGAAATAAATCCTGGTAAAGTTTTATTCATGTCTGGTTCACTATAATGTTTGTAATAAAAAATGCATCATGTCCATAAATCAATCCTATATCAGATGGGAAAGAGCACACATTCACTTCTGATTGGGGAGCATACAATTATTAAGTGGGGGCATAAAAAATGTGGGGATCCACTAGACCTAATTAGGGGATCACTTTTAAAAACACACCATGCAAGATAGGGTTCCAAATCCTATAGTCTAACACAATAACATAACAATCATAAAAGAGTCCTATGATTTAATATTTCACTAATCGAATAATAAGTAAATATAATATAGTGCACACCAAATATTATGGAAAAAGGTGGGGGTTAATAAAGCAAAGCAATCAAAACATGTATACGGAACTTCAAATAAATTAAGTATGAGTAACACCCTAATACATGGAATATGAAGAGTAATATTATTGAAGCCAAAACTTATGCTATTTTTATCTACTAAAAGAGAGGAGAACAAAGTTAGAATATACTTACCTAAATGTGATCCCATCAAGACTCAATCTTTCCCTTGGCCAAAGAGGCTTTGCAAGAGGTTGTTATGGTTTCTAAGGATAATTTTTTTAGGCCAAACCATCCAAGACCTATCTACAAGACTAGATTCTCCAAAATAAGAAACCTAAGCTAAGTCTCCTTAAGTAGAATGGTGGAAGAGTAGATTGTGAATAAGCACAATTGAAAAATAAATCTTTATTTTATATTCTAATAATGACCAAATGACCCTATATATATAGGTGTAACTTACCTTAAAATTGTTAAAAAATGTTGGTTGTGCTAGGTCAACCCAGTTAACCTAGCACATTTTTAGTCTAATTCACTAAGTTTGTGCTAGTCAACTACGAGGGTAAAAAATAAAAAGAGAGAAAAGGTTCATAAATTTTACTAGGTTGACCATGCTGACCTAGTATGTTTAACATGTCAAAAGGGTGCCAAGCAAATAAATGAAGGACAAAAAGAGGAAAAAAACTAAAAGACTATGTAAGGGAGGAGAAAAAACTTAAGGAAAGGTTTTAGGAACTAGTTGGATTGGTAATAATATGGAAAAAAGGGACAACAATCCTATGAATCACCAAAGGTCTACCCACCCCTTTCCTAGTGCACCCCTTAGGGTGTGCACTTAGAGAGATTGAGTCTTGATGGGTTCCTACAAGATGTAAAGCATCATTAATTAATAAAAGTGTGAAAATATTATGTGTATACACCTCTTATATCAATATTAGAAATTTGAGTTATAAGAGGCTCATTTTTAATATGTTTAATTATTTTGTTGAAAAGATGACATTGAGGGATGAGATTGCCATGGGAATATTAAAGAGGAGGTGGGGGAACATTTTTATTATAGATGCCCTAAGGCATTGATTGAGGGTGGGTTTAAAGATGGAGAAGGTGATTTTACATTCTCATTATTTGATTAGTATTATGATATTAAAAAGTATTCATTTGATTAAGAATTTTTAATAAAAGTTGGTGGGTTTGAGTTACATTGGAGGTATTTTCTGAAGCATTAGATTTGGAAGTAGTGGCATGGGTACCAATATTGATGTTGATAGGAGCTTGAGAGGAACTGTCAGAATGTGAAACACTAGTGGAAAAATTTGCTTGTGTGCCAAAATATGGACTAGTAAAGGGATGCGAAGAGAAATCACTAGAAGAATGATTACCTTAGGTAGCAAATGATGTACTAGTGGAAGATCTAAAGAGAATGGGTCTTTGTAGAGGCCCACTAGATGTAGAACCTACCATGTTAGTAGAGATACTAGACATGAAGGTAGAAGAAGTTAAATAAAAAAATTTCATGGTATGAGAAGGGGTCATAATATAGGGAAGAGGTTGAGAATTAAATAAACTAGTATTCTCAAATCATGTGATAATGTGGGAGAAGGTGAATGAGGCTCTCCAAATTAACCACTAATTATGAGATGGTAAATGGTAGAAGGATCTTTTTCTCAATGTTAAGGAAATTTAGAGATAAAGAAGAGAATTTTAGGTTTATAATCTAATTTAAGATAATATTTAAGTGAGAAGAGAGGATTATGAAGTAAAAATAAATGAGTAGTTGTCTCATAATTCATTGTGTGAGTGGCTATATGAAAATTACTCTCATCCAAGAGAGGAACCCTAATCTAGTTATGGGAGATGCTATGAGGGTTGGTAAGACTCGTCATATTTTTTTGTAATCTTAAAACAAGTTCATGATGAAGGATAAGGAATAAACAAGGCAAGAAAGATGTAAAAATAAGGAAATATGAAGTGATAGAAAACTATACATAATCGACTGGGTTGACCTAATATAAAAAATAAGAGCTAAAAACCATATAAAGTTGATAGGGTCGACCTAATACTGGAAATAAAGGTTGAGAAAGTGTACAAAGTCGATAATGTTGACCTAGTACATGCAAATAAAGCTAAAAAGTGTACAGAGTTGATAGAATTGACCTAGTATAATAGGTAGGGGAAAAATATATAGTCTATAAGAGACTATATGGAGCAAAATGACTATGTACTAAAATAGGAAATTTTTTGTAATTATTTTTATAAATAAGAGATGAAAGGAAACACACAATCAATTAGATCAATGAGTTTGATATAATTTAAGCACACAACATTGCACTAATGCTGGTTAATGTAAATTTTTACAATATGACATACAATTGAGAAAAGAATAAGTAATCAACTTAGAAAGTAAAAGCTAACTAAGTGGTCATCTTACATGTTATTAAATGATTATAATATGATTTTAGATGTAATAGAGAGTTAGTTTTAAGTAAGGAATTAAATATAAGGATGGTTTTATTACAATTGGGATGAAAGGGATCTATGTTGGAAATGGTACTAGCCTGATATTAGGGCCCACCCCCTCACTTCATACACTGTAGCAATAAAGGTGTCATGTGCTTAGCCAATATATACCCTTAACCACATGTTTATAATTGGATAAAAAACCAAGTTGGCTTCCCCCTTGATGATGAAATCCAAGTAGATAGGCTTTGGGTAGACAATTGTTAGAATGTGTTTTAAGATTTTATGATTTGGTAGTGTGTGCATAAAAGAGAAAATAATGCAACTAAATGGTATATTGAAAAACCACCTAATTAGATTATGTAATCTATTCTAAGAATGAAATCAATAATAAATGAAAGTGTTAGCTAATTCATAGCATATAAGTGTTAATGTCAGCTTTGAAACATAGTATAGTGTTGATTTAAATGACATTGTATGCAAAGATTACATAATAGAGTTGATAGTGTCATTTTTGTATTATGAAAGCAAAGGTCTAAAAGAAAAGTACATCGACAGTGTCAACTTAGTTTTATAGATAGAATATAGAATATAAAACTATGTTGTTAGGGTTAACCTAATTTACTATACAGGGATAGTTTTAAATACTAAAAACTAAAAAAATAGAAATGTAATGAATAAAAGAAATGATAGACAAGGACCAAAAGTAACCTTGGTGGGTTATAAGATGTAGAAGAAATATGAGACTATTGTTCAAATACCCTAATTTATACTTATAAAATCTACCAACTATGCCAACTGGGTCAACCTTGCTTTACATTTCCCTATTTGCTAAAAACTTGTAAAATGTACTATGTCAACAGGTTCGACCTAGTATGTTTTCTACAAGTCTAGAATTGTACATAGTTGACTAGGTCAACCTAGTATCATGAACTAGATGTCTAAAATGTTACTATGTTGAATGGTTCAACCTAGTACCATGAACTAGAAGTCTAGAAATGTACAGGGTTGATAGAGTTGATCATGTCACATGTACCTAATAATAAATGGAATAGATTTGTATTGATGTGACTGTGTGTTAAACCTACACATAGAAGTTAGAGCTAAATTGACACTATCGACCTAGTATCACAAATATTTAAAACTAAAATAATGAAAAACATGAAAAACATGAAATAAAACTTGCAAAGGTTAGATTCACATTGGGTTCATTAGAATGTATGTAATAATAAATTCATAATGTCTATAAATCAATCCTAACTCAAATAAGATAGATCATACCATACACTTCCGATTGGGGACACATTATATAATCAAGAACATGACCAATATGGGGATCTACTAGAACTGATTAGGGGATCTCTTATCATAAACACAATGCTAGGAAGGGTTATAAATCCTCCAATCAAGCATAATCCTGTAATAACCTTAATAGATTCCTATTTTTATATTCACCAAACTAATAAAAAGTAAAGTAAAACCTAATCTAGTGCTCAACAAAGCTTGTAGCATAAAGTGGGAGTTATAAACAATAAAAGTAAACATGTATAGAAGACATATACTCATGTCAATGTATATGAAATCCTAATGCATGAAAGAGAGGTATAAATGCATATATACATGTATATACATATACACAAACACAGATATATATATATATATATATATATATATACTCTCTCTCTCTCTCTCTCTCTCTCTCTCTCTCTCTCTCTCTCTCTCTCTCTCTCTCTTATAAATGGGTAACCTTACCTTTGAAGATGAACCCACTAAGATTCAATCTCTCCCTTGGATAAGGTTCTTCTCAAGAGGTTGTTGTGTTATGTAAGGATGACAAGATAAATCATCTCTAGGTTACACAACCTATCAATGAATCCAAAAGACTTCTCCACATTACAAGATCTGTATCTCCAAATAAAGTATGAAACTCTAATCTTTTTCTTCAAGTAGAATGGTGGTTAATAAAATGTGCAATAGCTCTTAATTTTTATCTTCTCTAAATAATGGCAAAATGAACTTGTATATATAGGTGGATCTAACCCTAAGCCCTTTAAAAATTTTCAATCAACAAGGTTAACTTAGTCAACCTAGCATAATTTTAGACAAGAATTCACTAGGTCATGGGCTAGGTCAACCAAGAGTCGACCTAGACCCTAAATTAATTTCACCCAAAATTGTATAGGGTCGACCTAGTACAACCAAACATCAAAAAAGGGGATAAGGTTAGGAAAAGGGAGACAAAAGATGGAAAATTACTAAGAATATATAAGAGAGAAGAAAAATCTTAGGGATAAGGATTTGAGGAGGCAAGTTTGTAATAATAAGTGGTTAAAGAGACAATAATCCTATGAATCATCAATGGTCTACCCACCCCTTTCTTGGTGCACCCCTTAAGGTGTGAGCTCATAGATATTGAGACTCGATGGTTTCTCATAAGATAAAAAGTATTAGTAAGTGATAAAAGTTTTAAAAAGATTATGTGTATACAATGGGGAACTTTTTATTCATTAGAAACTTTTTAAGATTTTGAGCCCATTATAATAGGGTACATATGACACTATTGCATTTGAACCAGGTAAAAATCATTTTCTAACTTTATTGGATGTCTGGTTTTGATAATCAATAAAATTTATCAAAATCTAATCTAAATATGTATGCTACAAGAAGCGTGTTATTATTTTTATGAAATATGTATTCTATACATGTGCCTATTGTAAATACCCTATGGACTATGTTGACAGAAGGGAATACCTTAGTTTTGATAATCATTTCTCAAACTCTTCATTCATGAGAATTAATTTTAGGTTAATGGTCACTATCAATTGTCTATCAAATTTTAATTTTATTTTTATGATGTCAAATTTCATAGGTTTATTTTAAAAGTGCCACTTTGTTTCTATTTTTAGTAATTTAGTCATCTATTTTTTGTTCTAATATGATTTATCCTTTTATAATTGTCTCTATGTCACTGAGTTGTGACTTTTATACTTGTTAAATTTGTAGTTGACTATGTCACTAGAAGCCAAATGACATCTTTTCCCTTTATCACTTAATTTTTGCTTATCATTGAGTCCTTGGGTCATGTCAATGTATGGAGTGGTGAGGTAATGACCATGGAATAGTACATGGATGATGATTTCATAGAGGATGACATGTGGTGATCCATCATTGAGTCACTTGGTCTATATTGTTGAGCTCTATCATTTTTTTAGTTGGCTTCTATGTAGTGAGATGTTGACACATGGTGTGGTCTCACTTGGTAGTTCAGTCTATGAATTTATAACTTAGATTTATACATCAATTATTATAATAAAATGAGATTAAAACACATGGATGAATCTCACTTGCTTGGGTAGATACTAGTTTTTGTGACTTTGGTGTAGACACCAAAATAGTGTCAACCCCCCCTTGGTCCCTTTCTAACTTTCACATGCCTAACCTATAATTTATAAATTTAAAATTCTTATTTTAAATTAATCATCCCCCCTAGACACCTCACCTTGGATACCTTGCCCTTAGACCATTTATCACCCTATGACTAATCATAATTACCTAAGACCTATTTCAACTCCCCCACTAATTCTCACACCTATTAAACCCCCCTTTGGACCGTTCAATAATGACAACTAAACTTGGCAGATGGAGGAATGGGTGAAAGGTTAAAAATAGCCTTTTTACCCATTCTCTAGCTGCTGATGTCGATTATCCATCAATCGATGCCGATGGAATCACCGACATCAGTTTATTTAAACTAAGTTCTAACCTTGAGCCTAGCCTAATCACGAACCCGAATGCAAACTCTCTTGCCCCCAGATCCGAATTCTCTTGCTTCTCGACTCCTTGCATATCAAAGTCAAGATTTAGGATGAGGCATCAACATTCTATCATCACTCTCTAGGCTAAGAAACTCTACATAATTCACTCCACACCAAATTGAAAGGTTACACGAAGTCTCCTACATCAGCCATAACAGAACAAGTCTTCTACACTTCTGGTTCTCCACCAAGAGCTAAGTATTCTTCTAGTTTATATTTCAATATTTTTAGAGTGCATTGGTAATTAGTCCATTGGCTATTTTTGAGTACTATTGAGACCAAATCTGGCTTTCTTCCTAGAGAGGCTAAAAAGCCTTTCTTTTATTCCAACCCATTTTGACAACCTGTCCCCTACCTTTGTCCTTCCTAAGACTCTATCCATTATCCTACATCCATACACAACCCTTTTGAATCTCCCAGACCATTCTATTGACCACAGACATACCCTAAAACCTGTCCAAGGCCCATTGCCCCTACCAACATTAGAATCAAGGCCCATTGCCCCTATCGACATCAACAGCCTAACTGATGTCGGCAACATTAACCAATTGATGATGGCAGACTAACCGGCATCAGTGACTGTGAGAGGTAGATTATAGGAATCAGGTACACATTATCTATTTCTCTTCTTTAGCCTTTCATTATTTCTCTTTCTAGTAACACTCTTTTTTCAAACAAGTGGACTATCATCCCTCAAGGAAGTGTTTGCACTTATGGGACCAAGCATATGCTTGGCAGTCCACCATATATCTATCTAACATTTTCTTTGTTTAAGTCTTTCTTATCTATAGGTGTCATCCTCCACAGCCAAAGAGGAGCTCCTTCAATCGTCTAGATACGGTGTGCAACTTCATATGGGTATCATCTAACCCCTGACCATTTAACTTTAGTTTCTTATTTATTTTAAATGTAAAAAGTGAAAATGAGTAGAAACATTTGGATTATGGATTGGGAGGTATGATGTGGTGAGATGAAGACGTGTGGCTGAATCTCACATAGTCAATTGGTATATAGTTTTCATTTATATTTTTTCTAGAGACATATTATGAAATAAGGTAGTGACACTTGGCCTGATCTCATGTAGTTTATTTTAGTTGGTTTAATTTGCATTCTATAATTTCATAGTATGTATTATGTCACTCTTATTTATCCTACCCATACTTCTCATCCTATTAGTGACCATAGTCTAAGAATGTCAATTTTTAACATGCTTTTTCTAATTATATACCTTAGTTCCATGATTGGTATATAATTTTTTTATTTATATTTATTCTAGAGACATATTATGAACTAAGGTAGTGACACTTGGCTTGATCTCATGTAGCTAAATAGTCATGCATTTATGATACTTTTAATGTTCAACTATTCCTTTAGATATAATGATGATGTGACATGTGTAATTATCTCATTTAATCAAGATAATTAATACATTTATAACTCAATAGATTTAATAGAAATTGAAAGTCTATGTAATTTCATCAAATGGATGAAACTTGCCAATATGTTTTTGATCTGTAACATGTGAAGATTGATAACTTGGTAAATAGTAATTAGATCAGTTAGTTGTTCAAGTTAATAATTAAGTAAAAATTGAATTAATGTTTCAATTTGAATCTTATATTCATGAAATAAAAAAAGTGAAGAGCGAAACTTAGGATTTGATATGAAATCATTTTATGTCCAATTTAAGTCTTGATAGGGACCAAAAATAATATTTTTAGGATAAATGAGTCCTATTTTAAGTTTTGAAAATGGGGCATGGTGGTCACAACAACATCATCACAAGCCCCTAGAAAACATATGTATACAACCTTGATCTTACACCTTCCCTTGAGTATATAGAATAACCAATAGTTATTTTTTTAAAATTTGACCCTAAAAACTTCTAATTATTTATATTATATGATGAAGCAATAAGTAGTTACTTGTGGGAAGTTACTCAGACCATACCTAAGAGAAATGATAGTGGGTTATGGAATAATTTTTTCCTACTAGATATACCTATTAAATCTTGGGGGAAACTATTTACAAATGGGATAAGTATAAATATGAATTCACATACTAAGAACACCCAATAGTAGCCTTCATTATGATAATTATGAAATTATATCTAATTTTATGAAAATGAAAATAGTAGAGGCCAATTAAGTCACCCAAAAACTCATAAAAAATTATAGTATGAATACAAACTATAAGGGTCAAAATATTATTGAATGTGTATGCTAGAAAGGGTGCAGTAGCTAGTACATAGTAGAGAAAATAAAGTTTGTAATTGTTTTTATGAAGTTTGTTGTGCTTGTGATCATCTCATCAAGTTGATTTCTTTGGTATATAAATTTGATAACACTTTATTGTCATAAAATTATACATCCTCCATATGGTGGTACTAACCTAACCAAAGGAAATGAATAAACTTATAGAAAAACTTCATGCCATATGGGATGACATCCAATTAAAAATCATTTACATTGCCACCCAAAAACACTAGTGATGGGCACTCTCAATAAAATAAGCATACACATAATTTTAAAAACTAAATATGAATTATATAACACCTCAATTTTTTACACATAAAATACCTATAATGGTTTTACCCTTAAGTTCTAAGACCTTCCCTCTACTGAAAGGCTGGTGTTCACTATTTCTTTGTACCAAATTGGTTATCTCTTATTCCAACCACTATTATTATAATTACTAATCCTCTTATACCACTAAAAAATTATATAAAATTGATCAATATCATTCTCTACTAGTTTTAGACATATACCTATTTTTTTAGCTTCCTAGACACTTGCATCCTAGCTAGATGCCTACATCAACACATGTGTCCCTTTTCCAAGTAAGTGTATAGCACCCAAAATTCATCTAATTTAAAAAATTAAATGTATCCTAAAATTTTTATTAAGTGATTTAGTATAATATGTTTTCAAAATGGATTGGTATATGTACAATACCAACCCTCATTCATTCCTCAATTAGAAAATACAAGGAAATCACAAGGTAACTTACCAAGATCACTCAATCAAGCATTTAAGTGAGAAAACCTACAATATTCATCCCTATTTCAATATCAGTCATAAAATAATTATCCTCATATGTTTGAAGTATTGAAGGAACATCCCATGCCCATTAATTGAGGGGATTATTGGGGTGACTCAACACCATGTGCCCAACAACTAATTTTTACCAAAATCAATCCATGGGTGAGGAAGTTATGGTTTGATAATTTTATGAAGAGTGATAACCTATCTATTTAATATTTATACATCATAAGAAAAGTGATAAAAAATCTATAAGGCTTTAGTTGGTCACACTCATATCCAATCACTATTCTATATTGGAAACCTATGTCTAAATCAGACACCAATATTGACATAACTATCTATATCTAACACAAGAACTCAAGTCCATAAAATGAAAAATTATATAATCTAAAAAATATTAAAATATCATTATCTATTCCACTTCCATCATGTTTCAACCTAGATCTACATGCACACAATAAACTAGATAAGTATTCTTGTTTCTAATTAATTTTAATATCAATCAATAGCTACAATTTTTTGTTTTTGTCATATATCAACATTTAAATTTATAATATTATTTATATAATTTTTATATGCATCCAAATTCAAAACTAATGTCGATTCCACTATCTAAATATGATGTAAGCATCCAAGGACATAAAATGGAAAAATCCATAATATGACAACAATTCTAGGATCATGATCCAGTCCACTTCTCTCATGTCTCAACCCATATCTACATGTGCATATTAAACCAAATAAGTACTCTTGTTTTTAATTTATTACAATACAAATCAATAGTTTTACTTTATATTTTTGGCATATCTTAGTATTTAAATTTAGAATATTATTTATCTATGTCTAAAAATTAATTGGCCTACTATAGATCTATTGATCAAATAATTATTATTTATTTCTATATTCTTAACCATATATAACCTCAAACATATAAATTTATTATTAAAATTTTGGTGAACTTGATCTCGATGTCTTTCCATGTAACCCTTGTGTTCTCTAAGGTTTTTTTATTATTTTTATGATCTCTCAATTATTATAATCTATTTCAAAAATCATTTTCTTCCTATTTTAATACGGCTAAAAAATAAATTATTCCTTCAACTAACCCTAAGGAGGGTGATAGTTTTCATAACTTTAACCAAGTCTATTTTATCACTCATTTGAGGGGTAAGGTGGCCCATCCTATAATTCCAAATAAGGGTAGAAAACAAACCCTTCCTAAATACTTATATGATACATGCATGCATATTCAATCCCAATCACCTAGGGTTTGTAGTTTTAAATCCATAAAAAATCAAATCACTAGTATGAGTAATTAAATAAAGGAGTTTAAAAATTAGGCTAAATGCATACATAATCAAAAATATGTTAGTTTTAGTCATGTGTTTGCATATTTATGTAACAATGTTATACCCAACAAGGTTTATTATCTAGATATAAGGCTATAATAGAATGCATCTAAAAAAAGTGATTTAAATATTATAAAAAAGTCTAATAGGATCCCAAGTAAAATCTTAAGACAAATGATTTGAAACAAAGTGATCTAATTACTTCCTTTACATCCTATAAGCAGATAAAAATACTATTGTGCATATAAAATAATGTATGGTCATCATTTTTTTTAATTGAATAACAAAAAAATATATATAAATAATAGTGGTGATCATGTCATTCATACATAAATAAAGTAACCCACTCACATTATGAGTACCTCTCCTAAAACAAATATTTAAAAATAATTATGTGTACCAAAGGATAATTCATAACAAAAACACTTGAAAATATAAAAATTAGATAAATAAAAGATTTAAAAGGTATAATTAAATAAATAAAATATTTATAATGCCAAGCTATAGAAAGATATGTTTCAGAAAAATCAATAACTCAAAGCATAAATTACATTTTTTCCTAGTGATTAAGTAAAGACACATGACTCTTATTTAGTCCACAATGAGATGTGTGTTCCTAAAAATGATGAACATACTCAATAAAACAAAAATTTAAAGAAGAAAATTCCAATATATAGTTTAGCTGTTTTTTCATACATGGATGTTCAAAATTATATATCACAAGTTCAATAACAACCTAAGAAGTTTCATCTTTACTATAGTAATAACATAAAATATTGGCATGATCCTAATACCACATAATACTAGTATGATCATAATCATACTAATTATGCAACATATTAATATGATACACATGATATAGATCTTTCATAGATGTGTCTCCTTGATGAATTCATTGGATTCTAGTGGTAAGTTTTCTTGTATATGTATTATTTGCTTATCTTTTCAAATATTCCAAAAATACCCAAAAAATCACAAAATTAAAAACATATTTAACATTTCCATGTTTTATAAGATCCTTGGAGTATATTATGTTGGTTCCATGTTTGAAGATAGCATATCATTTATCTATATACACACACATATGTTTCACGCATATTTTGAGTGTGATACACATGATATCATTGAGTGTAATACATGTTAGCCAATTTTGGCTACCATAGCTAAATATCATTATAAAATTTCCATTTAGCTCATTTTAGCTCTACTGATAGCCATCTTGTGCCTTCAAATATCCATTTGGGATGGTCTCCCTTTTGTGTTTATCAAAGTTTAATGTTCTTTTGGAAAATTTGAGGTAAAGTTGTTTCTAGGTCATTTAAGCCTTATAGTGCATTTTCCTTACACAAGTCATTAAGGATAATATGAATGGATGTATTTTGTGAGTTTTTAACATGTTTTAGAGGGTCCTTTTATGTCTTATAGGTTTCATGATATATCCAAGGCTAATGAGTCATTTTGAACCTTCTCTTATTGCCATTAACATGTGTAAATTTTTCAAAGACCACTTTAAAACCCCAAAAGGTGGAAATAATGTAGAAATGCAATTTAAAATGAATTGTGAAAAGGTTTATAACATGAATTTGGTAGGAAAATGTCATTATATATCAATTTCAAATGGGAATAAGTAGTTACAAGAGGTTTTCAACACCAAAAGGAGGATAATCATTCACTTGTATAGATTTGGAGGGCTCATTTACAAGTGAAAATGATTCAAAAGGTGTCTCTTCATATTCCCCAAGTAAAATCCATGATAAATAATCTTGAATAGTTCCAAATAAGGTATAAAACACTTAATTTCTTCCATAGACCTCTTGGCAAGTTCACAATGGATACTTTCAAATGCTCAGTGCATACGAGAGAGAGAGAGAGAGAGAGAGAGAGAGAGAGAGAGAGAGAGAGAGAGAGAGAGAGAGAGAGAGAGAGAGAGAGAGAGAGAGAGAGAGAGAGAGAGAGAGAGAGAGAGAGAGAGAGAGAGAGAGAGAGAGAGAGAGAGAGAGAGAGAGTGTATGTGTATGTGTTGGAAAATGATATTAGGGGTTGATAAGGGTCCTGATGTCATTAAAATACATGTCCATTATTATCAAATTGATGGATTATAATTTATAAATAATCTCTAAGAGCTCAGGTAGTAAAAATTTTCCTCTTCATCCATAGTCTTATAATGTGAAGTTGGTAGGCACATGCCATGATATACCAATTTCAAATGGAGAGAAGTAGTTAAAAAAGGTTTTTGATTTTAAGAGAAGGATATTAATTCACTTATACATATTTGGATGTCTCATTTTAAGGCTAAAATTCTTTAAAATGTGTCTCTTCATCTTCCCGAGTTCAAATCCATACTCAAGAATCTTGCGTAGGTCCAAAGAAAGCAAAAGACACTTCCTTTCTTGCATCGACCTCTTGGCAAGCTCATAATTACTACATTCAAATGCTCACTTCATATAAGAGAGAGAGATATAGAGTTAGAAGGAAATATCTTTGGGGTTTATATGGGTTTTAATTCCATTCAAACCCATGTCCATAATTCTCATATTGATTTCTCCTCATTTATCAATAATCATTAAGAAATCAAGCAGTTAAAATTTCTCACTTCATCCACCCAAGGTTAGTTTTGAATGTTTTGAATGTATTTTTAAATTATTTGATGGAAATTTATAATTTAATGATATTTGAAAAGATTAAATTATCTCCTTAATAACATTTCTAACACCTACTTGGCATGTGTGACCCACAAAAAGATTAAAGCCTTTAGTTTGGATGGGTGGGAGGCATGTTTTGACAAACTCTAGGTAGGGTCTTTGATTGTTTTGGGTCTTATTCATTCCAATAGTCTCCATGAAATTCTATATAAATCATTAAATATTTGTATTAACCACTTGAAGTGATTGGAAGTAGGTCATGAAGGTTTTAGCCTTGTTTCTCTCAACAAAATTTCATGGTTCTCCAATGGATGGGTAAATATAGGTCTGCACATGAAATTAGAGGTGATTTATCTTTATTATATGTTATACCATTTAGAGGGTACTTAATGAAAAGTTTATTTTTTAAATTTCACCTACCATTGGAACATATAATAAAAAAAAAATTAATTCCTATGAGGAAGAAGGAGATGCTTCAAGATCAAATTGACATCTAGATGTTTAATTGTGGATTGATACAAACTAAGGTAAGAAAGAATGGATTTGTAGTGATTGGAAGGTTTTTAAATTTTTTTATAGAGATGATAAACCTCATAAAATAAGTATAAAATGTTGAGATGTTGTGATAAGAATAAGGAATTACTATATTGATTAATACATATCTAAACACAGACCTACGGGTTTATGGTAGAGATGAACCCGTATTGCATGAAACTTGAGTTTGTAAGAGATGAGGTAAAGATTCAAAATATAGGTATTTATTTTTATTTTTTGAATACATGCACTAAGTTTTATATTGAGTAGGTTTCACTTCAAAGTGGCAGTCTAAAACTTAATGAAGATATACTAGGCCTATGAGACCTAAGGGAGAGAATATTACATGAGAAGACATGATCCCTGAGAAACCAGTGTGGGATTGGTTTTAATTTCCAAAAATGGTATGTAAATTTATAATTAATACAATTTATCTAATGTATTCATTGAGTATATGGTTTAGGATTTTTTATTTCAAATAAGCAACTCAAACCTAATGAGGACATACACATGCCTATGTGTGCAAAATGAGGAAAACATGAACTCTATGGTGTTGGAGGGATTATATAGATCCATAAAGGGAAAATAAATCCAAATAAACATACTCAATCCATTATAAATGATAATAAGACCCTCATAGAGTTTTGTTTGAAGACAATGAAAGGGGCAAGAGGTTAATGAGGCCTAAAGAGCCTAAATTGGTCATACACATGCTTGTGTATGAAAATTCAATAAAAAATGAAAGTATGGAATTTTTATGAGGATTTAATAGTTTAAATATAGTAAAAAAAAATTATAATATGTTTCTATACGTTTGATCTCATTGGGTGGGAAGGAAAGTGTTCAAGTAATCTTGTTAAGGTCATTTGAATGCAACCAGGCATAAACCCTATTTTTGAGCTTGAGAAATTTAAATTAGTTTTAAGGGTAATTAATTTATTTAGTCATGGGGATACTTAAACATATTTGTAACAAACCAAAGTCAATTTTTCAAAGTGAAACCAAATAATTTGGTGTATTCCCATGCAAATTTCTATCTCTTAAGTCCACAATAATAGGTCTAATCATGCAAGAGGCACTTTTAGCACATGATAACCCACTTGAAAATATTAATGGTGTTAATATATAATTTTTTAGTTTTAATGTGGTTTTTTAATTATAATTATTTGTATTATTTTGATCATTGAGGCTCTATAGGCTATGAACAATCATTAAGAAACTAGTCTACCTAAAACCCTCCTTAAACCCTCACAATGACCTAATGGGAGAAATGGATACTCTAAGTTAATTAAATGTGATGTATTTACCTTGAAATTTATTTAATATTACCTATTCCTCTCCTAATACATTGATTAAATAGAGTTATAGCATGTATAAAGGGCATAGTGTGTGAAAATGGCCTAAAAGGCATAGTTGTAGGACTATTTGTGAGTGTGTAAAGTGATGATAAGGATACAAATAAATAAAAATATTCCCCTTTATAGGTCTCCGAATATGATACATGAGCTACTCAAGTCACTAATTTAGTCCAAAAAGGTGATTATATTTCTATCTTACCTATGAGCCTAATCGTAGACCTATAAAGGATTATAAAGAGATTGATAGGCATTGGATAATCACTTGGAGAAATATTTTATGATATTTAAAGCCTCATTATATCATTTACAAGAACAATTAAGTGATTATAAGTAGGATTGAGCATGATATCCTAGTATATCATTCAAAAAACCTTGTGAGAGAGGTGTAGTGAGATTGATGGGTTTCAAGACACCTAATAAAACATGATTACCACTAAAACATTAATATGGATAAACATAAAACATATTCAAGGTGTCAAGGATAATGGTATAGGTCATTTCAAGGTGAATTTTATGATCAAGTATTCCAATTGTCACTTATAGATAAGGAAGAGGGTAGTTTCAAATAAGATTGATGAGTCACCAAGATAATCAAGGAAAATGGAGTCTTTCCTATGCCGACCCTAATAATATCATCATCAAACCAAGATTATGACACATGTTAAAGATAATTCATATACCTACCTACTTTTAGGCATTCATTTTGTAACCTACTTCTTCATGAGGCAGAATTTGTCATGGGAGTTACTCCTATGCCTATCTCTCTCTCTCTCTCTCACTTTATCCTATATATACAACCTTGAATGGATTATAATTCATCCTCCACCTAATTATAGAAAAACCCTACTCATTTGTATGTTTTTGGTCAATAATACTATAATTTTTACCTCCTTATATGATTTTACTTAGTGTTTATGTATTAATAGTTGATATGATTAAGTCATTTTCTTACTCTTCATTGACATGTTGTCCTATTATAGAACCTATATGTAGTTCAAAATATTATCTTTTAATTCAAGTGAATTTTTCAATTGAAGTGTAAAGGTTGAGTGTGTTTACTTATTCATTAGTGTCCTTTTAGGCATCTTGGTTAGTCCTCCTAGCCTAAGCATCGATCACAACCTCCACATTGAAATGTTGATGTAAGAGATCTATATTGGGAGTATTGTATGTTCATATTAGTCTCATGGTATACATGTGCACATATAATTGGTTGGTAGTGATCAATTAGTTTGGTGCATCACCTCCTTAGGTTATTTTCTTTCTTACCCTTTTCCTTTGAAATCAATAGGTCTAGTAGTATTTTAAGGTTAAAACATTAAGGGAGAAATCCCTATCTAGAGATTCACCTCATTTATTAGGCCACACACAACATAGAGTTGTCTTTATGATATCACTTAAGTGAGTAGGCTTGAATAGCTTTCTAAAGGGTGTAACTTTTAATGATTATATTTTTAACACTAGTGGGACAAGATGCTTCATTCATTAAAGATTTATTGGTGTGATTTTCAATTCATCAACCTTGGAGGAATGAGCACAAACACCAATGATGAATCTATGCACAATCAATTAGTTTTATCAGCTTGGGTATTCCTAAAATAAAATAATCTTTGTTTTTGTCTTTATCATGAGGTTTCATGGCTGAATTTGGATCAAAATTTTATTTTACCCAAGTTGGTGAGCCCCATCAGAAACATATTAGTCATTATCAACAACCTAATAAACCATGTTAATCCTACGTTGATCCATACTATCCCTATAATGACCCTACTTACCCTCCCTATGATCCTCTCTATTAATGTGATTATCATTTCTATTAATATCTCTATCCTCCCTCCTTTCCTAATCAACCGTATCAATATTTCCATCATTAGGATTTAATGTATAAGGAATGTATAGTTATGAAAATCCAATCTAAGAAATAATAATATTTTTAGCTTCTCATGAAGATGTATAAGAATGAAATGGTGATGATAAATATATATGAAAAACTATAATTTTGTCAAGTTGTCCATAATCATCTCATTCACAATCTAATGGAATCATTATATCCCTTAAGAAGTGAGTGGATATAATTTGAGAGTGAAAATAATCATGTCCTAACCAATGAAAGTCTATAAATTAGATATTTAAACTAATATATGGAGGATAGATTATTAAGATGGGAAAAGTAAGAATTTAAGTTTACTCAACCTCAATCACCCTCTCTAATCCCTACTTAGTCCTCTTGTGTTCCCAATTTTCTCTAACTTACAATAAGAAATCAAAAAAGGATTGATTCTATGATGTCTTGACCCATTTTACACCAATCTAAACCTACTCTTCCTCATGAACCTTCTCCTATACTCTTCTAAATTGAAATTTTTTTTGAGCCTCCAAAGTAGTTTTTAATATTCTCTAATCATTCACTCAACTCTTAAGTTGTAACACACCATCAAGAGGAGTATCCGAAGTCCAAGACTCCAAGTTAGAATCAAATAGTAGTTTCATGGGTAAATAAATGAGTTATACCTAAGTTAAGAATTTGAAGATAAAAAGGAGCTTTTGCCTATTCAATCATTGTCCACCTCTCATGAATATCCCCAAGCCTTACCATCATGGAAGTATATCGAAGAGGGCATATAAAATAAGAGAGAGGTCCCCAGATTCAAGGTAATTCATGAACCTATTCAAAACTCACCCCTCCCTCCTTAGGAACCTAAAAATTTCCCATCATGTAAGTCAATTCAATAGATATTTAAAATTAAGGAGGTTCATGTTGAGAAAACTAAATATCAAATCATATTAAGGTTTGAGGGATAAGTTGGTGAATCGAGAGATAATAAGGATAATCTCATTATTTATGAAATCCAAAAACCTATTTATGAGGTTTAAAAACCCATCATTGAATATATAAATATTTTGTTGGAAATTAAATGGGTAAAATGAAAGCTATGAAGAAGACTCTTCAAGTGAACATGAATAATAATCCATCATTAGCACTCCCCTTGGTTAAGAAAAGAATAAATAAATATTTGGTAATGAACGGTAAGGTTATATTCATCATTTAGAAGTAGAATTTGAGGGAGATAACATTATTAAAGATGATCATACCCTGATTGAGGTGGTAATAGTAGTATCACAACAAACTAGTAATCTTATTAATACCATGGATGATAAAGAACAATAATTTTTAGAGCCTCTTGATGAATTGGAGTAGCTAAATGTAATTAAGATGAATTTGGACACCTTTCAAGTTGCCTTAAGTAGCTTTGAAGAGCTAAAAGTTTGTTTTGAGATTTATCCTTTGACTAAAAGTGTTGGTCCTCATTCTTGTTACAAAGAAGAATTGGTTGAGTCAAAAATGGAGAGATCTCAAGGAAATATTTTCATATAAATTATCCATGAAGAAGTTTCAACTAATATTGATGTTTAAGGTTATATAACAAAAATTGATGAGGACTTGAATGGGATTATAATGGCCCATAATGAACATAAACCAATCACCTATGAAGAGAAATTCAAACATGTGAAATAAGTTGTAGAAATCATTGGTGACCTTCCAATAAATCACCATGAAGCTTAGGATGACATGAAAACAACTATAAATGTGATGAAGACACATCATCAATAGGACAATCATATACATCATGCCTTCTCAAAACAACATGAAGAGTTCTAAGATGATATGTGACATCAATATTTGGATATTTGTAATGAATTTGAGGATATTTAAGGTCTTATATCTCTTTTTGGGTAAATTGAAGATGCTTATGAGGCTATTTTCCTTCTTAAAGAATATTGTGGAAATCCCAAAGAATTCATCTAAGATCAAAACATCCTTTCATGGAACATGTTGAAGCTAAAGATAACGTTGTCCCCATGAGTCAAGAGGTAGTCATGTTTGAGGTGAGTTAAAACATCAATAAGCATCATGATAAGAGTCGTGGGATACAAGATGAAAGTGTTTTCATTAGAGACATGCTTGTTGCTTAAAATTGACATGAGAGCATGATAAATGAGTGGGCAAGTAGGAAGACTACTACAACAAGCATCATGTCTAGTAAATAACTTACTCTACATCATTTTCTCTCTCATAGAGGAGGAGTTTTAATAATTTTTAATTTTGATCTAGGAGTAAAATGTGTCAGGGTTAGCTACTGTTAGTAGTGTTCTAATGTTTTTTTCCCTAAGTTATTTGTATCACAAGTGTGTTTTGATTTAGTGTTTTTTTCTTGTTCTATTATTTAGTGGGGTAGTCAGTTGTCTCAACTATTTAAAGTTATTTTTAGTCAAGTTTAAAGGTTAATTCATGTTTGATATTGAGAGAGAGATGAATCCATGTATAATATATGGACTAGGAAACTGGCGTAATGATCATAGAAGGCATGCAATCTAAAGAGGTCATAAAATGTTAGACAATTTTGGATATCATAGGTGAGTCATAAAAAAATTTCCATTTATCTCATTTTATCTTTGTTGATAGCCATCTAAGGCCTTCAACTAGACATTTAGGATAGTCTCCCTTTTGTGTTTAGCAAAGTTTAATGTTCTTTTTTAAAATTTAAGGTAAAGATGGTTCTAGGCTATTTAAGCCTTATAATTACTTTTCCTTACATGAGTCATTAAGGATAACATGAATGGAGCTATTTTATGATTTATTAACATTTTTTATAAGGTCCCTTGATGTTTTATAGGTTTCATGATATATCTAAGGCTAATTATTCATTTTGAACCTTCTCTATATGCCACTAACATGTGTAAAATTGTCAAAGACCACTTTAAAACCCCCTAAGGGTGGAAAACACATATCAAAGAACTATAAAATTACTTGGATAAATTTTTTATAATGTGAAGTTGGTAGACACATGTCATGATATGTCAATTTCAAATGGGGATACGTAGTTTAAAATAGGTTTTCAATGCTAAGAGGAGGATATTAATCCACTTGTATAGATTTGGAGGGTTCATTCTAAGGTGGAAATGACTAAAAAATGTGTTTCATCATCATCCTTAGGTCAAATCAATTATCAATAAGCTTGAATAGGTCTAATAAATGAAAATAACACTTCACTTCATTTCTTCCAATGACCAATTGGCCAACTCATAATGGCTACCTTCAAATGCTCAATCCATACAAGAGAGAGAGAGAGAGAGAGAGAGAGAGAGAGAGAGAGAGAGAGAGAGAGAGAGAGAGAGAGAGAGAGAGAGAGAGAGAGAGAGAGAGAGAGAGAGAGAGGAGAGAGAGAGAGAGAGAGAGAGAGAGAGAGAGAGAGAAGAGAGAGAGAGAGAGAGAGAGAGAGAGAGAGAGAGAGAGAGAGAGAGAGAGAGAGAGAGAGAGAGAGACGAGAGAGAGAGAGAGAGTGAGAGAGAGAGAGAATTATCTTGGGGGTTTATATGGCTCCTTATGCCATTTAAACTAAAGGACATAGATTTTTATTGATGGTTCCTCCTTTATAAATAATCACTAAGAGCTCAGGTAGTTAAAATTACCCTCTTCATCACACATGGTTAGTTTTAAATGTTTTCAATGCATTTGTAAATTATTGTATGGAAATGAATGATTTTATGAGATCATACAAGATTCCATTATCTCCCTCATGCCATTTACAACACATACTTAGCATATTTCATCCTCAAAAAGAGTAAAACCTTCAGTTTGGATGGGTGGCAGGCATGTTTCAATGAACTCCAAGTAGGGTATTTGATTGTTTTAGCTATTCTTAACTCAAATAGTCTCCATAAAAGTTTCTATCAGTCATTAAATATTTTTAGAAACCACTTAAAGTTATGGGTAGTAGTTCATGAATATTTTGGCCTTGTTTCTCTCACCAAAACTTCAAGGTTCTTGAATGGATGGGTGAATGTAGGTCTTCACATGAAAGTGAAGGTGATTGATATTTATTATATGTTGTACCATTTAAAGGGTCCTTAATGAGAAGGTTTATTTTAAATTAACCTACCATTGGACCATATAAGTGAACAAAATCAATTCCTATGAGGAATGAGATACTCCAAGATCAAAATACCACCTACGTGTTTGATTATGGATTGATATAAACTAAGGTAGGAGAGAATGGTTCTAAAGTGATTCAAAGGTTTGGAAATTTTTAACATATATGAAAAACATCATAAAAATAAGGATAAAATTTTGATATGTTTTGAGAATATCAAGGAATCACTATAATGGTTAATATATATCCAAGCATAGACCTATAAGTTTATGGAAGAGATGAACAAGTTTTGCATGAAGCCTGAGGTTGTAAGAGATGAGATCAAGATGTAGAATATATGGAATGATTTGTGTTGGTTTCATACATATAATAAGTGTTATATTTAAGAGGTTTCATTTCAAAGTGGTAGTCTAAAACCCAATGAAGATATATTAGGACTATAAGAGCTAAGGGAGAGAATATTAGATGAGAAAATAGGATACCTAAGAAACTAATGTGGGATTGGTTTCAAATTCCCAAAATGGTATATACATTTTTAATTTATCCAAGTTATCACATGTATTCACTGAGTATGTATTTTAGATCTATTGAGAACATACGCAAGCCTGTGTGTGCAAAATGAGGAAAGCATGAATTGTGTGGCATTGGAGGGATGTCTAGAGGTATGCAAAGGGAATAAAAATATAAGGAAATAAATTAAATATATTATAAATTATAATAATACCATCATATAATTTTACCAAGGAGACTGAAGGTAATGAAATGGGCAAGAGGTCTAACTAGGCCTAAAGAGTCTAAAGTGGTCATACACATTCTTGTGTATGAAAATTAAAAAAAAATGAAATTATGGAATTTTTATGAGGATTTCATATTCTCAATATGGTATAAAACATGTTATAATATGTTTCCCATGAGTTTGAGTTCATTGGGTAGAAAATAAAGTGTTCAAGTAAGCCTATTAGGGTCACTTAAATATAACTAGGCATAAACCATGATTTTGATCTTGAAGAAATTTCAAGAAGTTTTAAGGGTAATTCATTTATTTATGAATTGGAATACCTTAAAATTTTGGGTACAAAACCCAAGGCAATGTTTCAAAGTCAAACCAAATAATTTAGTGTATTCCCATGAAAATTTCTCTCTCTTGAGTCCACCATTATAGACTTAGTCACCTGAGAGACACGTTTGGCATGTGAGAACTCACCTAAAAAGATACATGGTGTTCTTGGATAATTTTTGAGTGTGAATATGTTGATTTAAATAGAATTTTTTGCATTATTTTAGGAACTAAGTCCCTATAGCATATGAATAATATTTAAGAGACTAAGCTACCTAAAACCCTCATTAAACACTCAAAATGACTCAATGGGAGAAATGGATCCTCTAAGTTCCTTAAATGGATTTGATTGACCTTGAAATTTATTTAATAACCTCTATTAATTTATTGGTCCTTTGATGAAGTAAGTTATAACACATCACAAGGACAAAGTGTATGAAAATGTCCTAAAAGGCATGGTTGCAAGACTATTTGTGAGTGTGTAAAGTGGTGTTAAGCCTTAAAATATAGAAAAAAGTATTTTTAAGCCTAGGTATAGGTGATATTACCCTATGTTACCCTTTGTATATCTCCCAACATGATACATAAGTTATTCAATTCATTAATTTGGGCCAAAATGGTGACTGTATTACTATCTTGCCTAAGAATCCTAATTCCAAACCTATAGAGGATTATGAAGAGCATGATATACATTAAAAATCACTAATATAATTGGTTTATTCTCTTTATATCCTCATTATATAATGAACAAGTCTAATCAGGTTACTATAAGCAGGCTTGAGCATGATATCCTAGTATATCATTGAAAAAACCTTGTGAGAGAGGTGTAGTGAGATTGATGGGTTTTAAGACACATAAAAAAATATGATTACTACTTAAAAAACAATATGGATAACTCTAAAAAATATTAAAGGTGTCAAGGATAAGGGTAAATGGAATTTTAATGTGACTTTTATGATAAAGAATGCCATTTGTCACTTCTAGATAAGGAAGAGGATAGTTTCAAAGAAAATTGATGAGCCACCAAGATAATCAAGGAAAATGGAGTCTCTCCTATGCCAGCCCATATAATATCATGATCATACCAAGATGACACATTATAAATATAAATAATAGACTGACCTAATTAGAGGATTTCATTTTGTAACCTACTTATTCATGATGGCACATTTGTCATGGGAGTTACTCCTATGCCTTTATCTCTCTCTCTCACCTTCTCTTATATATGTAGCTTTGAAAGGATTCAAATGCATCCTAAACCATAGTATGGTGAATAACTACTCATTTGTATGCCTTTTATCAATAATACTATTGGTTTTAACTCATTTTATGATTGTAATTAGTGTGTATGTATGGATAGTTGATCTTGTTAGGTGATGTGCTTAATATTCCATGGCATGTCTTATTATAGCACCTATATGTAGTTTGAAATATTATCTTGTACTTTAGGTTAAGTTTTTAAGTGAAGTGTAATGTTTTAGTGTATTTATCTATTCATTAGTGTCATTTTATAACTCTTGATTAGTCCTCCTACCCTAAGCATCTATAACCACCTCTACTTTGAAGTGCTAATGTAAGAGATTTAGATTATAATCATTGTATAGACAAATTAATCTCATGGTCTACATGTGCACATGAATTTGGTTGGTATTGATAAATTAGTTTGGTTCATCACCTCATTATTTAGGTTACTTTCAGTTCTCTTACACTTTTCCTTTCCAATCAATAGGTTTAGTATTAGTTTTAAGGTGATATAATCAAGGGAGCTAGCCCTATCTAGAGATTCACCTCATTGATTAGGACATCCAAAGCCTATAGGTGTCTCCATGATATCACTTAAGTGATGAGGCCTTAAAAACTTCCTCAATAACTTTTAATGATAACAATACCTAGGCACATAATATATGTGCATAAGGATTTTGGGCGTTCCCTCTACTCATGTCATAAATATATTGGGGGAAACCACTTATTTGATCATGATACACCCAAGTTACATTATTATATGAGAAATTTAAATTATCATGCTTTAATATTATGTACTTACACATACTTTTATCAATGCTTACATATTTCATAGTGTACTTGATATGTTATGTACTTATTTTTTTATAATACATATATGTAGGGGCTAGTATGATATGCTTATGTTAGTTGCTCATGATTCCATGATTACAATTTTTCACTTCCTTTAGTGTGTTCTTTACTTGTTATTGTCTTGCATTATATTACTTATTTAATTATTTGAATATGATCCATTTATTGTGTCTTGTATACCTTTATTTGATTATTTTGAAATTTGAATGTCTTAGTTTGTTGTGTGGACATTTAAAAATGTATTTATATGCTTTATGGATATTTTAATAAGTCATGTCCCTTATATTGTGTTGAATTTGAACATGCCCCATGTATGAGGCCTCTTTAGACTATTACCCTTTGTTTTTATTTTGAGTTATCTTGTATGTATGATTGATTTCTTATTGAGATTATAAAATTATGTTTTAGGCATTAGCATGATTTACATCATTCATCTTATGAATTGATGTGATCACATACTATGTACCCCATTATTATATCTAACTAGACGTGTTACTCCTATATGATACATATCCATATATAAATTATACAATTATCTTATCCTTTTGAGGTAAGCTAACTACCATTTTTAAATTCCCCTCACATAAATATGTGGGGCATATTAGTTGGGGATTTCCATAGAGCCATGGATTTCACATTTTAATAGTTTTAAATTATAGTGGGGTAATGTAATGGAAACATATTCTCCAAACTTACACCAGTTATTAGATTCTCTAGATTTAATGGGCTCATGTCATGGAAAGATGTCTTCCACATATTTATAGTTATATGATTTATATACATATGTTTTGAAATATTTTATACATTATAATTATTATTATACTTAATATTCAACTTGATACATATAATAGGTGCATATTACTATGGACTTTGGTGGATTGTTATTGAGCCAATCTACTATAATACTTGGTTCACTTTTTGGAAGGTTGAGGTGATAAATTACTCAATATTACTAGGTTTATAAATTATACCTTATCAAATCATATAACTTCACCATATTTATAGGATGAAGTAATTAAATCATCTAACCTCATTAGATATGTACAATGATTTGATTGGATCACTCACACTCACCAAGTTACAAGAATGATTAGTTTGCATGGTTGAGATAAGTTCAATGGTCATTTGGAAACTCACGTCTTCACCAAGGTTGGGGGGAAATTATCCTCCAATGTATTTTTATCTATATATGCAATTTCATATTTCCAAAATTTCGAAATCTCAACTATAATTATTCATAATGAATCATCTCTTCAAATAAAATTTATAAAAGGAAAGATAGTTGCATCAATACAGATGTGTACTCCTAAGATTTGCCTCTTTAATTTCAATCATTTAAAATTATTTTAATTCCAAACTATGTACACTAATGATATATCATTACTGTTGATCCACTTAATGTGGTTTATATGTCATTAAGGGATTATAGGAAAGTGATAAACTCAATATTAAGTCCTAAAAAACTCTAGGCTTGAGTTGTTTACACAAATACTACTAAAAATAGCAAAATATAAGAGATATTACCAACACTTGTAAGTATATAAGTAGACCCTACTATAGGGACAATACATTATATATAGTGACACTTTATTTCTTGCTAATCTTTGTGAAATTGCTCTAAACTTTTCCAATTATTACCCAAGCACAAACAAACCATGAATATTTATAGAATGAGATAAACTAAAGTGAGTCATGGGGTATATCTAAAGGTAATTAGGGTAGAGCAAAAAATAAAGTTTACTCCAGATGGTTAGAGGTGTCAATTCTTCTAACCTCTATGATAATAACATGTAAAACTAGCATTCACCAACCCTAGTGTAATAATCAAATCCAAATTAATCCAATTGAGACTTTAAAGGAAAGGAGATGCATATATCTAAAATAATATGTTCCATAAAAGTTACTTATTCACATCAAATTGCATAAGCACATTAAACTAAAAATAAGATAAAATAGTACACATAAACTAGTATATTTCCTAGACTAATGTTAAAATCAAACCAATAGATGCATACATTGATATTATTTCTAGATTAGTCAGCAAAAAAATAGCATCAACTCTCTAAAATCATGAGAAGAAAAAACTATAGAAGACAAAAAAGATCATTCAGACAATCTCATAAATTCTTAGCTCTTTTGCATTAATTATCTAATAAATGTTCCTAATTTGATTACAATGAAGGGGAATACCCCTATATATAGGCCTCAAAATGCCTATGAAAGTTCAAGTGGGCCCATTAAAATATGACCAAATATAGCCAAGTGGATTTTATATTTTGAATAATAATAACTAAAATGCCACATATTACAAGGGAATATTCCGAATTTGAATTTACAAAACAAAGTAGAATATTCCTAAGGCCTATTTGCCTTGGTTGAGCTAGTTGTGGCCATTTTGATTAAAGGAGAAATTTTTGTTGTAATTCCATTTGTTTTTTCCCTGGAATTTTATTTAAGGTACTAGATGTTGTCATAGAAGGGCTATTGGATAGCTATTTACTGACCAACTTGCTATTACAACCTTTATTTCTCTACCTCCTCCCTTACCCAAAATTTAGTACATATTAAGTAGTCCTAGTTAATTTAACCAAAAATTCAAGATCATAGGCTAAAATATGTTAGGCATTTCTTGAATAATCCTACCATGCTTTGAAATTACAAGTCTCAACACTTCTTTAATAGCCTCAACTCTCTCTAGCTTATGGTTAGCAAAAGCCATAATGTTCATCACTTTAGTGGTAGTATATGCATTGGTTATGTCTTGTTGGAATTCTTAAACAAATAATTTAATTTGAACCCTAAACCCCTAGTCATTGATAAATATACCATCAGGTTTGGTAACCCTAGTGACCATAACATCCTTTAACAATAGGGAAACCCTAAACTCTATTTTGTCTAAGGATGTAGTTACATCCTTAACTTGTTCTAGATACCTTTTAAATAATATCCTTCTGTTCATCATTATAGTCTATGATAGGATGATGTATTCAAGTGGAAATGTCTTAAGGTTGGGTAACTCTGTGTAAATTAGAGAGGTAGAGTGGAAGAGATAACAAGTTTAGAATAAAAGTATTTGTAGAATAAGTTTGTAACATAGAATAAGTTGTATTATATTACATAAATAATGATATAGATTATTGTAATCACTCCAAGTTTCATTAAATGGAATTTAATTCATATCAAAGCTAGAGTATGATACATGCTATGAATAGTATAAGTCATAGAATGATGGTGGTGGTCTGTGAATTCAAGAAGCAAGAGACTTGTAAAAGATAGATAAACTAAGTCTAACAAATTTGTGTGATGTGTCAATGACCAAGTGTGAATGTAGAGAAGTGAGACCTAGATCAAATGCATACACACACACACACACACACACACACACACACACACACACACACACATATGTATATATATACACACACATATATATGTATATATACATACATACATATATATATATATATATACATACATATATACATATATATATACATATATATATATATATGTATTTATATATATATATATATGTATGTATATATATATGTATATATGTATGTATATA
Source organism: Torreya grandis (assembly GCA_037957365.1). Taxonomy (NCBI): domain Eukaryota; kingdom Viridiplantae; phylum Streptophyta; class Pinopsida; order Cupressales; family Taxaceae; genus Torreya; species Torreya grandis. The sequence goes on from JARHVA010000829.1 coordinate 3,451,711, forward strand.
TATATATATATATGTATATGTATGTATGTATGTATATATATATATATACATACATACATACACATACATACATACATATACATATATGTGTGTATGTGTGTGTGTGTGTGTGTGTGTGTGTGTGTGTGTATACATATACATGTATATATATATATATATGTATATATATGCATATTTATATGTATATATATATACATATGTATATGTATATTTATATATATATATATACACATACATACATAAATACATACATACATACATATATATATATATATATATAAAGTCTCTTGCTTCTTGAATTCACAGACCACCACCATCATTCTCTGACTTATACTATTATTAGCATGTATCATACTCTAGCTTTGATATGAATTAAATTTGATTTAATGAAACTTGGAGTGATTACAATAATCTATATCATTCTTTATGTAATATACTACAACTTATTCTATGTTACAAACCTATTCTACAAATACTTATATTCTACACTTGTTATCTCTTCCACTCTACCTCTCTAATTTACCCAGAGTGTGTATCATATATATATATATATATATATATATATATAGTTAGTGTGATGTGTTAATGACCAAGTGTGAATGTAGAGAAGTGAGACCTAGATCAAATGCATATATATATATATATATATATATAGATAGACAGATATAGATATACATATATATATATATATAGACATATATATAGACATATATATATACATACATATATATACATATACATATACATACATACATATATATACATATACATGTGTGTGTGTGTGTGTATGCATTTGATATAGGTCTCACTTCTCTACATTAACACTTGGTCATTAACGCATCACATAAATTTGGTAGACTTAGTTTATCTATCTTTTACAAGTCTCTTGCTTCTTGAATGCACAGACCACCAACATCATTCTATGACTTATACTATTCTTAGCATGTGTCATACTCTAGCTTTGATATGAATTAAATTCCATTTAATGATACTTGGAGTGATTAAAATAATATATATCATTCTTTATGTAATATAATACAACTTATCTAAGTGTTCCACCTCCTGACTATTGAGATAAATAGATCTTTAAATACTAGTCATAGATCTTGAAGTTTCACACCATAATCTTTTGATCAACACTCAATTGTCTCAAATTTAAAACTCAATTGTCATATCAGATCTTTCACCTTTAATATGTAAAATTTATCTACTTAGAGGTCCCTTAACTTTAACTCTTTAATGATTACCATTGATCCTTGACACAGGCTTTATTGATTAAGATACTTGGCACCCTCATAATCATTATGAGTATATTGATGTTAGTCCACATTCTATTCCACTTATCAGTTCCATGTGTAATCATTGACTATTTGACTTTGAACCATGTCATTAATCTCTATATATGCAATTTAATACACAAAATTAGATATTTAGAATGCTCATCGTAGGCTTGTTTCTCAAAATTCATGATTGTGACAAATATCATCATATTGTGTTCTTTGACTTATTGACTTTGTTGCTCACCATAGATAAATATTAACTGATTAAATGGTTATCATTAAACCTTCATATTTTAGTTTAGACACTCGCCATTAGATCTTCAATCTCTAAGCTCCAATGTTGATTATACTCAAACAAAGATTAATTTATGTACTTTTGAATTACTAAATTCTTTAAACACTCTTCAAGCGAGTAATCACTAGGTCGAAGGGGCTAGTTAAAAAAAACAAAGAAGGCTTAAGTTATGACTTAAGTGACTGATTACCACCTATTTCTAGTCAACACAAAAATAGAATTACCTATGAATGCCATAAATTAAACTCACAGAGTTTTACTAAGGAACCCTAGTAATGGCTAAGAGCAAAGATAATTAATTTATAATATCATTTCTTATCATTTGAAACTGTAGACCATATATTTGAGATGTACTTGAAAAACTCATAATATATGTTCTATCTATGTTGTCCACAAACCTTTGGAAAAGGTCTCTGTAAAAGCACAATAGCTTTTTATGACAATATTCTAACTTTTCAAGACCTTGCATTGTGTAACTATAAAACATGCAATTTTGTCCATCTCTCCATTAATCCTACCTATGACTGATCCACTAACATCAATGACATCCATAATGCCAACAATCTCCCTTTTGACATCAATGATAATCATATTTCCAACAATCTCCCCCTTTGTCATTGATGGAAAAATAAATGCTTTGCTCTTATAATTTATGCTCTATTCCTTCTCCAAAACATAAATTGGACACATAAAGCATTATTATATCTTCGTCTTTGATAAACATAAAGAATTTGGGTAAATTTTATAGAGAGAATTTGGACTTTTTCTCCCCCTTTGATATCAATGCCAAAGAGACTCCAACTTTTTTCCTATTTGTCTAAATTTTTCTCCCCCTTTATCAGATAAAGGACTTTTTCTAAGAATTTTTAACCATTAAGTCATTAGAATTTTGTAAAAACATGCATACCTAACTTGCCTTTTCTCTCTTCTTCTAGGGATTAACAAAGCTTCTATGATCCTCCCCTTGGACTCATTCCCTATTACTAGTATCTATTGATGTAATGTAGGAGAAACCACTCCCAATTTATATCTCAAATACTCAAATTATTCTTTGGCAAAAGGTTTTATGAATATGTATTCAAATTGATATTGTGTTGGCATGGGTTCCATTGTGACCTCTTGGTACGCAACCTTTTTTCTTAAAAAGTGATACTAGATTTATATGTGCTTAGTTCTATAATGCATCACTATATTATTTGATATGTTAATAACACTTGAATTATCACAAAGAATAGAGATAGGTAATTTTTATTCTACCTTGATGTCTTTAAGTGTTTTCTTTATCCACAAGACTTTATTGCAACATACCACTGATGCAACAAACTCTGATTCTACTATATAAAGATTAACTAACTCTTTCATTTTACTTAGCCATGAAAAAAGTTTATTTCTAAATAAAAATACACCACCATTAGTGTTTCTTCTATCATCCACACTTCCTATTTAATCAACATCTGTATATGTTATCAACATGAAATATTCACCTTTAGGATACCATAGGCCATAGTCAATTGTACTCTTTTTATGTCTAAAGATTATTTTCACTACATTGACATGTGACTCTTTAAGACTAGCTTGAAATCTTGAAAACATGCACACTTCTTGCATGATATCAGGTCTTGATATAGTTAGGTATAACGAGATACCTATCAGTGATCTATATATAGTTTGATTTGCATCAAGGGACTCATATTTTTTTCTCAACTTACATCTAGTTATCATGGGAGTACCTACTGGTTTGCTATCTTCCATTTCAAACTTCTTAAGAGTTTTCTTAGCATACTTGGTTTGAGATATAAATATCCCTTCATTAGTTTGTGTTGTCTGTATACCAAGGAAGAAAGAAATTTCTCAAAGAATGTTCATCTCAAACTCATTTTGCATTTGAGTAGAAAACTCTTTGTACATTTTATTGTTTTTCCCACCAAAAATTATATCATCTACATATACAAAAATAATTAACATATGATCACCTTCTGATTTGAAGTACAAAATGTTGTCTGCACATCTTATCCTTATTATTACAGGTACTAGTCTAATATTTAATACCATGCTTTAGGTGCCTATTTTAGACAGTATAGGTCTCTCTTTAGTCTACAAACATAATCTTCTTCTTCTCAAAGCTGAAAGCCTTCAGGTTGTTCTATGTAGACTTCCTCTTTTAGGTTCCCATTTAAATAAGCAAACTTAACATCCATTTGTTATACTCTAAATTTATTATAAATAGATAATTATATAAAAATTATTATGGATTACAATCTAGCAATTGAAGCAAATGTTTCCTCAAAATATATACCTTTAAATTGTGCATATTCTTTGCACACCAATCTAGCCTTATTCCTTATAACAACTCCATCCTCATTGAGTTTATTTATAAATACCCACTTTATACCTATTGCATTTTTATTTGAAGGTCTATGAACTAATTCCAAAGTTTTATTATTCTCAATTTGGCTTAGTTTTTCTTCCATGAATTTTAGCCCATTTGTATCCTTACTAGCTTTAACATAGTTTTTAAGCTCAATTTCAGATATTAGAGAAAAACTTACTTGCTCCTTATTCTTTTAAACTCTTCTCCTTTTATGAACTCCTTCATCTTTATTACCAATGATATGCTCTATAATATTATCCTTTTGAATAAATATTTTAAGTGACTATTCATTTACTTCATTAGGCTCTTCATTAGCTATTCCCTCTTTAGACTATGATTCTTCTTTACAGATGTCTCTATCAAGTTTAACATGTTTCAAGCCTTCATCAACATTGACATTGATAATATCTACATGTGTATCCTTCTAATTTTTTGTATCCTTTTGTTGTAGCATGTGAAGGCTTTGATTTAGGTGGAATAACCAATAAATATTCCTTCATCACATCTTGAGTCAAAGCTTCCCAAGTTATCTTATTTTCTCTTGATATAGCATTTGTTGCCAAACACCCTTCAATACTTAATAGAGGTAGGTCTTCCATACCATAGTTCATAGGAGGTTTTCTCACTATTATAGTCAATTGAAATCTATTCAAGGTATATATTACTATTTGTACTACTTCTCTCCAATATCCATCAGGTAACTTGGCCTCTTTTAGCATTATTCTTGCCATATCCTTGATTATTCTAATCTTTATTTTAACAACTCCATTCTGATGTGGAGTCCTTGATGTAGATTAGTGCCTCTTGATTACATGATTCTCAGATTATTAAATGAACTCATTTGAGGTGAATTATCCACCTATATCAGATCTTAAGCATTTGATTTTTTGTCCAATCTCATTCTCAACCATGGCCCTAAAGTTTTTGAATCTTTCAAATGCCTAATATTTATCCTTTAAAAAGGTTACCCATACCATTATTGAGTAATCATCTATTATCAACATGAAGTATCTTCTCCTTTCAATCATCTTATCTTAGTATGACCACAAAGATTAGTATGGCATAACTCTAAAGGCTTTATAGCTACATACTCCTTTGTTTGAAATATGACCCTTGTTTTTTTACCTTACTGACATTCCTTACAATTCATATCTGTAGGTTTGGTTATATTAGACATGTGTCTAACATAATTATTTGATTTCACTTTTACCAGTTTATCAAAGTTGACATGTCCATTATTCTATGCCACAACCAACTCTCATCAACCTACCCTATCAGATAGCTATTAAAATTCACTTCAATAAGATTATAAATACTACTTTTTTTTCTTTTCCCTTCTACAATTAGTCTTATAGATTTCCTTATATTACAACCTTTTTCATTAAATATGACTTTATATACATTGCCACACATTTGGTTGACACTTAGTAGATTATGTGTTAATCCTTCAAAATAAAGGAGATCATGTGTAGGTGATTTTCCATCTATATTGAAGTTTCCTTTACCACATATTTTTATTATATTATTGTCTCCCAAACTGACAGATCCTTCCTTACATCTACTTAGTTTGATGAACTTGATCTTGTCACTAGTCATGTGTTTTGAGAAACCATTATCTATTACCCACAAATTTTGCTCCTTGACATGGAGTGAAGTTTGATCAATCATAGATTTTGTAGCTGATCTTTCACTTTCCACACATTCTTAGATTTCTTATTTGTCTTATTTTTCCCTTTTTTAGATACTTGTGAACCTTTATTCACACTGGGGGACATGCCTTTCTTTTTATTTTATATTTTTAGTGTTACAAAGTTTATTCTACATTGTTTATCTATGCGACCAAAATTATTGTAGTTATATCATATTAAATTTGTATCTATCAAAGGAGAAAATAAGTTTCTACTAAAAAATTTTATTCTCCTTTTAGGTATAACTCTACATTTACTATCCCTATGACCAAACTGATTATAGGTATAATAATAACCATATAAAAATTAAGAATACCTGGTCATAGAACTTCTTTGTGTAGGATGAGGAGGTCTTCTTAACTCTAGCTTATTCAAGTCTCTCACCCTTATGTAACCATCTGGATTATCTCCCTTTGTGTTATGCATATTTCTTGAGTTTTAAAGGATTGACTTATTATTCTTCTTCTTTTCTTCAAGATTCTTTTCTCCTTCATCTTTATTCAAATAAGTAGTTCTTATGTCTATCTTTGTAGCTTTGGAGGCATTATTCCAAGCTATTTATTTCTTTATTATTAATTATACTTTTTATTTGAAGTTCACATATAAGTTTATAGATGTACTAGCTATGGGACTTCTCATTTTTTCAAAACCAAGACCATATTTTTCTTTTGATGGCTTGTGAGAGTTGGTCAACTCATCAAGAATTTTTGAACCTCCTATCAGCTTTAGACCTTTGTTTATTTCTTCTTTATATTTTTCAAGTTCTTTTCTCAAAGCCACTAATTCTACTTCTAACTCCATACATTCATTAGATTTAAATTATAGTTCAAATTTGACTACGTATTATATTATTTTAGCCTCTGCAACTTGTGTCTTTAGGATAAATATCATTTGATAATACTTTTGAAGATTTTTAGATAATTTTTTAATTTATTTTTATGCATGCTTCTTCTTCTTTTATTTCTCTTTTCTCATCCTTTCAATTTCATCTAGAGCACATATGAGTACACCCTCTAAATCCATTTCTTCTTCCTCTTCTTCATTAGAGTATTTAACTTCTTCTTTTTCTTGATCTATAGAAGCTAATCATAATGTCATGAATAGGAATTCATTTCCCTTAGACATAAAAGAACAATCATGGGCATCATCTGAGTTATCAAAATCATCCAATGAATCACTATCCTCTCTTGTGTATAGGCCCTTTTTCTTTTTAAAGAATTTCTTCTTCTTGGAGTAGTGAGGTTTCATCTTTTTACTATCCTCTTCTTGTTCAGAGTTGTCCTTTTTATTATAAGGGCATTTAGTAGAAAAATATCCTATCTTACCATAGTTAAAGCATTTAAAAGGTAACTTGCCTTTATATTTTCGAAACCCTCTTCTTAATTTTATAAAAAATTTACTTCTTCATCAGTCCCCTTAGATATGGATGTAGGTGTTTCTAGTTTTACCTTTTTGGCTACTTTGAATTCATATTCTCTCTTGGAAGTATCTACTTCTCCCAATATCATCTCATAGGCTATGAACATTCATGTAACTCATCAACAATGAGTTTATCTATATCTCTTGCTTCCTCTATTGAAATTTTTTTAGAGTCATACCTAGATAGCAGAGATCTTAGGACCTTTTTGATAATGACCAAATCTTTCATCTCTTCTCTAAGGCCTTTGATTACATTGAATATTTCATCTATTTTAAAGAGGTAGTCTAAAATTTTCTCTTCTTCATTCATTTTAAGAATTTAAAATTTACCTTTATATGTTTGTAGTTTGGCCTGATTTACTTTATCATCACCTTCATAGATGTTATTCAACTTTCTCTAGATATCATGTGAAGTTTGACAATGCATTACTTTGACAAACTCTGAGTTAGACAATCCACAAATAAAAACATTATTTTCCTTGGCATTACTCTCATATTCTTTCTTTGAAATTTATCGATAGGAGGTGTAGTAATTACATATATATTTATAATAAACATCCATACATCAAACCCTAATGAAGATAAATATGCTTCCATTGTGATGCTCCAAAACACATAGTTTGATCCATCAAAGAGAGATACTTTGTTTGAGGAAAATCCTTCTTCACCAACCATTTGTGTTCACTATCCAAGATATGCTTAAGATGATTAAGATACTTCTAAGGAACTAGGGCTATGATACCAATTATTCAAACACAACTATCTACTAAGAGGGGGTTGAATCAGTAGATTGATTTAAAATAGTCCTTTAACACTTTAATGCAAACTAGAAAGAATATGCAAATATCATACATTCCCTAATGTACTTAACACAAGATGTATTTGGAAAACTCAATATGGGAAAAACCATGGTGATAATAGCTACTGGGATCTACTATCCTAATCTAGACTCACAATAAATACCTCACTATTTTTAATGTTTAAGGGTGCTAACCCTAAGGAGACACCAATCCCCTGATTTAAGAGCACTAACTCTAAGGAAGTATATAATCCCTAATTGAGCACAAAATCAACTCTTCTAATGGAATCCATTGATTATATATACAATTAAAATTATGGATCTACAACTCTTTATTATAAAGTGATTCAAATGAATCCAATTCTATGTTATAGACCTATTCTGCAACTACTCATATTCTACACTTCTTCTCTCTTCCTCTCTACCTCTTCATTTTGCATAAAGTGTGTATCCTAGATGATATATATATATATATATATATATATATATATATATATATATGCATTTGATCTAGGTATCACTTATTCTCTATGTTCACAATTTGTCATTAACATATCACACCAATATATTAGACTCAGTTCATATATCTTTTAACAAGTTTCCTACTTCTTGAATTCACACACTACCTCCATCATTCTCTAACTTATACTATTCTTAGCATGCATTAGAATCTAGCTTTGATATACATTAAATGTCATTTAATGCAACTTAAAGTGATTAAAAAAATCTATATAATTATATGTGTCATATACTATAGCTTATCTGAGTGCTATTTTGGACCATTGAGATAAATAGATCTTTAAATACTAGCCGTAGATCTTGAAGTTTTGTGTCATGATCTGATGATCAATGTTAAATCATATCAAATTTAAAATTCAACTATTAGATCAATATTTCACCTTTAATACATACCATTTATCTACTTAGAGGTATCTTATCGTGAACTCTTTAATGCTGACCATTGATCCTTGACACAAGCTTCCATGATTAAGACACTTGGCACCCTCGCATGACTTCGGAGCACATTCCTATCAGTCCCCATTCTTGTGCCACTTTATAGTTCTAAATTTAATCATTGACTATTTGACTTTGAACCAAATCACTTATCTCTATCTATGTGATTTAATACACACTATTAGATATTTTTAATGCTCACCATAGATCTATTGCTCAATTTTCATGATTGTGACACATGTCATCATATTACATTATTTGAATTATTGACTTCACTACTCATCTTAGATCATCATCATATAATTAAATAATTATAATTGGATCTTCATATGTCTATTTAGATACTCTTTATTGGATATTTAATCTCTAATCTCCACATTTAATCATACTCAAACATGTATTAAGTTATAAATTTAGGAATTACTAAAGTCTTCAAACACTCTTCAATCTGGTAATCACTAGGTCAAAGGGGCCAATTAGACAATGATGATGAAGGATTAAGTTATGACTTAAGTGACCAATTGACACCTATTTCTAGTCAAAAAAATATATAAATGCTTATTAATTCTATTATTGAAACCCTTAGGATTTTATTGAGGAAGTCTAGTAATGGCCAAAATCAAAGATAATTAATTTTTGAGCTCATTTATTATCATCTAAAATTATGGACCATACATTTGAGATGTAATTTAAAACCCCATAATATATCTCCTATCTATTTTATCCATAAATCTCTAGAAATTATCTCTATGAACGCATGATAACATTTTATGACATTATTGCAAATTTTTAAGACCTTGCACTATACAACTTCAAAATATGTTTTTCTCTCCATCTCTCCATAAATCATGCTTGTCAATAATCCTATTACATCAAAGACATCCATAATGCCAAAAACATCCATTTTTACATCAATGATAATCATATTTTCAACACCTACTGCATACCTTTCATTAAGGCCACTATGGATTCTACATTGACTTGGACCATGGACACAACATCCTCTACATACTCATCTAATTCACCTAGGCAATCCTTCCTCTTATTTGATAAAGTTGAAGAGGGACTATTCACTTTCATGACCCATAACTGAGCTATATTGGGGATATTTCAATTACCTCCTCACCACTCTTTTCATGGTACTTATAACAACATCAAATTTCATGTCAATTTATGGTGTAGAGAGGACTACCTAAAGTCTCTTTTGTCTTACTTCTAGTATAATATATATGACCCAATTAGGGACAATATCAGGCATTAAATTTTATAGAGGTGGTGTATCTTGGGTTGGTATATATAGGTTAGATGATAGACTTATATTAGAAATGTGTGCTAAGTTTATTGGGTTTATTTACCCAAGTGTGCCAAATGGAGTTCTTGCAGGGTCCATATTTAGAATAAATGAATGAAATTTTGGGGGCACACTCACCTTTGTAGCCATATAAAAATTGAATGGGGATACATGGAAAGGTGGATTTGGAAAGGTGAAAAGTTTTGAAATGGAGCTTAATGGCCTTCCTGATGCAAGAGAACTAATAACAAGTGTTACACTAGTTATCACTGCCTAGAAAGAAGTGAAACTAATAATATAAATAACATTAGTACCTGTTGGAGATGCAATATTTGTAGTGGCATGAGAAATGAAATGGGGAATGGTAAATATAAAGGAACCACTAGCCTGGCCCAGTCTAGTACCAACTAAAGATTCAGTAGTGTTAGTTATAGTTGTTAATGATACTAAAGCCAATGGGGGAATAATAATGGATGGGATACTTGTGGAAGCAACAATAGGAATAGTCCCAAGTGGGATGCTACTATACATTATGCTCATTGATGGGGGAGCAATGGTATGAGGAAAAAATATAAAAGTAGAAATAGTTTAAGATGTACTTATAATTGGAAAATAATGTAGTGGTAAGGTACTTACATTGGGAGATTATGCTCTAACGGTAATCTGTGGTGTGTTAGTGGCAATAATAATAGTATATGGATCAACTATTAGAGAGGTATTAGTTTTTTGTTCTTGCAAAACCTAGGTCACTACAATAGTTTCTTGTGTTAAAGGCTCTTTAGTCACTTGAGAAGCTAGTGTAAGGTTTATTTCTCATCTCATAGTGGTCTTAGGCACCCTTTTCCTCTTATATACTTTCTCAATGTTTCTATTAGCCAGTGCCTACACTTCTTCCATATAGATCTCAATACATTATTCCAATTACTAAAGGTTAATAGTAGTAGGGTTAGGTTTATATAAGCTTTATAGAATGGATCCCATATTAGATGTATAGATTATTTTAGGCCCTTGGGAGGGGTCAGACTAATTGTTAGATCTTCCTTGCTCAAATCTTGGAGGTAAGTCTTAAATGCTTGAAGTGGCAAGTTATGGAGGTTTATTTGGCCTATTCCTAATAAGAGGAACATTGTCTTCATCTTGTTCATCTTGACCTTCCTCATAGTCAGCATAAAAAATGTTCTCATTTCCTAGTGGTGGCTAAGATTTAGTAATATACTAATTTTTCTTCTCCCTATCTAGTCTCATCTCCAATTCAATGTTATTAATTTTTGCATTTTCGAGTACCATCTCATCATTCAAAGCATCTTTATATATCCAATCATGGACTTATTCTTGATGCTTGTATTCCATTTCTACATATTTATTAAATATGAATAGATTCTTGGAAATGACCTTATTGGGATCCCATGGTTTTAAGTTATCTTTAGGCAATAGGTATGAATCCCTATACCTAACAGCTACAATAATATCACACCATTTGTTAATCTTGATCATCCTTAGTTTGTAAGGAACCTTATGGGGGCCATTTTATTCTTGTCCTTAAATATTCCATCAAATCTATAAATAAATTTATTGATCATTTATTCTTCATCTAGATTCATTGGTATAAACCTTAGTAGTCTAAGAGTGGCCACTATCGCTCCTATTCTAAAAACCGTGTAATCTAGGTATAACTAGTAGCTACCCATCTCTTTTAAGGTTTTCTTTATTTTAGGGAAAACCCTATACATATTTAATTCATTGATCAACTAGTAGACCATTGGGTAGAACCATTCCATAATCACTCTCATGTTGCATTTGAATATATGAACATGTATTGTAGAAAAGAGTTGAGGCACAATTTTTGGATGCTTAAGAGACCATGAACTTTAACGTAGTTAAATAGTTGTACAAATTACATATGATAAGTATATTATCATAATGAAGCTGCACCATTATTCCAAGTGTCATATATTTCATACACCAAGTTATTGTTGATAATTTTCCCAAGTGGGGTAATCCACTCATCTTCTAAGATTATTTACAGTAATGAAATATTCCTTATGTCCACATAAGCAATGTGTGGACCACCAAATATTATATTCAAGAGGGATAGGCAAATTTTGACTTCTTGTATAAATTTTTGGATGGTAAAGTTTCTTTGATCATTCATGAAAATACTTCCCATTGGGTCAGTCACCCATGAAGGCAAGACCTTCTCCAGGGAGTGCACTTTATACTAGTTATCGATGATGACCTAGTTATATTCTATCTATGGTGAGGGAAGGTCATAGTATTTTTTAAAGATTAGTAATACTATGAAAGTAATAAGGAACCCTTATGATATTTATTTAATCATCCCATCTTCACACTTTGACCTCCCAAAAATACCATAAATTAGGTCAGCACATGGTATAAACTCTGGCTTAGTTTCAGCCTTATGGAGACTGACTACATTAATGGAAAGGATATTAAAAGCTAGTTGGATTTTATGAGTCATGTTTTAATTATCATAAATATACTTATTTGATTCTATATTAAAATATATGCTACTGTAATGTAAGTCACCAAATGCTATGGCCTCAAGAATAAATTCAATATCTTTAAAGATGATTGAAAAAACATTCTAAAATAAAAAGTCATCATTCCTAAAGGAACTACTCTTACCTAGATTATAAGGACCTAATGTGCCTTTTTGTTATAATTTAGGTAGAAATGAATGTCTCTTTGTATCTTAATAGAGTTTTTAAGGTCCAATAATGGCTATCGAGAGTGTAATTTTCTAATTGCTTGAGCTTTGTTGAATTTTGAGAGTGTAAAAAATAGAAAAAGCAAACATGTATAGCTTTGAAATTCATCTAACAATAGCCTTGATTATATATCCTTTTGAATGACCCCTCTAATTAATCCAATGTTGATGGTGATCTTGGTTTATTCCATATTAATAGAAAGCTTGCTAACCTTGCATATATTTGGAACAACATCAAACTCTTGATTTTGGTAAGTAATTACACTAGAATTTAATTTAGCTTTAATTTGTCTTTGATTTGCTAGAAATTTTAGATTGAAATCTAAATATTTACACTTTTTGACACATGGATGCCACCTCAAATATAAATAAGTACTCACATGGCTTGAATATGATTAAGCTACCTAGTTGGCTTGAAATCCGAACATTTGCCTCTTAGACTCTCAAAATACAACTCTACATGATTAATCATCTATATCTCTCCAATGGCATATTTAAATTCATAGAAAGATCTTGGGTGGTGATATTCAAATTTGATTAGCTATAGGGATGTCACACATCACTCTTGTAGGCAATCAAAACTTTACTTTCTAAGCGTTTATATCAAAAGGCTTTTAGATAACTATCTACAAGTTGGTGATAATCAAATGGCTTAGGTGGAGATGTGCATCCCTCTCAAAGGTGATCTCATGGATATCAGATATAAATAATTTAGGAATGACATGTGGCATCATTACATAGGACCAAAGGGGACACATCATTCTTGTAGGATATTGTTTATTCTTCTACCAAGTGTCATTTTCAAAAGGCACCTTAGATACATGTATATCATCAAACCTTGATTAGATGGCTCAAGTGAAACTACATGTCTACCTCATGAGTTCTTTTAAGATTTGAATTTATGTATTGTAGCATGAGCATGTGGTGAGCTTAAATTAACCCAAAGGGGACACACATCATCTCAAAAGGCCACTCAGCTCTTGTTGGTTGTTATTGAGACATATGATAGCATCTCATGGGCCTTTGCATTATTGTGGGACATATGGGGGACCATGGCAGATTATATTAGATGGAATTGCTTATAAAGGATAAGATCTTAACACATAGCCTTAGGATTTGAATTCCAATGGTTAGCTTCTTATAAGCCCTCTAGATGAGGCCACATAGCTCATAGATTTGGTAGATTTTCTCTAGGTATCTTACATGGGATATGATAAATCCTTAAGGTGTTATAAGGCCTAATAAGGTGGGCATCTATCCTTTTAGGCCATATTTTGAACTTTGACATCCTAAAAGGCATCATGAACATTACATTTAATTTGGCATCCTATGAGGGAAAGCTAAAAACTAAGTTTGATTCTTGAAGACATCATTTCCCATCTTTGGAAAATTTAAACAAGTTTAAATCAAGAGTTTGGAAGCAAATGCCTTAATCATAACATAATGTTTATTTAGTACAAGCCAATTAAGCTTGTTGTGTTTATGTCTATTAGAGAGCCATGTCACACACCCTTAGAAAAAGTATATCTACATATCATTAAACCATCCATGGTCAATTATTCATTACTAGATAAAACTGAATAAGACTTAAAATATTTGAATATTTCTAAGTATTAAAACTTATTTTAAAATTAATGATTAACCAAAAATTATAGAAACACAAGTCTTGGTAAATTCAATCAATTCTCCATGTAGTCAAATGATTTAATATGCTTAGCATCTTGGGCACTTTTGGAAATTAAATAAATGAAGGTCCCCTTTTTGAGAATAGGGGATTGTTGATAATGAAAAAATGGCAACCTCTATAGGGAAACATTGCCAAATGTTAGAATCTAGATATTCTCTTCAAGGATAAATCCAAAAACTAGTTATCTAATTATGATCTTTAGTCAGTACCAAAACTATTTTTTAGAAATAATGAAATCTAATAGGCTTGAAATAATGTTTAAAAATTTTATAAAATCATACTATGTGTGTTCTTTGAGGTTCCTTAACCATTACCACTAGGTTAAAAAATGCCAACTTTCAAGTTCAAAGATGTCAAACATGGAATGACTTAAAAGATCATTATATTTTATATAATTATACTTTCCTTAGTTGAGGATGGCTTGGGTATTGCTTTGCATTTAGCCAGGCATCTATAGCCCTGATAAAGATACCTTTGGATCATCTTTGGGCTTCGCTCTACTACAAGCCAGGTGTTCATAGCCCTAATAGAGATTGGATAAATCACCACTTGTGGAATCTAAAAGTAGTTTATGATTTCACTTCATGGTGTATAATTTTTTTAATACCTACATTCATAATATAGAATGGTTGGGAATCAAAATTAGCTAAGTGTAAGGTTTTGTCAAGACATAGTTTGGATGTAATTCACTTAAAAATATCAAGTTCTATCCTGATAATTTACTTGGTGAATTTAAGTGTTTTTATGATGGTACACATAGATTCAAACTCTTATTCAAGTAAATGTTCATTCATATAAACTATATTATAGTCTTAAAATGACTTAGGATTTTCATGATAAAACTAACTTCTAAATAACCCTGCTTAGCTTTTCTAAATTGAAACACTACTAGAAGTTTCTAAACTTTGGACCACTAATGTTTAAAACTAACAATCATTTTTTCTTATTTTTAGGACTAGACTAAAAAATATTGAGCCAATAAATTCTTGTCCAAAGGACGTATTACTAATCTATAACACACAATATAAAATGAAAAACAAGTAGAAACTGAGAAAGAGCACAATAGGAAAGCAAAGTAGGAAAGGAAACTACTCTACTCCTACTTACTTTAACTCTAAACAATATTACTATCCTTTTAGAGTTTTTGATAGAGTGGTAGAGAAATAATGTTTCATGTACTACCCATTGATTGGTAAGGTTAAGTCATTCCATTATAGGTATTTGATCTTGAATGCATTTTATTCCAATATTTTTGCCACTTGATATGGTCCAATCTAGAGAAGAGTGAACTTATCATGTTGTCCCTTCTTCTTGTGGGCCTTGTCCCATAGTAGGACCAAGTATAATATGTATAATGCTTTAAATTTGGCTCATTTATCAAACCAAATCTTTATAACATCATGATGCTTGATAAAATTCTTAAATTCTTTATCTTTGGCATCTTCCATTTGGATGATTTTCAATATATGGGACTATACTCTTTCATCATCTTCCATATATTTGGCCATAAACTCATAGGTGGGAAAATTTAGTGTGATAGTAAAAATAGGTTTCTACCCATAAACTAGTAGGAATGGGGATGCCTATTTGTATCTCATTTTTTCAACCCATAAAGCATACTTTAATAGGGACTACCATTCTCTGGGTTTCTTCTCTATAGATTTTGTGATGGCACTTATTAGGTTTTTGTTGGTAGATTTTAAAACTCCATTACCCTGAGGGTTATAGTTTGAATCAAACATGATGAATATTTGATTGTCATATTCCCACTCATTGAATTCAATTGACATAAATGCCGAGCCATTATCACATACCAAAGATAGGGGCATCCCAAACTGAGTGATGATATTTTCTTCTAAAAATTTGATGATGCTAATCACTCTACTATTCTTGGTGGCCATTACTTCAATCCACCTATTTTAATAATCCATGGTAGTGATTAAAAATTTATGCCCTAATGAGGAGTTATGATTGATCACTCCTACCATGTTGAGGCCTAATTGTATAGATGGATTCATTTCAATCACTGGTTGTAAAGGTATGGCTACCTTTGTGTCTCATTGATCAAACACTTAACATTGATGACATGTTCACACATGAGCATGGGTGTCTTTGAATAAGGTTGGCTAATAGTATCCTGATCTCAATATAGTGTGAATTTTGGTTAACCTTGAAGGGTGATCACTTCCTATTTTGTCATGGAAAGTGTTCATCATTTCTATGGCTTTAGTTGTAGAAATACATCTTAGATAGATCCCCTCATAATTTTTCCTATAGAGTACTCCATTTTTAACCATAAAATGATATTATCTAAGCCTAAGGTCCCTTTTTATCCATTTTAAGGTATGGGGGACACACTCCATGCAATAAATAGTGAACAATATCCTTGTACCAATCACCACTAGACACTTAACCTACTTCAACTTATAAAGCATCAATGCATGGATCAATATTTATAATAAGCTTGATTAGACCTTAGAATTTAACTAACTTAGAATATTTTATTTTTATATCATATTCTTGGAGTTTGGTCATCCACTTCTCTCTTAGTTCTCCATGTTTGTTTTATCTCAGCATTAAATTGATATCTAGATCAAACACTATGGCATATGTCTTATTCCTTAGGATATAATGTCTAAACTTATTGATGGCCTTTACCAAACTATAGGATTACTTATCCAGAATAGGATAATTAAGTTTATCATCCTTAAAGTTGGTGCTCATAAATGCTATAAGGTGATCTTTGTCATTCTCTTTTTGCATCAAGACAATGGCAATAGTGTGATCAAAAGCAAAAGAGTATAGATAAAATTCTTTGCTAAAATTAGGACTTATCAGAATAAGAGATTGAACAATAACATCCTTAATGTCTTGAAATACCTTCTTTTCTTCTCTAGTCCATTTTATCTTCACATCTTTATTTAGGATCATGTTGAGTTGTATTACAATCTCTGCAAAACCAAAGATAAATTTTGTTACAAAATTAATCCTTCCAAAGAAAGATTTCAACTCTTTTTTTATTAGTGATTTCTAATTTTGAAATTACATTTATTCAATCAAGGTCAATAGTCATACCTTCTTGGGTGATTACATGTCCTAGAATTCTACCTTCATTTATATAGAAGATACTTTTATTGAGGTGTAAAGAAATGTCATACCTCCTACACTTCTATAGCACTTGTTCTAAATTCATCATGCGATCACCTCTATTTTTATAAAAAATGTGAGATCATCTATGTAAAAAATAATGCACTTACCTATTAATCCTTTGAATTCATGGCCCATTTCTCATTATAAAGTTCACCTACATTGATCAATATGAATGGCATTCATTTGTATGCAAATGTTACACACTTAGTGGTGAAGGTAGTTTTCATTTTATCATTTTCAATCACTAAGACTTAGTTGTAGCCTAAAAACCCATCAAGGAATGACATCATTCCAAACCCACTCACCAAATGAATGACCTTGTCCAAGGATGGCAAAGGATAATTATACTTTTTTGAGGATCTATTTAAGTTTTTAAATTTAACATGGATTTTGATTTCTCCATTCTTATTTTAGACTGCCACATGATTTGAAACCCATATTGAGTGTTGTATGGTAAAGATTATCCTTTCATCTATAAATTTATCCACTCCCTTATAAATGAATGGTTCCAACACTAGACTCATTAGACTTTGTCTTTACTTGAAAGGTGTACAGCCATATTCCAAGGGGATAGCATGAGTAATCACACTAGTATCAAATATCTTAAGATCATCATATGATCAATTAATGACATCTTTCAACTTTGTTACAATGGTAGTGGCTTCCTTCAGCTCTTCATCAGTGCAAACTAAACCAATGTTGACAATTTGATCATTCCTAAAATTTTCTAGGTTGACTTGATTATAATATTTTTTTCTCATATTAGGTTATTTAGCTTTAGTTCTTTATTTATCCAAGTCAAACATCCTTTCCAAGGAGATTGAGCCCTTGGGGATTTAGCTCTCCTTGAGTTGGATTAATCCATATTCATTATCCTTTGAATTTTTGTAGAGAAATCTCATCTTATTCATCAATAATGTGGGATTTGAATATATAATAATAACATATGAAGCCAATTATCTACTTATCATCATCAAAAAATTGGAAGTGATTGATATTGTCTGGCATAGAAAGGCATGAAATCATTTCCATAGTAAATTGTTGCAAGTTTAAAAGCTCTAAAGGCACCAAATTTGTTGTTATTGAAGTTAAGAATATACCAATTAGTTTTTCTCCCTAGATAGGGAAACAATATTAAATGAGTCAAAATACTCAATCAAATCCCAAGCTCTAAATTTATACTTTCTTAAATAGGAAATCTAACATTGATATATAATCTTGACCTAATTAATAACTAATTTTGAATCAACATATACTAATAGTTCTTTTACCTTATGTTTTATTGTAAATTTAATTCCTAAAATAAGAGCTTCATATTTTTTTAAATTATTAGTACAAGCTAAATGTAATTTATAAGAAGATAGATACTATATTCCTTTGGGCTTTGTTAGAATAATTCCAATGCTAGAGCCTTGCTTAGCTCATATGCCATCAAAATCAATGTCTAGGGACCTTTGATTTCTTCTTTCACATTGTCATTTACAAAAAAATTAGTGGTTTATAAAGTGTAAACACTTAAATCAAAGGATTGGTAATTTACCTTTTCATTCTTGGCATCATAGTTAGTGATCATGTATTTCATTTTGGGTTCCCATTCAATCTTGGTTTTATTGGGAATCCCATGCCAAGGTAGCCACATGTGGGAATAATCAATAAAAACATATTCATTTATGTATTTATTCTAATCATGACTCAAAATAATTTTTAAGCCTTAGGTATGTTGATGACTTCAATGTTGATGAACTACTGGATTTGGGGTTCATGAGTAAGGTGCATGTGAATATTTAACAATTTACCTACCACTTTCACTCTTGATTTGTAAAATTTCAAAACTACCTTATCTGATTTGATTGGGTTTAATTCTAATTTTTCATAGATTCCTAAAGGCATAAAGTTAGCTAAATCACTAAAATCTAGAAAGCAATCATGAATATTCTTACCAAAAATCCTTACACTCACTGAAAATGATGGAAATTCATGCTTACTCTTATACATTACCACATTTACATGAGTTGGTTTATCTTTTCTAGAGATAGGCTTTTGACTCAATGATTTCAATAAAAAATCATGATTTGAGTGAGTTCATGAAATGTTATGTTTTACTTGATCCTTTTCATATCTTCCACTATGTTATATCCACCCTTCAATATTGTGTAGGGAGCTTTAGTTATTGGTTGAATTTCTTTACCTTTAGGAGGTGGAGGATTATTGTTTGTCCTACCATTAGGAGGTGTATTTGTTTTATTATGTGGGGTGGAAGTTATTATAAGGGGTTTTTTACCTTTACTTCTCAAAGAATAGTTATTCCTATGGTATTATTGGAAAGCATGAACTTCCTCAACATTATCTTTAGTCTCATTTTCATCTTGATTGGGAAAATCATAGGTCTCAACCATGAGGTCTATTTTTGGAGGTCTATAACCATCATTGGTATTGTCAAAGCCTTTAGCATTAATTTGATAAGGGGAATGCATTTTGAACCCCTCTATTTTGATCTGAATGGCTTCAAATGCATGATAGAGTTCAACACAATCTAGTTCTCTATGTCTAGCATTATTGTGCACTCGACACTAGTTGGGTAAGGCTAACTCATAAATGTTTATCTCTAGAAACTCTCTTAAGGGAGATCACTATTATTATTAGATATATTGAATAGTATATTATATTTTGGAAGTTATAATTTATATTGGAACCCTCACTAGTATTTTCCATTAATTTCTTGAGATCCAAGAAATCATTAGCGAGTTTCTAAATGGTTTCTTATATCGAATCTAATTCTCCCTTTGGAGGATTTGAGTTATTGTTTTGGCTCACAATTTAAATTTTGGTGTTATTTATGAGCACCAATGCTTAAATTATATATTTTTGGGGATGTTCTCTATAATTAACTTGGTTGAAGAATCCTAACTATTGGTTGTGTTCAATGTAGCTTAATGGAATTTGGTTAATTATTATCACTTGGTTTAATGTAAGTATATTATGATTCATGTTGGGTAGGACATTTAGAGTAGGTAGCATTGGGTCAATGTTTGGTATATCAAAATAGGTATGCCATTTGAGGTGAATTTTCTCATTAATATGGATGGATTCAACATATTCCAAATGCAATGTGTTAATATTCAAGGCTCTTTTCAAGAAGACAATTGTCACTAGGTCTAAGAAATTTTTGTATATTTCTAAAGCTAAATTTTTTTTTGGCCTATAGGGTAGGATGCCAAGATTTTTTTTTTGAACTTTAAATTGAATGTTATAATTAGTTCCTTTATCTCCCTTTTGAGGGTGGTGAATTTTTGATACATGAATCCTATGATTACTACCCCACCAAATTGGGTAATAAAAGCATCATTAAATTGATCCCATCTTATGATGGAATCTTTCAATAAGTTGAGGAATCAATCATAAGCTACATCTCAGAAGGTAAATGGAGAATGTAGAAACCCACTTCCTCATGAATTACATTAAGCAACCTCAAAACGCTTTAAATGACTTTATATGCTCTTAAACAATTACTATAGTGATGGGGGTGAAGAGAGGTAAATATTTTTTGGGGTTCTTTGGAAAATCATGCACAACTCTAGGGATATTGATGGATGAGCTAGATAACCATGCCATTATTGGTAAGAGGGTTGGAAAATTTTGGTTGGATGGGGAATTTATTTGGGTCTTGGACTTACTATGTTTATCTTTGTCTGCTCTTGCCTTCCTATGAATTTATATGAATGTTAAAGGGGCCCTAGTTTTAGATGAAGATCTAGATCTCATCCTAGGCAAATCTAGGATGTAGAATGGGTATTAATAACTAGAGAGTAGAATAATCTCAAAGGTAGCCTTACAAATGTAAATTGTTATAAATATAAGTCAAATTATTATAGAAAAGCCTTTACAAACTAGATCAAATAGCTCTACCTTGATATTTGAGGATCCAAGATTTGAAATCTTAAGGTTTTTAGTACTTGCATAAATATTATTAGTTCTTCATGTTAGCATGAAAATATTAGTGGTAGACCAGCATTTCAAAGTACTTATATGCCCAATTTAACAATTTGAGAGCATTTCAAAATATATTTCAATATAAATCTATGAAAATGTTAACTCAATCCCAAATGAATTAGAGTAGTTATGATCTTAAATGTCTAGATTCAGTACAAGCGAGGTCTCAGTGATTGACCTTTGCACAAATTCTCATAAATACCTAGATTATTTAGCAAATTTATTTCAACCTTTGCAAAGATGATAAAAAACCTTCAATATGCCTAAAGAATGGGGTATTTCACCTATCTTTAAGGTTCTGCATAAATTTAGACAACATAATTAAATATTTCTAAATTTATATGAATGAACACTAACTTTGATGGATTAATTCAAAGAATTAAAATACTCATATAAATAATGTAGATATTTAGTGTTCTTTAACAATATTTATGTGCTTTGAAATAATTATGCATATATTTAATGAAGTGCACTACAATTTCACTAAGATGCATGAAAGTCATTACATGGGGGCCCTCCTTCTAGTGCCAACTCTTTCCTTCTTGTTGATGCACTTAATGTGTTTCCTATGTCACTAGGGAATGAGAAGAAAGTAATAAAATCAATTTTAAGTCCTAAAATTCTTAGGGATTGAGTTTTTTACACTACTTATGAAAATAGTAAAATAGTAGAGATATGGCCACCACTTGTAAGTCTGAAAGTAGACCCAATTATAAGGACAATAGATTATACAATAGTGACACTTTATTACTTTTTAATATTTGTGAAATTACTCTAAAATTTTATAATTTTTTACCAAGCACAAACAAACCATGAATATTTATAGATTGAGACAAATTAAAGTGATTCATGCATTATATCCAAAGGTAATTAGGGTAGAGAAAAAAAGAAAGTTTGCTCTAGATGGTTAAAGTGTTAATTATTCTAACCTCTATGAAAATAACATGTAAAACTAGCATTCACCAACCGTAGTATAATAATTAAATCCAAATGAACATAGTTGAGACTTCAAAGGAAAGGAGATGCATATATCTGAAAGCATATGTTGCATGAAAGTTTCTTATTCACATCAAATTGCATAAGTACATTCAACTAAAAACAAGATGAAATAGAACACATAAACCAATATATTTATTAGCCTAGTGTTAAACTCAAACCAGAAGATGCATACATTAATATTATTACTAGATTAATGAGCAAACAAGAAACCATTAATTATATAAAATCATGAGAATCCAAAACTATAGAACATGCATTAAAGCATTTAGACAATCTCATGAATTCTTATCTCTTTTGCATTAATTCTCTAACAATTATTCCTAATTTGATTATAATGAGGGGGAATACCGTTATATGTAGGCCTCAAAATGCCTATGCAAGTTCAATTGGGCACATTAAAAGATGCTCAAATATAGACAAGTGTTTTTTAGATTTTGATTAACAATAACTAAAAATGGCACATATTATAAGGGAATATTCTAAATTTGAATTTACAAAGCAAGGTAGAATATTCCTCAAGGCCCTAATTGCCTTAGTTGAGCTGGTTATGATTTAAGGGGATCTTTTTATTATAATGCCACTTGTTTTTACCCTAAAAAAGGTTGATGAGGTGCTAGTTGTTACCATTGAAGGGGTTGTTAGATATTTACTTGCTGAACAACTTGTCGTTAAAACCTTTGTTTCTCTACCTCTTCTCATGTCCACACATTAGTGCATGCTAAATAGTCTTGGTACATTTGACCAAAATTCAACATCATAGGCTAAAATAGGTTAGACATTTCTTGAATAATCCTACCATGTTTTTAAAGTACAAGTCTCAATGCCTCTTCAATAGCCTTAACTCTCTCTAGCCTTTGGTTATCAAAAGCCACAATGTTCATCACTTTAATGGTAGTCTTGGCATTGGCTATGTCTTGTTCAAATTTTGAAATAAATAATTTCATTTGAACCCTAAATTCTTGGTCATCCATAAATTTACCATTAGGTTTGGTCAACCTAGTGACCATAACATCCTTTAGTTATAGGTCAATCCTAAAATCTATTTTTTATAAGGATGAAATTACATCCATAAATTTTTCTAGCCATCTTTTCAATATTCTCATTATATTCATCATTATAGTCTATGTCAGGATGATGTCTTCAAGTGGTAATGTCTTAATGTCTAGGAACTTATTATTCCTTCAAACTCTAGCTAATTTTTCCAACTTCGCATCATAGAGTGCAAGTCTTTGTTCATATTTAATGATCACATTAAACTATAGAGTCCCATCTTGTTGTCACCTATTCATGACATTATATAAAATAAATATATTGATGATTGCATTTATTATTTAGACTGTAGTATTTTTTGGCAATGTAGGTAATTATTTCTCCCTCAATCTCTTCACAACTTACTATGTTCCTTTCATTAAAGCCACTATGTATTCTGCATTGGATTGGCCCATGGGCATAGGGTTCTCTACATACTCATCTAATTCACCTGGGCTAGCCTTCTTCTTATTTGTTAAGGTGAAGAGGGACTCTTCATTTTCATGAACCATAACTAAGCTAGATTGGGGATGTTCAAATTGCTTCCTCACCACTCTTTTCATGGTACCTATAGTAGCATAAAATTTAATGCCCATATATGGTGTAGAGAGGACTACATGAGGTCTCTCTTGTCTTGATTTTAGTATAATATCTATAACCCAATTTGGGACAATAACATGCATTAGATTTATTAGAGGCTGTGTAGATATGGGTGGTTTAAATGAGGTAGAGGATAGATATATAGTAGGAATGTGTGATAAGTTTGTTGGGTATATTTTCCCAAGTGTGCCAAATGGAATTCTTATAGGGCCCATATTTAGAATAAACAAAAGAAATTTTAGGGGCACACTCACCTTTACAGATGTAGAAACATTGAATGGGGATGGAGGTAAAGGTAGATTTACAAAGGTTAAGAGTTTTTAAATAATCTTTAATGGCCTTACCAATGTAAGGTAACCAATGGTAAGTGTTTTACTTGTTTTCACTACCTGGGATGGAGTGGAACTAATAGTTTGACTAGCACTAGTGCATGATGAACATGTAATATTTGTAGTGGTATGAGAAATGAACTAGGGGATGGTAAATACTAAGGAACCACTAGCTTGGCCTAGGATAGTATCAACTAAAGATTGAGGAGTGGTAGTTGAAATTTTTGATGATACTAAAACTAAAGGTGGAACAATAATGGATGGAATACTTATGGAAATAACAACATGAGTAGTCCCAAGTGGGATTCTAGTTTTTGTTGTGCTCATTGATGGGGAATAAATGGTAAGAGTATAAAATACATAAGTATAAGTAGTTTAAGATGTGCTTTAAAATATAAAATAATGTAATGGTGAGGTACTTACATTGGGATCTTGTTCTCCAAGGGTAGTCTATGGTGTGCTAATGGCAACAACAACAATATATGGATCAACTCTTGTAGAGGGAGAAGTTTTTTATTCTTTCAAAACTAGGGATTACACAAGAATTAATTGTGTTGGAGGGTATATATTCACATGAGAAGATGGGGCAAGGGTTATTTCTCCTCTTATAGTGATTTTAGGCTCCCTTTTCCCCTTGTAGACATTCTCAATGTTTCTATCAGCTAGTGCCTACACTTCTTCCATGGAGAGCTCAATTAATTGGTCCAATTACTTAAGGTAAATATAAGTAGGGTTAGGTTGATCTATTATTTCCATAATATCTCCCATAGTAGATGTAGAGATTATTGTTGTCCCTTGGGAGGGGTTAGGCTAACTGCTAGATCCTCCTTGCTCAAAACCTAGAGGTAAGTCCTAAATTATTGAAGTGGAAAGTTTTGGAGGTCTATTTAGCCTATTTATAAAAATAAAAAAATTGTCTTTATCTTCATATTCTTTCCCTTCATCATATTCATCATCAAACACGTTCCCATGTGTTGGTAGTGGTTGAGACTTAACAATATCCTACTTTTTATTCTCCCTATCTAGTCTCATATCCTGTTAAATGTTATCATAGATGCATTCCATAGGACCACCTAATAATTTAGAGAATCTATATATATTAAATAATTGACTTATTTATTCTTTAATTCCATTGATACATCTTTATTAAATCTAAATATATACTTGTAAAAGACCTTATTGGGAACCTGATGTAGAGCTCTATAACACTTTCTTTTTTTATTCAACTTGTATAGTCTTATAGGTTAGTCATTCTTATTTATCTTATATAATATGGAAGATATAGGAAAAATTTATAAAAGTTTAAATCCTCATTACATTTTCAAAATACCATTATTAACCTTCCATCATTTATATTATTATTTGTTCATGTGCTCTCTTCAACCTTCGTGGCACTCTCACAAGTTATCAATTCCAAAGTGACATTTGCATGGGGAATAAAATATAAATGATGATTTAAACCACATAAATACCTTCTTATTCCTTAAAACACTCTTTTCTAACCCTCCTTGTGTATCTAATTCAATTACTTTGCTCTCTTCTTCACACAAACTCCTTTTTGGACTAAAACCCCTACTATCATTATTTAGGGGTAAACCTCCTTGGTTTAAAATGTATACAGTATTTAAAAATAAAATAAGAAAATTTATTATAATAATTTTAGGTATTATATCTCCACCATTCCCCATTAGACTATACTACATGTATAAACTCTATTTTACCACTATCTGAGTCCCCAATTAGGCCTATTTAGCCTCATAACAAACATAATGTCCCAAATACATATAGTATATTAAAGGTACTAATTTAAAACCACAAAAATATCATACATATGGACAAAACCACCCTGATGACAAAGTTTGGGAATTTTTGGCTAATGAAAAATCCTTCTATATCCAAAACCCTAATATAGGGTTTCTAGGTCCCTACACAAACCCAAGAGGTATAAAAACTTCATAAAATGACTTTTATAAGCATTGGAGCCTTATAAAAAAACTTTTTAGGGTCTGAAAAAATAATTGGGACCTTATCTAATGAATTTCATAACCTGATTAGACTCTATTACTTTGATATTCATAAAACTCAAAGGATTGGGTTCTTTCCAAACTGTGGAAACCTATAATAAAGGCAACAAAGGGTTTCTAGTTGAAATTTATATTATCATACAATTTTTTGAAATTATTCTTAGTTACATTTTCATCCTCTATTCCTCATAACAAGAAACAAACATCTAAGTCTCTTTGAAATCTCAATTGTATACTTGTAGATAGGGATCTATTATGTATTCCTAGTTATACATAGTCACAAGATTACATCAAAGTCTCAATTGAGCATATAAGGATTATTACTCATTTATAAACCTTATGTAAATATTATCACCATGGCATAATCCTCTCTCCATATTAATTACTTACACAAAGTCTCATTACTTTCTAAAACACATAAAACATGAAAATCTATCTTGTCTCAAAACCTAAAAGGGAGCAATGACTTTCACTTTGATTATATACTTATCTAAGTAGATGTTAAGATGTTATAATAATGCATGCAATGAGAATTAATTATAAACAATAAATTATTACCACTAACACCATTACGCTGTTAATTAGATTGATTCTCATCATAAAAAACAACATTCACTAAATCCTAAAGATGAAATAGTCATGGAAAGCAAATGGACTTTATTCATCTAATTATCCTATTATCTATCTCAAGGAAATCTATCTAAAACTATCAAAACAAACCTTATATCTCCCAATAACTAATTCTTGATTTATTCTCCATGTGGGAGTCTTGGATAAGACAACTTGTTTAGGCTTAATTAATCATATATTACATGCCAAAAGATATGTAAGATAAAATATCCTCTCTCTAGTCATAAAAATCCTAGGCACGTAACTTAAGACTTCATGCATCATCAATAATATGCTATAGTACCATAAAAGGGATCACAAGAATTTAAAATTTGGAATAAGTTATTTTGGTGAGAAATGCAAGGTTTGGATTTTGAACACCCTAGACAACTAGTAAAGACTCCAAAAGACCAAAAACTACTCTAGAATACCTCCTACCTTTTTTAAAGCCAAAAATGACATCATGATGATATAATTAAAGGATTACCCTACATCATACTACCAAGATAGATAATGTTTCCCATATACTCTTGTTGGTATACTTGATTAATGCTCCTTGTTGATCTTCCTCCACTTATTTTTCATATATTTATACATGCACTTGGGCCCCATAGTTAGGCCTCTACTTGATCAAATTATTTATGGATATACCTACACATATCACAATGGGGTTAAAGAAAACATATGCCTTGCTACTTTGAGACTAATTTGAAGGCTTATTCCGCCTTGTCTTATCTAAAAATTATTCAAATTATCCTTTATCTGCTTGTTGGAATTCTTGTGCAGGTGTCTTGAAAACCTTTATAATCATCTCCATCACCACTTATATCTATTTTATCCATACTTCCTTGTATGGCTTGTATGCCACTTCCTTTTTTTCTTTGCATGCTTCACATTGTTGTAGATGCTTAAGCTACTTCCCATACTAATTGGTGTATTGTTCCTTTATCTTCAAGGGGTGTTTGTATATCTCCCTTATTTCATTATCTTCCTTTAAAACTTATGCCCATGCTTCATCCTCTTGTATCTTATCTTCTTTATCACTATTTTGTGATTCAACTTCTTTCTTTTATTGGACCTACTATCCACTTATGAGCTCATTGCTTTCATAGCTTTCTTCAACAATCTTCCTCAAATAAATCAATTTATCCACAAACCCTTTTATATATTTACTACTATAAATCATTGTCAAATGATTAGACAATTTTGTAAACAACTAGTTCACATACTCACATGAAAAAACTTCATTGTGCCATGACTTGTCATATTCTCCTTCAGTTGTAATAGTCTTTTTAGGTTGAATTTTTTCCTCCAATTCTTCATCTTGATGTACCAATTCTTTGTACCCTAAAATCAACACCCTAGAAGCTATACCAATAACATTATCCTCTTCTTTAGGCTTTTATTCATGCACTTCCTACAGGTCATGTATATTATCAAAATAAAAATGGTCTACACATTGGTTTACC
Organism: Torreya grandis; assembly: GCA_037957365.1. NCBI lineage: Eukaryota > Viridiplantae > Streptophyta > Pinopsida > Cupressales > Taxaceae > Torreya > Torreya grandis. The sequence continues at coordinate 3,480,422 of JARHVA010000829.1, forward strand.
TATTTAAAACTTTCATGTTCTTCTAAGATTAAATCTTCCTTCTTTATGATTTCAATGAAGCTTTGAACATCTTCACCTTTTCTTTCCATGTCATCTAGTTTTTCACCTTTCTCAAGATAAAACAATTTTGTGTTTGAATATTCACTTGACCATTCATCTTCCTTGTCATATTTTTCAAATTCTTAAATCATCTCCTCTAGTTGATGTCTCCTCATATGCATAACTTCCCACTTGAATTTTCTATCTTCCATCTTGTCCTTGAATGCACAATGTACTCTATTCTTGATCTTAATACTAAAATTCTATTTTCATGCCATTAACATCTCTGTCAATCTTTCTTCCATACATGTTAACTCTTTCCTCAGCTTAGCAATCTCCTTATCCATATCCTCTTATTTATTTTTTACTTTATTTTTCATATTTTTATAAAAATATTATTGTATTAAGCAAATCATTCTTTTCCCTTTCTTCCTTTCACTCTTTCTTTATAATTTATTTTTCACACTTGCCTTCTTTTACCTCACCTGGGTCACCTATATTCTCTTTCTCTCTCTTAAAATCTCACTTGGAGTCTCCTAATTATTTTTTTGGTCACACATGGGAATGATCATTATCTCCTTAAGCTCCTTATTGAGCTTTCTTTCCTTTGAGCTATCAATAGCTCTCACCATTATTTTTTAGCCTCTCTTAGCTTTGGGATTCTTTGCCACACTATCTTTTTATTTGCCTTCACCTCTTAAGGTTATCCAACTTCTCACTTATCCTTCCTCTTCTCTAAATAATTAACTAAATGTAAATTATTGGAATAAAATCACCTTTTCAAAACAATCGTTAACAATCATACATTGTCATAAACTTTACCAGCTCCTTGCCTTCTCTTACTCTACTCTATCTTGCACTTTGTCACTCACCTTGTCCCTTTTCTTTTTCTTCCCTATAATATTCACAAAATATTGAATAATATCAAATCTAAATCACTGTATATCTATCACCTACCTATACCCAAGGTATCTTTTTGCTCTGATACCAAAATGTTATAGATCTCTATAGCACTTTCTTATATTTATTCATTTTGTATAGTCTTATAAGTTATTCATGCTTATTTACCTTTTGGAATATGGAAGATATAGGATAAATTTAAACAAGTTTCAATCCTCATTACATTCTCAACATACCATTCTATAACCTTCCATCATTTATGCCATTCTCTATTCATGTGCTCTCTTCAACCTTCATGGTACTCTCACAAGTGACATTTGCATGGGGAATCAAAGTTAAATTATGATTTAAAAAAAATAAAGACATTTTTATTTCTTATAACACTCTTTTCTAACCCTACTTGTGCATCTAATTCAATTACTTTACTTTCTTCATCATAAAGACTCCTTTTTGGCCTAAAAACCCAACTGACACTATTTAGAGGCAAGCCTCTTTGGTTTGGAATGTATACATGATTTAAAAATAAACTAAGAACATTTATTAGAATTATTTCAAGTATTTTATCCATATCATTCCCCATTAGACTATACTCCACATGAAAAATCTATTTCACCACTATCTCAGTCCCTAATTAGGCATATTTATCCTCATCATAAACCTATAGTCCCAAATCCATACAATATATTATAGTTATTAATTTGAAACCAAAGAAATATCTTATATATGGACAAGACCACCTTGATGACAAAGTTTGGGCCTTTCTGGTTAGTGGAAACTAGTTCTACAACCAAAACCCTAATCTAGGGTTTCTAGGTCCCTACGCAAAATAAGAGGTCTAAAAGCTTCATAAAATGACTTTTACAAGGACTATAACCTTATAAAAAACTTTTTTCGGTCTGAAAAAACAATTGGAACCTTCTCCAATGACTCTCATAACCTAATTATGCTCCATTACTTTTATATTCTCAAAATTTAAAGTACTAGGTTTTTTCCAAACTGTGAAAACCTATAATACAAGAAATAAAGGGTTTTTAGTTTAACTTTATAGGATAATACAAGTTTTATACCTTATTCATACTTCCATTACCATCCTCCATTCATCATAACAAGAAAAAATGTCTAAATCTCTTTGAAATCTCAATTACACACCTATAGACATGGATCTGTCATGTATTCCTAGTTATACATAGTCACAAGATTATAACAAAGTATTAGTTCAACATATAAGGATTCTTACTCATTTCTAAACCTTATGTAAATATTTTCACCATGGTCTAATTTTCTCTCCATAATATTGACTTACACAAAGTCTCATTATTCTCTAAAACACATAAAACCTAAAAATCTATCTTGTGTCAAACCCTTAAAGGAAATAACGAGTTTCACTTTGATTATATACTTCTTTGAGAAAATTTAAGAAATTATTCTAGTGAATGTAATGAAAATTTACTATAAAAAATAAATTCTTACCACTAACACCATTACTATGTTCATTAGATTGATTCTCATCACAAAAACTAACATTCATTGAATCTTAAAGATGAAACAGTCATGTAAAGTAAAATGGACTTTATTAATCTATTTATCCTCCTATATATCTTGAGAACATATATATAATATTATAAAAATAGACATTATATCTCCCAATAATTGATTCTTGATTTATTCTCCATGTAGGAGTCTTGGATAAAATAACTTATTTAGGCCTAATTAATCATATATTACATACTTAGAGACTTGTAAGACAAAATATTATATCTATAGTCATAAAATATAAGGCACATAGCCTAAAAAATCATGCATCATAAATCATATGCTATAGTCCCATAAAAGGTCTCATAAGAAGTTTAAATTTTGAATAAGTGATTTTTGTAAGAAACACAAGATTTAAATTTTGAACACCCTAGACAACTAGTAAAACTCTAAAATACCAAAAAATACTCTATAACACCTCTTACCTTATTTCAATCCAAAAATGACATCATGATGACATCCCTAAAGGATTCCCCTACATTAGATACCATGGTTTGAAGTCATGTTTAGGCAATAGGTATGAATCCCTATGCCTAGTAGCTACAATAATATAATACCAATTTGTAATCCTGGACTTCCCCAATTTATAAGGAACCTTATGGAGGCCATTTTTTTCTTTTCCTTTAATATTCCATCCACACAATGAAAAAATTGATAGGCCATTTATTCTTGAACTAGCTTTATTGGCACAAACCTTTGTAGTCTAAGAGGGTCCACCATCACTCCTATTATCATAAGTATGCAGTCTGGGTATAACCAATAGATACCCATGTCTTTCAAGTTTTTCCTCAATTTAGGGGAAACCCTCTACATCTCAAATTCATTAATCAATTGATAGACTATTATATAGAACCATTCCATAATCACTCTCATATTGTATATGAATCTATGAATATGCATTGTAGAAAAGAGTTAAGGAAAACTTTTGGACTCTTAAGAGACCATGGACTTCAACCCAATTGAGGATTTTCATAGATTTCATCTAACAAGTATCTCATCATAAATAAGGGAGGACCTTTCTTTCAAGTGTCATGTATTACATACACCAAGTTATTGTTGATAATTTCCCCAAGTGGGGGAATCTTATAATCTTCTAGGATTATTTATAGTAATAAAATAGTCCTTATATCCCAATAAGAAATGTGTGGAATATCAAATATTCTATCTAGGAGGGATATGCCAATTTTGAATCCTCATATAAATTTTTGGATGGATAAGTTTCCTTGATCATCCATGAAAATAGTTCTCATTGGGTCAATCACCCATGAAGCCAAGATCTTCTCTAAGGAGTGCCCTTTATACCAATTTTTTATGACAACTTAGTTATATTTTATCTATCATGGGGGAAGGTCATAGTATTTTCTTAAGATTTATTTTTCTATGAAAACAATAGGGATCCATTGGCATATTGATTCAATCAACTGTCTTCACACTTTGACCTCCCAAAAATATCATAAACTGTGTTAGTACATGTCATGACCTCTAGCTTAGATGCAACCTTATGGAGACAAACTATGTTAATAACAAGGATATAAGAAGATAATTTGATTTCATGAGGCATGGTTTCATTATCATCAACAACCCTAAGTGATACTACATTAAAATATATTCTATTGTAATGAAACTCACTAGATGTTATGGCATTAGGAAGAAATTTATTATCTTTAAAGATGACTAAATAACCAATTTGAAATATGAAGTCATCATTGTTGAAGGAACTACTCTTACCTAGAGTACAAGGACCTTTCTATGTCATTTTTTACAATACTTTAGGTAGCAATCAATGTTTTTTTATACCCTTCTACAATTTTCAAGCTTCAATAATGGTGGTTTGGAGTGTAATTTTTTAATGGATTGAGCTTCATCTAATTGAGAGAGTATATACAAAATAGAAATCAAACATGTATCACTTCAAAATGAAAATAACAATATCCTTAATTGTATATCCTTTTGAATGACTACTCTAATTAATGCAATGTTGATGGTGATCCTAGTTCATGTCATATTAATGGCAATCTTGTCAACCTTTCATATATTTGAAACAACTTTGAATTATTAATTTTAGTAATTAACTACACCAAAATTCAATTTATCTTTAATTTATCTTTCATTATCCATCAATTTTAGCTTTAAATATAAATATTTCCACCTTTTGACACGTAGCTTCCACCTTGGATGAAACTAAGTACTCATGTGGCCTAAATCTAGACATATGGCACATTTTGATTTCCTTTTAGACTCTTGAAATGTAGCTTTGCCTGATGAATCATCTATATCTCTCCACATGCCATCTTTCAATTCATAACAAGCTCTCGAGTGGTGTTGTTTAATTCTATTTCACTATGGGGATGCCACATGTCTCTCTCATGGGAAATCATAACTTTTATTACTTGGTGTCTATCAAAATACTTTTGGATAACTATAAAAAATGTGGTGTTAATTAGATGGCTCAGGTGGAGACACATGTCCCTCTCTAAGGAGATATCATGGATCTCAAATAGAAATAACATGGCAATGACACATGGTGTCATCACATTGGCCTAAAGGGGACACACATCATTCTTATGGGCTATTATTTGTTATTCTACTAAGATTAATTCTTAGAAGTCACCTTGGATAGTTTTATATCATCAAACCTTGATTATATGGCTTGGGTGAAACTACACTTCTACGTCATGAACTCTCATGAACTTTGGACAGATGTAACATAGTGTGAACATGTGGTGACCTTAGATGAACTAAAAGCATCATATATCACCTTAGAATGTTTCTCGGGTCTAGGTAATTACCATTGAGACATGTGGTGGCATCTTTCAAGATTTTACACTATGGTGGGTTGCATGGGGGACACATAGTGGCTTGGATTGGATAGGATTTTTGATAGGGGATAAGATATTAACATGTAGACCTAAGATTTGAATTCTAATGGCTAGATTCTTGTGATCCCTCTAGATGATGCCATATAACTCAAAAATTTGGTTAATTTTCTCTAGGTGTCTTGAATGGGATGTGATTAATCCTTAAGGTATTATGAGGCCTGATGAGGTAGACATCTATCCTTTTAGTCCATAGCCTGAACTTTGATGTCTTGTGAGGCATCATAAGTTGTATCTTTAATTTGATGTCTTGTGAGGTAAAGTGATAAACTAAGTTAGCTTATTGAAGACAACATTTCCCATATTAGGAAAATTTAAACAAGTTTAAAGATAAGATTTGCAAGTAAATACCTTAAACACAACATAATGTTAATTTAATAAAACCCAATAAATCTTGTTGTATTTATGTCTATTAGAGATCCAAGTCACACTTCCTTAGCAAAACCCTATTTGGATATCATTGAACCATCCATGGTCAATAATTCATTGTTAAATAAAAATTTAAGAAAACTTGAAATAATTTGAATATTTCTAAGTATTAATCCTTATTGCAAAATAAATGATTAACTAAAATTTCTAAAAACATAAGTATTGGTAAATTCAATCAATTCTCCATGAAGTCAAATTATTGAATATGATTAGCATATTAGGCACTTTTTAAAATTAAACAAAGGAGGTTCCTCATTTTGAGAATAGGGTAATGCTGATCATCAACATTTACATTTTCTTATTTACATGTAATTCACAAATAAACCACTCAAGTAGGGCTTATATAAAGACAAGGTGTATTATACACATCCATGTACAAATTTATTTTCTTTTAAACTTAAAATGTCATTAACATAGTAAATAGGGGGAAAATGTAGACACTAAATCTTAATTATATAGTATTTGAATCTTGTACACTTGGAAAATACCTATCATGCTTTTACCCTTTAGTTATAAGACTTTACCTCTTCTAAAAGGATCACATTCACTATCTCTTTTTGTCAAATTACTTATATCCTAACATGACCATTATTATATCGATGAATAGACATCCTATACTATACAAAACACTATAAACTTTATCATGATCCTTATCTTCTAGTTTTAGACTTTTACCTATTTTCTAGCTTCACAGACACTTGCATCCCAACCATATGCCTATGTCGACATAGATTTCTATTTTCTAACTAGGTTTCCAATTTCCAAAAGTCATGTAATTTAGAAATTAAATGTATCCTAATGATTATCCTAAGTTTTTTAGTGTTATATATTTTCAAAAGGGATTGGTATATATAAAAGACCAACCCTTATTCATTCCTCACCTTACAAATATTGGGAACTCACAAGGCAACATAACAAGGTAACCTAATAAAGAATTCAAGTGAGAAACCATACCATATCCATTCCTATTTCCACATCAATCATAGAAGTAGTATCCTCATAAGTATGAAGTACTAAATAAATATCTCATAATCCATGTTTTCTAAGATAAAAGATAGATCACTATATGTACTTACTTATCACACATTTCATCTTTATTCACACATAATCCAACACATAGGGGATAACTACATAAGTCTAATTCTATCTTCAAAGTATTTTTTATGTAAGAAATGCCCATTTATAGAGGGGTCCTTGTGGTGACTTGACACCATGTGCCGACTAACCCATTTTTTCCATAATCACTTCAAGGTGAGGAAGTTATGGTTTGATAGTTTTATGAAGAGTGATATACCATGCATA